>OZ018332.1:43780736-44328236 GCA_963969495.1 Ceratothoa steindachneri | reverse complement strand
ACATACTACCATAGTTTTCAAAAACACAAGTACTTTAATAAAACATCTCTTGAGTACTAACAATCTCAGCCATAGCATGAGAAATTAATCAATGAATTTTGACATATTATCAAGTTAACAAACTCACTATTAAAACTATAATATTACTCACATACTTTGTACTTATATAGAAAACAAACTTGAGACACTGAATCAATATAGGCCCCCGTATGTGAATGTCAAATGCTCCCGGCTTACTGACTACTCGTAACGCTGTGTACCACCACCCTACCCTCCCCTCAGAGCTCATGTTCGAACGTGAACCAAACCTGATTGATACGGCGCTGCCCATCCACAACACACACACACATACATACACACATACACACACACACACACTCTCTCTCTCTCTCTCTCTCTCTCTCTCTCTCTCTCTCTCTCTCTCTCTCTCTCTCTCTCTCTCTCTCTCTCAAACATGAGAAAATCCATCTGAGATTTTTTATTGCTAGTAAGCAGTGTAATTATTTCCACTAGTTTGGGAATGACTGCTCTAAAGGATTTCCCTTCCTAGAGGTGACCTTTGTTTTCGCCTCCCGTTAATCGACCCGCTTTCCGACTTTTAAATATTCCTTCTGTATAATTTATTTATAGTATCCCATTTAAAAGCTAATTAACAAGTAATTAACGTTACCCGATTGAAATTTTTTATAGTCTGTCAATATTATCCTTATTTACATTTCCTATATTTCCCGTATCTATAATATATATGTTAACTAGTGACATATTAAAAATTATATTTTTGGTTTTCACTCTTTAAATATATCGTTGAACTACAACTTGGTAAACTCGTAAACGCTATTGGCCAATGTATTAAAATCGCACTCTTATACCTCGTAATCAACGGATTACTTTTACGAAGTGAACGTACTTGTACGTAGCGAAGGACTCGTACGTACATTAGAGGATATATGTGTATATAACTGTATATATACATATTCTCGTGGCTTTTATCTCTTTCCTCCCAACTAATAGAAACATATATGTATATAGAGGCGAATTGTCTGGGGAGGTGACCTATTTGCTGATTTTGGACGCCCGCTTTTGTTCCATAATGCTGAGCATTTCCCCATCGCAGCATGATTGATATTTGCAAAAGAAGATATTTTCAGTTCCTGTTTTGCATCAGTTGTTGCGACGAGACAGAGTGTGGGTGAATCACAGTGCACATGCTTAAGTAGGTTGAAGCTGCATGGGGCATACGAAAAGTTTTCTTCCTGATCTAAGGCACTTCTCATTAAGAAACTATCCTCCAGCTCGTGCTCACCCTAATCTTCTTTACCTACCTGGATTCCATCTTCTTAATCTGTGGCGACATTTTCAGCAGTGACTGCAAATTCCTTCAACGCTTTAACAAATTTAGAGCCGTTATCAGTGTTGGTGCTCGTGATTTTCTGCAGGGGGATATCGTATTCACTGATGATATGCTCCATATGTTCAGCAGTCTTGATTGAGTTATGTTCTCCTTTGAAGTGACAGCATGCCAATACTCCACTGTGACGGACAAGAGCAGCTTCCTCAAGTTGAAAAAAATGAAATAACAGTCCGATGTTTGTCTCATAAATGTTTCCATAAATTTTACCTATTAATATAATCGAGATAAATTCCACCAACAAATAGGTCTGCTTTCAGCCAAGAGATGATAACTCCCTAACAGTAAAGACATTTTCAATTTCATATTTTATAAAGAGAAAAATCTTAACATACCCAATGAACTGTAACGCCCAAAAAACTTCGGTGACGAGTTCACCAAATATCTGCAGTAAGACATAAGTAAGAGGTGTTGTCTAGTTTATTCTTCAGTAGAGTTCTTGTCACTTTCTCTTCTTCTATAAGATTTCGGCCTAGCGTCCGCCTTGAAATGACGTCAACTAAAGAATTTAGACCTGCGTTAGTGGAATGTGTGATTATTGTGAGTGAAATGGATTTTCACAGTGAAATGAGAATATATGGTATGCATATAAAATTTTATATGTAAAACTTAGCTACGAGTATATGAATATCTTATAGCTATATAGGACTGGTATTTTAATTCATAAATAATAAATATATTAATAGTCCTTAATATTCAGAATTACATAATAAAATATTGACTTTCAGTATTGTTAGGAATATATACATTATCGAGCTTGATTTACTACATTTTTGACGGGCTGGCATGCTAGTTTTGACATAATGATATAGAGGTATTGCTACTATAACGAAATACATCGTTATAGGAATTCATCTAATCGATTAATAATTGTACTAATTATTCATGAAAAATTTGTATTCAATAATATCTTCAAGTAAATGATAGCGGGCTTTAAGAATATATGTATGTGGATTCCCATGAAATTATTGCAATATAATAACCTCTGTTTTTTGTATATGCCTTTCTTTATTTAACTTCGTTATATAGCCTACGTAGTGATCAATGATCCGAATGCTTTAATATTTGGTCGCTATAACAGCTTAAACTGTACTACTAATACTATAATTGTAAACAACATTTGTAACTCAGAACTCACCTTTAATTAATCTTACAAAAGCCGGTTATCCATGCTTGATAGAGGCTGCACACCTTGTAAATTAGTATTTACCGCAAAACGCTCCGGTAATGTATGTACTTTAACACTGCTGCATCAAGGACCATCGTCTAATACTGAACATTTTTTTTAATATTTTTTCTTTGAGCTGTCACGTAGTTATCCGCTTTTTGCACCAAAACAGGATGCGTTCTCTGTTGATAAACGTTCATAATCAGATAATTGAAGGACATTTGTTTCACGTTGCCACAATTCACGTTAAATTCAATCAGCATATACTATACATAAAAGTGTTACAAAAGGAAGCAGGTATGTTCGTGCATGGTAAACCTATTCTACTTAACATTATCGTTAGCTACTAGCAATTTTGCCATTTTAAAAAAAATAAGAAATAGTGAAACTTGTCAATTTAATTAAGTATCATATAATTAGCTTTAATAAGTTCTTACTTTCAAATGAATGCATAGATTGGAAGTAGCATTGCTCGCCGCAGAGATTTCGCCATTGCATGATATACATACACACTTTACTTTTTTTCCGTCGGAAGATTTGACTAAAAAAAAATACCATCTAGTAAAGGATGACTATAATTACATGATTCTTTATCTTCCTCGTCTTTATTATTATCTAATCTCTCTATTTCACACTCTTTCGAAGAAGCTGAAGTTGCCATGCAGCAGTTGAAATAACGCTGAACGCTCTCAGTATATAAAAAAAAAACACAACTGTGACCATCTGTTAACTGAATTTGAACTGATGCAAGCAATCTTCCTTCGCCGGCTCACGCAGTCAACCGTTTGTGTCATACAAGTTAGACAAGCTAAAACATGCATTACACGTTCTTAACAGCTATATAAACATATTATCAGTAAAGTATTTGCAAAAGTATTTAAATCATTGTATTTAAATACTTTAAAAGGATTTAAATACATGATTTCAAATGTATTTACAAATACAATTTTAAATACATAAATGTATTTAAATACTGCCCACCTCTGATAATATCATTGAGTCTTCTGCATGATGTAGCTCTACCCCTTTATTTTATTTGTACATTTGGTAAATTAAATGATATATTTTCTTTAAATTTACTTAGGTTAGGACGCGATATATTATGTATGATGTAATGATAAAAAATGAAATTGCTTCCTATTTTTATAGAAATCTTTTCTTAATGCTGGTACATATTTTTTTACATGGAACCATATTGCAGATAATTTTTAATTAAAAAATTATATAAAATCTATTCTTTGTTTCCTATTTTAGAAATAACTTTGAAACATGGTAGGTACATAGTTATGAGTATAAGTTATAAAACAAGAAATGGATTTCTTATAAAGATAAATTCCCGACCAAAGCAATACATAATACAAGGCATTTGTCGCTTCCGCAGTGATGTTAAAACTTGTTCGTTTTAAACGCATTTTTCCCAGAAGTACCATTTGGCGCTTCCGCGGTTTTAGTAAGTTGCCCCTCAAATATGGTATAGTATGTTCTCACGTGAGTTACTTGGAATATACCTCGCAATCCACCACTTCCGTCCTTATTTGGCAGCGCGTAACGTCACTATTTTTACTCACTATAAGCCTTTGATCGGTGCTCGCACGTTTCAGTACAAATATAAAGTGCACACTGCAGACGATAGCGTCATCTCGACTTTATCCTGCAGATGATGAGCGATATTCGCTATCTTGACACTTCAAACGTTGTACCGGACGCGCTTTCCCATGATTTCGGGCACGCAACTCTCTCATACTGTGGCCATCGATCATGCGACAACAGCGCTAGGCCAAGAACAGGATGGAGACACGCAAACACTACGTCGCTCTTCTCAACTCGTAGATCGCGGGATCGACTTACCAGACAATCCTTCTAGCCCCATTCTGGTCGGCTATTCATTGTTTGACTCTCTTCGTCCTTTTATTCATCTCGGTTACCGTCGGCATATTTTCAACCAAATTCACGGTCTTTCACATCTTGTTATCAATGCAACACGCAAGCTCTTTACTCAACGCTTCGTATGGCGAGGTATGAATGCCAACATGCTAAATGGACTCGTTCATGCGTGGTATGTCAGCATACCAAAGTCCATTGCCACACGAAAAGTCCTCTGGTTCCTTTTCCTCTTCCGTCATCGCGTCATGACGCCGTTCACGTCGATCTAGTAGGCCGGCTGCCTTACTCCTATGGTTGCAATTATCTTCTCATCATGATCGATCGTTTCACCCGTTGGCCAGAGGCGCTTCCTAGTTCAGACAGCAGAGCTTCCACTGTCACCCGAGCCTTCGCATCAGGATGGGCTGCTCATTTTGGTGTCCCACCTCAATTATCATGACTGATCGTGGTATCCAATTTAAATCCCATCAATGTGAGGCACCCATGTCAGCGTTTGGCTCCTTTCGCTTCCGTACCACTGCATGCCATCCTCAGAACAATGCCTCAGTGGAACGTCTACACAAGATCGTCAAAGCAAGCTTTACGCTCCACAGATCCCAACATCACTTGGGTGGAAAAGCTACCTTTGATTCTCCTGGGTATTCGCTCACCCTTGAAAGAGGATTTATCCTGTTCTGCAGTTAAACTAGCGTATGGTACTTAACTTCGTCTTCCTTGTCAATTTTTTTCTTCTTCTAATTAACCCCTACCTTCTCACCTCGATCCTGCTTCATATGTACACAATTTTGTACTGGTGATGATTGAAGTTAATCCAAGCGCCCCTAGAGTGCCTGCCAATCATAAAACCTTCGTGAAGAAAGAGATGACAACATGTTCTCATGGGTTTGTCTATTGCGATTCAACTCGCTTTTCCTTGCAACCAGTCTATGCTGGACCAGGGTACCAAAGGGTTACGTTCGTAACAAAAGTGTTATTTCCTCAGCTGGGCGCGACTTTATTTTTTTCAGGTGTGACTTTGCCGCCAGATCTCGTGCGATTGCGACTTTGCGACTGCGACTTTTTTTCCCCAGTGCAACTCCACTAAATTACAAGGTAAACTTTAGCGCGATAACAAAAACATGCTTTTATAAGGCAGAAAAACACATTTATTATTTTTTTATTTATTTTCCTTAAAACACAGCCTAAACTAATATCTACAGGTCATCTTCCTCCTCCATGTACTCCTGGCCCATCTTCTCCTAGGAGGTCCATGTTCCCTTTGAGGAACGCAAACTCCTCAAAGTTGACCTCATCCGGGGACCCTGAGGACATCTCCGACCGTACTGAATAGCATCTCCATAGCTGCAGATCTAGGGAGAGGGGGTATTGTACTTAATGAATAAGTCCACCCACACCTCTGTTCTGGTAGGGGAAGAGGGACCAGGCCAGCTCGCCTTTAGAGGGCATCCAATCCTCCATGGACTTTCCCGGGAACTCCCTCACATCCTGCTGCTGGTTGGCCGGGCCTCTAGAAAACAACTTGTTGAAGAGGCGGGCGTCCAAGTCCTGAGGTTCTTGAACTTCTGTCTGGCCAGCCTGACGCTCCTGCTCCTCCTCTCTGGGCTTAATGACGGCCTTAGCTCCCTGGTGATTGTGTCCCTAATCTCCTCCACCACATCAGGAGCAATGCTCTCCAGGGCTTTGGGGGTGAGTTGGGGTGGACAGCTGTGGCGATAAGGAGGTGGCCTTCCTCAAAGAGGTGGCCAAACCTCTTTTCATAGCCCCCGAGGAGGGCTTGCACCAGGGGCCTGAAATACACCAAGTCGCAATTCTGACTCTGCTCCTCAAGGCTGGCCTTCATCAATTCAGAGTGACAAACTTTTTTTGTTACGTTTAGGTAGTTTAATGTAACGTCAGTCTCATATAATGAGAAGAATTTAACTTATCGTAAAAGGAAAGTTAAAAATCAAATCAAAATAAAGTTAGCTGTTACCAACTTAAATTTGACATTTTTAGCCAAATCGGGCTTTAAAACAGCTTAAAACAGCCGCGGCAATTTCTTTGAAAAAAATCATCTTTGTTCCTGTTCAAAGTCGCGTCAAAAGTCGCGGAAAATTGGCGGTGCGACTTTGGCTAGTCCGACATTTTCAAAACGTTTGCGATTTTCGACTTTGCGACTTCGAAATTCATACTGTAGTGCGGCAAAGTCACAACTCGTTGCCGCAAGGCCCAGCTCTGGTTACCTTTTGCTTGTATTTTCAACTTTTGTTACTTTTGTTACAACGTCATCAGAAGTTGTTGCTATTTTAATTTCTAAAGTTAATTTAAATGCCAATAGCTGTTACGTTAGACGAATAATAAAATATAAAAAAGCTTTTGCACCGTGTATCGTTTATATTCAAAACTTGTACTGTTTGCTCTAGAAACTGCACCGCCGCATGGTTGTAATAATACCGCAGTATTAACTAAGTTGGCTTGTGATGCGCAAATGAGAATTACGCAGGACGTGTTGTTTTTAAGTTTGTTTTATCATATATATATATATATATATATATATATATATATATATATATATATATATATATATGTAGTTTGGCTAGCAGTCTTTCTTGAATGCAAATTTTGTTGAAGACCATTGTGTATTTTGCCTTAATTAATGGCCTTTGGCAACTTTCTCTTCTTCTAACTATCTTTTTTATTACATCTTGTGGATGGTGGATTACTTAAAAAAGATAGTTAGAAGAAGAGAAAGTTGTCAAAGGAAATTAATTAAGGCAAAATACACAATGGTCTTCAACAAAATTTGCATATATATATACAACCCACTACGTCATCGCTTCATTCAAACAAAGTTGATGCAGCTCAATTAAAACTGTGTGCCTTTGTAGCTGAGCACAACTTACTCATATCTATTTTGGATCATTTACCAGGACTGGTTTTGGTGTTTTTCGTGCAGTCCTTGGTAAGCATTATTTAAATGAGCTCATTTTAAGATTAAATAAGGCTAAATTTTCGTTGGTTATCGATGAAACTACTGATGTTTCCACAACTAAACAACTTGTTCTGTTAACCAGATACTACGATCCTGATGTGCAAAAAACTGTGAATAAATTTTTAGCTGTAATTGAGTTAACAGATTGCAATGCTCATGGAATTTTTAATTCATTGATTATTTTTTTTCCAAAAACATGGTATTGCCTTCCATAATCTGATCAGATTTGCAAGCGACAATGCAAAGTATAATGATGGGTCGGAAAAATGGTGTTCAACATTTACTAAAGGAAAAGGTCCTGGCATTATATGTTTAGTTTTGCGTGAGTAATTCAATGCATCTATGTGCTTCTCTTCTAAGTCGTGCTTAGAGCTTCCAAACGAGTTAGAAGATTTGGCTCGAAATATCTATTCGTACCTTTCAAATAGCCCCGAGCGTCTTAATGAGTACAAAGATTTTCAGAAGTTTACAAATACCGATCCTAGAAAGATTTTGCATGTTAGTTGTACAAGATGGCTGTCACTTGAACAAGTTGTAAAGAGAATACTGGTCAGTGGGCAGCTCTCATTTTGTTTTTCACATCGGCAGCATTAGAAAATAATGTCAAATCGGCTCTACAATATTAGAACAATCACAAAAACCCCTATATAAGATGCATTAATAATTTTTAGCATTTATATTACCCATTGTTAACAAACTGAATCTTGAATTTCAAGCCGAGACTTTTCGACTGCACAAATTAAAGAGTTCTATAACTACTAGTGTTAAAGCTATTCTAAGGTACTTTGTGAAAAGAGAAATAATTAAGAATAAGGATCTACCGAAAATAAATGTTAATGATCCTTCACTTTACCTTCAAATTGATCAAATCTACCATGGTGCCAAAGTAGAAGCTGTTCATCTTGAGAATGTCGAAAGAATTACTGAGAGAGACCTCAAGCAATTTCATATAAGTATTTTTAACTTTTATGTACGTTTAATGAAACAAATGTTCGACCTTTTTGTCAAATGATACCTTTAAAAACTTAGAACTGCTTGAGGCAATGGATCCAGATACCCTTAATAAGGGCAAACCTCAGTCTATTATTCCTCTTGCCTTACAGTTTCCTAATATTACTCGTATATTAGAAGAAGATTATGAAACATCAAACGCCGAATGGCGAGGGCTCACTTTAGAAGACACAGGACGTAATACTGAAAAAGAGACAGAGAAGTTTTGGTATAGCGTTTCAAAAGAAAAATGTGGTGATGAACTTCAATATCCCTTATTTTCAAAATTAGTGTTGAACATACTAGCATTACCTCATTCTTCGGCCTGTGCTGAAAGAATATTTTCACTATTAAATAACATTAAAGTAAAAACAGATTATTATTGAAAACATAAGCACTAAATGTTTTTTTTATATTCTAAGAGTTTACTTACTGACTCTAATTGCATAAAATGGAAGCCATCACAAGAATTAATTAAACTAATGACACAGGAAAACTTATACAACAGCAACACATAAGAATAAACTACTATCTAAAAGGTTAGTAAATTTGGGGGCGAATGACTAATAATATCTCATTTATTTAGTAATTTTAAAAAATTGTTACTTTTTCGTTGAATTTGTTAATTTTTGATATTGGAATTTGTTACTATTCACAAAAAACCTTCTGGCAACCTGTGCTGGATGGACCCTTTCTCGTCATCTCTAGGAACTCTAAGTTCTTCGTTTTTTCAGCTTGGCACCAAGCCGGATACTGTGTCCATAGACCGCCTGAAACCTGTCTATATTAAAAATGTTCACCCTAAACACCCTCTACCCACTTCTCCCATTATAACTCTTTATGGTCCGAGAAGTCCTTCAAAAACACACTTACAACCACCCCTGCTACTCAAATTTTCCCTTACGTTTTGCTGCCTCCGTCTATTGTGTTACAGGAATCTTACTCGCTAGTGGTGGTCAGGCAGGAGCAAATTTCTCCACTACTGGTCACCCCATCAGCGGAGAGCCTGACTCAAGACTCCCATGTCCCGCTTGACGCGATCTCAGAAAGAATCAAGAAGCCGATCACCTTCGCTCCATCAATCATTACTCGTGTCGGTGCCTTGCCCAACGTAACTGGCACTGCCACAACAAACAAGTGTCTCTGTGCTCGCAGCCAAACCACTAGCACTGTGACACGCTCTAGGGGCGTCGTTAGGAGAACTCGACGTTACCAGGACTAACAAGACCCTATACAAAGGGGAGGGGGGTTACTTTCTTAGGTGGGGAGTGTTTGTAGCAGTGCATCAGAGTAAGATTAATCTGCAGTACTCCAAAGTTAAACAATTTTAACCATTATATATTTATATTACTCTATCTATTATTATATCCCAACGTAACTGCAATTCAATTTATAATTTCATTAAAATGGTAAAATAAACTTAAAATACTTTTTAACAATATTGTAACTGCCTTTGTCCGAACTGTTCTAAGCGTCATTTAGTTACTCGTACCCTCGCTTCTATCCAGAAAGGTGCATTCATTCAGTGTTTCACAATTTAGGTTTGTGAATTCATATCATGTGTGACTACTGATATTTACTTTTTGTTACAGAACCCCAAGTTATCATACCATTTATGATCTTTTAATTATCATTCCTAAATTCACATATATATTAACATTCCTCTTTAATCCTTAATCTCTCGAGAGGCTCAAGGAGGAGCACTCCCACAAGATCCGCAGGCTCAAAGAGAAGTTAAACGTGCTCTCGAGTTCTGTAGCAAACACCACCTCTGCAAAGAGGCCGGGCCTGAATGTGGCAGAAACGCCAAAAGGAATGCTCCCGAGGTGAAGTCCAAGCCGAACTGCCCACGTGAGGAATATGTCGCTAAACCGGCGCCTTGCAGACCTCTGTACGGCGGAGGGTGTCTTTTTTTGTGGACCCGGATGCCTTATTCTATGGTAGAAAAGACCTCTACCAAAGAGATGGGGTGCACCTCTCCCTTAAGGGCAAGGCTTTCCTAGCCGACCTCATCCAGGATGTCGTGGAGCGCACCCAAAGGAGTTTCCGGCCCATTGGGAAGGCGGACGTACGCCAGTACGCCCGAGTCACTCTCCAAACAACCTTCTCGGAAGTTTTCAAAAATGGTGCCACCACGACAACAAAGAAGCCGGGAAACGGAAGAGTATAGGGGCTCCTACATTAGGAAACTCCCTGAAAGTTCTTCTGTTCAATGCGAGGTCAATTAGGAACAAGTTTCCTGAGCTCCGTGGCCTCGTAGCGACGGAAGAACGCGAAATTGTAGCCATAACCGAATCGTGGATAAAAATCTCAAACCGAGAATTTGAAGGCGAATTCACGGTTCCTGACTAACAACTCCCCCACAAAGATAGGCGGGACAGAGGGTGGCGATGTAATGTATGTCAAAGATACTATAAAATCTACGAACTCTAACATTATATCCGATCACAAGCTCCTAGGCGTTGACCTAGAGATAGGTCCTGTCAGATACAGGACCCTGGTGCTTTACAGACCCCCTTCTCAACCCGTTGAGAAGGACAGGGAACTGTACCAGCTGCTGGGTGAGCTTGTTCAAGGCAGAGTGTGCATCGTTATGGGCGACTTCAACAGACAAGTTGACTGGGAAACCAGAGCAGCCTGTGGCGAGAGCGTGCTACTCTTGGAGTTCGCCAACAACGAGTTCCTCACTCAATGGGTCAGAGAACCGACGAGAGGACACAATATCCTCGACTTGGTCTTCACCTCTGAGGATGATATCGTTGATCACTAGCTAGTTAGATTTACCGTCAAGATCCCGAAGGTAAGGTCTGTTGCCAGTCAATCAAGGAAACTTGACTAGAGAAGACAGACTTTGCAAGCCTTCATGCTGGGCTGACTGATGTAAGGCTAGCGGTATGCGAAGATGTTGAGGATTCGTGGAACAACTTCAAAAATAAGTTCATGAGTCTTCAATCAAGTTGCATCCCCCTGAAATGCCTCCGTCGGTCTTCTGTTCAACCAAAGTGGTTTAATCGAAAAATCGGCCAACTGCTTAGGGAGAAGAGAAATGCGTACCGGCGATCAAAGTTCTCGGGTGCCTTTGACGAGTACCGGAGGCTAGCCAGGAGAGTGAAGTCCAGCATAAAGGCGGCTAAGCGTACTGAGGAACTCCGAGTGGTGAGACTCTGCAAGGAGAATCCCAAGGAGTTCTTCGGCTATGTAAATAGCCGTAAACCAATCCATGGTAGGATTGGGCCCTTAGAGGACGAGGAGGGTACATTAACTCACTCAGATGCAGAAAATGCTAACCTTCTCAATGACTACTTCTCTTCAGTGTTTACTAAAGAGTGTGGTCCCATCCCCCAGCCCACGGATTCCTACTCGGGGGAAAAGCTGGAGGCAATGGACTTTACCGAAGGAGAAATAAAGAAGAAGATCGCTGACCTAAAGACGAATAAGTCCCCTGGACCGGACGGGTTTCTATCCAAGGTGTTGAAGGAAGTGTGCGATGAAGTATCACGACATCTGTGCGCTATCTTTAACATGTCAATCTGGACCAGATGCTTTCCTAGAGACTGGCGTGAGGCGGAGGTGACTCCGATCTTTAAGAAAGGAGACCCCAGCCATCCGTCAAACTACCGACTTATCAGTTTGACTTCGATAGTCGGTAAACTCATGGAAAGCATCATGGTGGAAAAAATGACGTCGTATTTAGAGTCAATTCTGCTACTGAGGAGTTCCCAGCACGGCTTCCAAAGACAACGGTCATGCCTGACGAACCTTGTGGAATTCTTCTACTTCGTCTTCAGTGAGCACGATTGGGACAAGGCGGTGGATGTGGTGTACTTAGACTTTCAGAAAGCTTTTGATAAGGTACCACACCACCGCCTTCTCCGGAAAGTGCGAGCGCTGGGCATAGACGGAAAAGTAGCCGGCTGGATCGAGAACTGGCTAAGTGGCAGACGGCAACGGGTGGTGGTGAATGGACAGGATTCTGAGTGGGTGCCCGTTACTAGAGGGGTGCCTCAAGGTTCTGGCCTGGGACCACTACTATTCATATTCTACGTCAACGACATGGACGGTGACATGGTTGCCAAGATTTCCTAATTTGCCGACGATACCAAGCTTGGTATGAACGTTGCAAAGGATGGAGATACTGCCCGCCTGCAGGAAGATCTTGGGAAGATTAGGGAGTGGTCGGACACGTGACAAATGCCTTTTGACGTGGGGAAATGCAAAGTAATGCATATCGGCCACAAAAAAAAAACAATCTCAGTATATCCTTAAGGGCACTGCTCTTGAATCGAGTGAAACTGAGAAGGACTTAGGTGTAACTAACACTAGCGACCTCAAGTTCTCGAAACAGTGCATTGAGGAAGAGAAGAAAGCCCAAAGGATGTTAGGCAACATAAAGCGCCAGTTTGGATACCGTAACAAGGAGATAGTACTTTGTCTGTACAACTCCCTCGTTCGGCCGCACCTGGAGTATGCCGTACAATTTTGGAGTCCTTCGTTTCGAAAGGACATCGCA
Source organism: Ceratothoa steindachneri (assembly GCA_963969495.1). NCBI lineage: Eukaryota > Metazoa > Arthropoda > Malacostraca > Isopoda > Cymothoidae > Ceratothoa > Ceratothoa steindachneri. The sequence goes on along the minus strand of OZ018332.1, from coordinate 44,315,305 downwards.
AGGTTGGAACGCGTACAAGCTAAGGCAACCAAACTGATTCCCTCTATCCGACATAAAAGTTATGAGGATAGACTAAGGGAATTAGATCTGTTCTCGCTGGAAACCCGTAGACTGCGTGGTCAGCTCATCGAAGTTTTCAAAATACTTCGAGGGTTCGACAATGTTGACTACCGGGATATTTTCACACTGAGTGAGAACAGAACGCGCAATCACGGCTTCAAACTTGAACTGAAGCGTTACAACCGCAATCTGTGTGGAAGTTTTTTCACGTACAGTATCTGTGGTAGTTGGAACGCACTTCCAGTGGAAGTTGTCAATAGTGAATATGTTGACCAGTTCAAGTCAAGACTAGACAAAGTCTTGAAAAGTGGCCGTTTAGGGACGCAAAACAATTGAGCAGCCATGTGCCCGTTCGATTGCTAGTCCAAAGGTACCCTCTTTGAATGGACCATAAGGTCTCCTAGGGTACTCTCTTTCCTTGTAACTCGTTGTAACTCTCTTTCTCTCTCTCCATCACTTCCGCGTTTACTCCCGATTTGTATTTGTATTGTATGCAATCAATTATCTCTTTGTGTTATTCTCTTGCTAAACTAATTATCTTCAATCGTGATATTCTCTGTTAATTCTTAAACCTAATTTATCTTTTGTACCTCGTTGTATTTGATCCATTCCCGTGAGTTAACCTTCCACTCTGCTGCGTATTAGGCCTAAGACAATCAATCATTCATTCTAAACAAACATTTATGTGTCGGAAATTATGTTTGCTATCTAGGTTATGACCAAGTGACACTTGAATGTTGTGGTATCACCCTTTTATTGAATTGTTTCTCTTCGGTAGATCTCCTGAACACGAGCAAAGATACTCCACACTCCTGATTTAAAAGTAGGGTCCCCTCTAATAAGCCGGAACGGGTGAGCAATCCAAAATAGTTCGATAATTCTTCCAGTTCACGCGACATTGGATCTTGTATGGATTCAAATACTTGAACACTATCATCTGCTGGCGTGACCTTCCTTACGTACGTGACCTACACACTGCTGGCACACGTAAACTATCTTTAAGTTAGCGGGCTTTTGACGCAGAAACCAGCCTAACCTAACCCTTGTGCTGAATTGTCGGTGCTGAATTGACTTTACCCGAAACAAGCGACGCACGATAAAGAAGTATATGAATTAAAAAATGTCGTTTATTGCTTTGAAAATAGACAGAAATGCCTTCACATTACCACCTTCACCAGACTATTCAAAAGGAGGAATCCTACCATACTTATTGAATCTTTAAATGCCTATTGTATGGAATCAGGTTAGAAATCGACCTACATGACCTGCAATTGTTTAAATACCTTATTTGATCGAAACATTGTACAATGCCACGGCCAAGGCTTCCCTACATAAACCGTAGTGCAGGGGAGGGGTGGGATTCAGTTTAAAGAAAGTGGTGCGACTTCCCATTGTCATTGACCGAACATGCTCACGTTGTTTTTTTTCAGGGCTTAGCCGAATGGAACCACTGTTTCCGATTTTATTAAAGTTAAGCTACAATGGGGGTGGTTAGTCGTCTGATGGACTCCCGATTTTTGACCGCATTTAGTTTAGTAGGTATCGCTTCTGACGTTGAAGCCGTTTATAATATTTTTAATTTGCTACTGCTTGGTATACTCTCCTGAGTACTTTTCTTTCTTAACGTTTTTCCTTTTAATATAACTATGAATATAGTAGCTTTTTCGTTGGGAAATCTTCTTTACATGTCTGATCTTTTTATTGTTTTTTTTATCTTTCTTTGTTGGGTTTATACATAATTTCCTTTTCGTGTTTGTCCGTTCCTGTTGCATTTCTTCCTTCGTTTATGGTTAAATATGTAGATGAAGTTAATTCTAGGGTAGTTCTGATTTACTACTCGCGTCATATTAAGTGTCTTAATAATAAAATAACTATGGCCTAGTTAAATAAAAAGGGAAACCCGCCTCTCACTTCCATACTTAGGAAACATACATTTGCATATAATTAGGTAGATAAGTCGATGGATAATTTGATAGACAAATATATCTGAATTAAACGCTCAGCAGTTCATCACAGAAATTTACATTATATTTCAAAGTTCAACTGTTCTTTGTATCCAGCTCTCTCATTTACTGATCAAATTCTATATTTCCTTTTTTAAATTTCGATGATATCACAGAAAAAAAGTCCAGTGAGGCAAAATCAAGAGACTGCTAAAAAATCCCCTTTAATAAATATTTTTCTAATTTTTTTTTTAAGACTGCTATAAAATCAAAATCTTTTTCTGGCTGACGTAATACGTTTCTGGTGCCACCCACTTTTCAAGATAGGGTATAAAAGCTGTAAGCCCGCCGATTGGTCGTAAAACTAGCAAATAAACAGGCAATGTTGAGATGTGACTTCTTAGATTAGTATTTCAAACCCATAAAAATTCCAGCCTAACATATGATTGAAAATTTTTCACTAAATTAATTAATAGCTCCTCTTAAGTAGTATTCTATTGGTAAACCCTTTTTGAGATAAGCTCTAGCCCTTCCCGTATGGTTTGTATTAAACCCTTGTAAACTTTAGAAGGAGAGGGAAAATCTGAGCAAATTCTTTATTGAAAATAAAACATATCATACAGCGTTTTTTGCTCTCAGCCACTGCGTCATACGAGGTATTCATCAGAGACGGGTAAGCACTATGTCGAGTTTCTGTGACCACTTATGGTCACACGCTCCTCTGCTACGATCGAACATCCTACAAGAATCGTCATTTAAAGTCATATTACATGTGCACCAAAGTGCCAGGCAGCCCTTTCTTAGCAAGAAGGATTCCATGGTGCCGACTGCCTGATCACCTTGACTGTGTGCCCCATTTACCGATTGAGTCTCGTGCGCCATCACTGGTGATTGGCACCATAACACATAGTTACAAAGCCAGAGAGGAGCGCGCTAACAACATTTCGGTTCAATCTGCGATTTTAGTTTCAACAAGTTGGTATATCTTTGTTTTTTAGTTTAGTGTAGTTTTGTTTTCCATATTCGTATTTTTCTATTTATGTGAATATTATGCCACTTCTCCTTCCATCATTGTTGCATTCTTTGGAATAGTCGATGGGATCTCAAGCCTTCTAACTGCTCTATCTGGTTGGATAGTTCTTCTCCCAACCCCTCTTGTGTCTTTTCTATCGTTTTTTAGCTCTCTTTTCTATAATTTTGTTAAGAGGTTTCAACTTTGCTTCTCTATGCAACTCTCGTTGGCTTTTTTTTATCCGTAATTAGCGATTTTTTTTATTATGTAAATTGCGGTATTCTAGATCCTCTGTAACTGTTGTAGGCCGCGCTCTGATATAGCGCACATTGCTACATTATGGTATACTAATACCGATCGGATTAACGCTTGGTATATATTTTTTCTTTTTCTTTGTGCTAAGAATTCTGAATCTGAAGAGTAGTTTAAGTCCAATCCTGCCTCTATTATCTCTTTCCGTTACATGTTTTCTCTAACTTGTTTTTTATTATTATTAATCCTAATTCTTTGCATCCACTGTTGCATCTATATCTTCCTCCTCCAATCAGTGGCATAGCTAAACTGTGTGCTACTTGGGGTAGCCCTTGAGTGTATATATATATATATATATATATATATATATATATATATATATATATATATATATATATATATATATATATATTGCCCAGTAAAAATTCTATGATGATGATAAATAATTGAACATCAAAGCTTAGGACAGGTAAAATAATAGGTATACTACTTATGAAAGTTTGTGATTTGGATTGGAAAATGGTAAAGGAAATAAGTAGAAGAATAAAATTACGCTGGAAAGCTTCGCTACATCTTCAGAAGGGCCATGAATGAATGTTTGAAATATAAAGTAGGGATCAATTCATATAACTAGTTTTAACTAATGGAAATGAAACTTGGACAGTTAACATAAAAAACACGCAGAAACACGTAACGATTTATGGTAGGACCCGTAAAATACATTGAAATTAGTGTGTGGATATTGGCAAGACACATTGCTAGACGAACGTCATAAATCCCAAATTGACACTTATTGCTCATATTTTTTTACCTGAGAGGAAAATACCTGAAATTTATATAACAATTAAAATGGCCTCTCCTACACGCAGCGGTGCTGCGGCATTAAAAGAAGGCCCCTTGGCTCCGTTCACAGGTTGCATATTGTAAATAATGTTAAAAATCCCTCAATACATCACTTGATAAGGTTTAGTATTCGGCCAAGATAACAATTGTTTAATTATATATGCCATATTTTAAGTTACTCGAAATCGAAAAGGTTCTTCAACTGTGAGTGATGTCTCGACATCAAAACCATTAATATTTCAATACAGCCTAAGGGCCTACAGCAGGCCCGAAAGTGCAGCCGCATAAAAGTGTCACTCGGGGCGGACCGCCTCCCTCCCCCAACTCATAGTTATACTACTGCATAAAACGTAGATATCTGATTTTTTTTCTCTCTATATACTAGTACAATTCTAAATTTGTCCTTGTTGGTATTAATTTTCCATTTTAGTGCTGTAATTATTTACTGATTTTATTTGCCTACAGTGGTTCATTCCTTCAGGGGCAAATCACTAAAATGAGTCACATCATCGTCGAATTTGATATAAAATTCGAAGATGATGCGACTTATCAAAAGCTTTGCTATAATCTAAATCACTTACACCAACATTCTCTCCCTTATCTAATTGTTTAATTACATAATCGATAAATCTCACTAAGTTTGGTAAACATGATCTACAACCTCTAAACACACGCTTTTCGAGTATTTTACCTAGAAAGGATTTTAAACTTAATGGTCTAAAGTCATTTGGGTAGTTTTTGCTCACCTTCTTAAAAATTGGCACTACATTTCCTATTTTCCAATCACTATGTATCTCCCCTAACTTCAGTGATCTAGTATATATCTTTTCAATAACTACTGTAATACTTTCTACACATTCTTTAGGTAACCTAGAATGAATGTCATTGGGGCCAGATGCCTTACAGGTATTAAACTATAAGCCCTTTAATGATTTCACATTCTACATAAATGATATTCAACACCTGTTCCTCTGACTTAGAACTATCATAAATGAAACTGTTCGGATTCTCTTATGTAAATGCTGAAGCAAAATGATAATTAAGTACCTTTATTTTTACCTCATCAGATTCTTTGACAGTCCTTTCTTAATTTATAGGACTTATTTTCTCTTTGCTAGATTTGTTATTAATTTTATAATTTCTAAAGAACTTTTGCAGATCTTTATTGCATATAAATATTTGTTTAAATTGTATTATTAGTCACTGCGGCGGGCACGCACTCCATGTGAGTCCTGAAGGCTGCGCGCACGTTGCGGACGAAGTTCTTCCCCATGGTGACCCACACGCGGTTGACAGAGCACTTCAGCTCTTGGACGTTGATGTTGCGCACTTTTCAGTCCTTTTCCATGGCATGGTGCCAGAGGGTGCAAACGATGGATCACTCTAGGAGAGAAAAATGACTCGGAAGAGGCATGACTTTATTTGCCTCGATGCCTCTTGACCTGGTAGTAGGTTATTTTCGGGGCAGCCCCATGAAAAGGAGTCAGGACAAATAAAGTATGCCTCTTCCGAGTAATTGTCCTCGTCTAGAGTCATCCATCGAAACTATAGGGAAGTTGTAAAGAAGGTGCAGTTAAAATTTTTAAAAATGTAGCCGTTGCTGTGGGGCTCAATTAATCCGGCATGAAAAATGGCCTCCTTCCAAAAAAAGTATAGTATTTCCCAAACAAATTATATTCATCACTTATTTCAACAATTATTCAAAGTTATATATATATATATATATATATATATATATATATATATATATATATATATATATATATATATATATATATATATATATATATATATATATATATATATATATATATATATATATATATATATATATATATATATATATATATATATATATATATAATGTAAGATATGAAATTAATGCGATATATATCAGTGAAAAATAATGGTAAACCACAATATTTGGATCAAGATTTTATTTATAACTATCGGACTAGTTTCGGCAAGTTACAAAATGCCATTTTCAACTAATAATGAAGAAACTAGGTAAGTCACACAGTATATATAAGGTAAGCCACATCCTAAACAAAATAAAACCGCTGGAAACAATCTGGGAAAAACTCAAGTGTATCTGGGGCAAACGACAAGCTAAACAAAATGAAATGAAACAGGAAACAATCTGGTAAGTTGCTAATATCCGAGAACCATTGCTTCCTGGGTTTATAAATACGATTGGCGACTTTATTCGATATATATTTATTAAATTTTTATTGCCCTTCAGATAAAAGGAAATTATCAACTTTGTTAATGATGATGGATTCCGCAATTCTCCTCTCAATATAATTGTTTGATTTATAAATGATTTTTGCATATGCTTAAAGAAACTTGAAGAGTTCGTACACCTTCTGATATCGACTTGATGTTCTTTCATCCTCCTATTAAAGTTGTCCGACTCTCCGATGTATGCCAAATTGCAATTATGGCATGGTATGCTGTATACTCCAGCATCGAGATTGATTGGACGCTGTCTAGTAAGGGATTTTCATATCGTACTAGAATATTTAAATGTAATATTTATGTTATTTCCGTTCGCATATGATTTTAGGGGCTAGGGCTGGAGCAAATGGGAAACTAATACATTTTTAAAAATTGCCCCTTCGTTGTATGGAGATAGCATTTGAAAGCACGAAAAAAACTTCTATGCCATCTCCACACTGCGAAGAGGCGATTTAAAAAAAAAATGTATTAGTTTCCCATTTGCTCCAGCCCTGGCTTCTAAAATCATATGCGAACGGAAATAACATAAATATTACATTTAAATATTCTAATACGATATCTGCGTTCCACTTACCGCAGATACTGTAGGTGAAAAAAATTTCACACAGATTGCGGTTGTAACGCTTCAGTTCAAGTTTGAAGCCGTGATTGCGCGTTCTGTCTCACTCAGTGTGAAAATATCCCGGTAGTCAACATTGTCGAACCCTCGAAGTATTTTGAAAACTTCGATGAGCTGACCACACAGTCTACGCATTTCCAACGAGAACAGATCTAATTCCCTTAGTCTATCCTCATAACTTTTATGTCGGATAGAGGGAATCAGCTTGGTTGCCCTAGCTTGTACGCGTTCTAACCTTGCGATATCCTTTCGAAACGAAGGACTTCAAAATTGTACGGCATATTCCAGGTGCGGCCGAACGAGAGTTGTACAGACAAAGTACTATCTCCTTGTTACGGTATGAAAACTGGCGCTACATGTAGCCTAACATCCTTTGGCCTTTCTTCTCCTCCTCGATGCACTGTTTCGAGAACTTGAGGTCGCCAGTGATAGTTACACCCAAGTCCTTCTCAGTGTCACTCGATTCAAGAGCAGTGCCCTTAAGGATGTACTGAGATTGGGGGTTTCGGTGGCCGATATGCATTACTTTGCATTTCCCTATGTTGAAAGGCATTTGACACGTGTCCGACCACTCCCCAATCCTTTGAAGGTCCTCTTGGAGGCGGGCAGTGTTCCCCTCATTTGCCACATTGATACCAAGCTTGATGTCGTCGGCAAATTTAAAGATTTTGGCAACCATGTCTCCGTCCATGTCGTTGATATAGATAATAAAAAGTAGTGGTCCCAGGACGGAACTTTGAGGGACACCGTTAGATACGGGTGCCCATTCAAAGGCTTGTTCATTCACCACTACTCGTTGCCGTCTGTCCCTTAGCCAGCTCTCTATCCAACCTGCTACCTTGCCGTCTATGCCATGCGCACGCACTTTCCAGGGAAGGCGACGGTTTGGTACCTTGTCAAATGCCTTTTAGAAGTCAAGGTACACAACATCCACCGCTTTATCAGGATCATGCTCACTGAACACGAAGTGGAAAAATTCTCCAAGGTTCGTCAGGTATGACCGTTGCCTTCGGAAGCCGTGCTGGGAACTCTTCAATAGCAGGTTTGACTCTAAATAAGACGTCATTTTGTCCAATATCATGCTTTCCATGAGTTTACCGACTATCGAAGTCAAACTGATGGGTTGGTAGTTTGACGGATGGCTGGGGTCTCTTTTTTTGAAGATCGGAGTCACCTCCACCTCACGCCAGTCTCTAGGAACGCATCCGGTCCGGATTGACATCTTAAAAATAGCGCACAGATGTCGTGATACTTCATCTCACACTTCCTTCAACACCTTGGATAGAAACCTGTCCGTTCCAGGGGACTTATTCATCTTTAGGTCAGCGATCTTCTTCTTTATTTTTCCTTCGGTGAAGTCCATTGCCTCTAGCTTTCCCCCCGAGTAGGAATCCGTTGGCTGGGGGATGGGTCCACACTCTTCAGTAAACACTGAAGAGAAGTAGTCATTGAGCAGGTTAGCATTTTCTGCATCTGAGTGAGTTAATGCACCCTCCTCGTCCACTAAGGGCCCAAACATACGATGGATTGGTTTACGGCTATTTACATAGCCGAAGAACTCCTTGGGATTCTCTTTACAGAGTCTCGTCACTCGGAGTTCCTCAGTACGCTTAGCCGCCCTTATGCTGGACTTCACTCATCTGGCTAGCCTCCGGTACTCGTCAAAGGCACCCGAGATCTTCGATCGCCGGTACACATTTCTCTTCTCCCTAAGCAGTTGGCCGATTTTTCGATTAAACCACTTTGGTTGAACAGAAGACCGACGGAGGCATTTCAGGGGGATGCAACTTAATTGAAGACTCATGAACTTTTTTTTAAGTTGTTCCACAAATCCTCAACATCTTCGCATACAGCTAGCCTTGCATCAGTCAGCCCAGCACGAAGGTTTGCAAAGTCTGCTCTTCTCAAGTCAAGTTTCCTTGATTGACTGGCAACAGACCTTACCTTCGGGATCTAACTAGCTGGTGATCACTGCCACCGAGCTCTTCGCCTATAGAGACATCCCCAACGATATCATTCTCAGAGGTGAAGACCATGTCGAGAATATTGTCTCCTCTCGTCGGTTCTCTGACCCATTGAGTGAGGAACTCGTTGTTGGCGAACTCCAGGAGTAGCACGCCCTCGCCACAGGCTGCTCTAGTTTCCCAGTCAACTTGTCTGTTGAAGTCATCCATAACGATGCACACTCTGCCTTGAACAAGCTCACCCAGCAGATGGTACAGTTACCTGTCCTTCTGAACGGGTTGGGAAGGGGGTCTGTAAAGCAGCAGGGTCGTGTATCTGACAGGACCTATCTCTAGGTCAACGCCTAGAAGCTCGTGATCGGATATAATGTTGGAGTTCGTAGATTTGATTGTATCTTTGACATACAACATTACATCGCCACCCTTTCCGTCTGGCCTATCTTTGTGGAAGAGTTGGTAGCCAGGAACCGTGAATTCGCCTTCAAAGTCTCGGTTTGAGGTTTCTATCCACGATTCTGTTATGGCTACCATTTCGCGTTCTTCCGTCGCTACGAGGCCACGGAGCTCAGGAAACTTGTTCCTGATTGACTTCGCATTGAACAGAAGAACTTTCAGGGAGTCCCCGACTGTAGGACTCCCTACACTCTTCCGTTTTCCGGCTTGTTTGTTGGCGAGGAGGCACCCCTCTTTGCGACCTCTGAGAAGGTCGTTCCTGGAGTGACACGGGCATACTGGCGTACGGCCGCCCTCACTCTTGGCCGGATACTCCTTTGGGTCGTCTCTACGACATTCTGGATGATGTCCGACAGAAAGGCCTTTCCTTTAAAAGAAAAATGTATCCCATCCCTTTGGTAGAGATCATTTCTACCATAAAAGGTGCGGTACGGGTCCACAAAAAAGCCCCCCTCTGCCGTACACAAATCTGCCAGGTGCCGGTTTAGAGAGACGTTCATCGAGTAAGCGGTACGTGCTTGACCTCTCATCGGGAGCATCCCGACTACAACACGCTTGCGGGTTTTCAGCCCACAGTCGTCCACGCCACCCATGACCATGTGGAGAATTTTATCTGTAGGGACTACCCTACCTCCTCTCAGGTAGAGTTCGTTTCCACTGACCATCAGAGCAACGACTGAGCTCTCAGAAATCTGGGATTTTTCAGCCTCTACTCTGATGTGGTGGTTCCCACAACCTGGCAGGCACCTTATCTTCATACTAGTGCAAAGGCGGGCCGCTATCAGGGGCTGCAGACCCCGTGCTTGAGAATCACCAATAAGGGTGACTCTTGCACATTTGTCTGCAGACGACTTAGTCTTTCCTTTCGGAAGCGACTCGCCAATTTCCTCTTGTATCTCTACATTTTTCTTCTTCTTCTTATTTTTCTTGTCTTACTTTGTTTTCTCTTCTTCTGTTTCTCGTTTCTCTTCTTCTGCTTCTACTTTCTCGTCCTCTGTTTCCACTTTCTTTTCTTCTCTTTCTACTTTCTCTTCTTCTCTTTCTACTTTCTCTTTTTCTATTTCTATTTTCTCTTTTTCTTTCTTTCTTTTCTTCTTTTTGGCTCGTTGAGGCAGCCCTGCAGCAGAAGAAATCGGCTGTTAAACGTCTGAAGCATTCTCGCCTGAGCATCTGCATCTCTCTGTTTTTAAGAGTTGAACTTCCCTTTTAAGGAGGAAGTTCTCCTCTCTCAGTTGAGCGATGCTCTCGCCCAGGCACTTCTCGAGTTCGCAGAAGTCACAGACACTAACGGCATCTGTGAGCTCCCTGCAACTCCCTTCCCCCGTCGTGTAATTTCCCAGGATTCTGCTATCTATAAGTAAACGACATCGATACCGACAATAGTCTATAGAGGCGTACGGGGTATTTTCTAGGTCAAAAGACACCATAGCCCAACTTATCGTTTTAGCTCATCTATTTCCCTATGTTTCCATCAGAGTTTCATCTTTCGCGACCTTGACTCATGCCTGCACATCACTGAAGCCGATGGTTCAAAGCTATTTACAATATCTTGCTTTCTTCTCCCGTTCTCTCTGTGATTCCTAAAAGAAGTACATAGAGTTCTTTCGAGAACTCATTATCGTTTACTTTGTACTATGTCACTTCCTTCAGTATCTTCAATGGCGTGGATTCACGATTTGAACTAAGCACAACGTTTGTTTTGAGCGTTTTCTGTTCTCGACACATCTTACATGTACTCGCCTTTGATGATTGTAATTTTGATTTAATTTTGCAACTTACAAGCGACATTCTCCAGTTTCCTGACTCATTTAACGTATTATGCAACGGCCTCTCGTATCTCAGCAATTTCGAGCTCACGACTTTATTGTCCCTCACCCGTCGATCATGTGTCTATACTAATTGTTCAGGACCAGGACTTATAAACCAAAACGTTGAGCAGTGTTTATTAATTCGACGTTTAAGAATTCGAAATGAAAGACAGTCCTCCTAGGCGTATCCTGAAAGATGCATTTTTACCTGACTTTCTTCGTCTGCCCATTCATCTTGTATACCATTATCGTCGGCATGTTTGCGACAAAATTCATGCTCCTTTTCATTCTGGTGCTATAAATATTCGTAATCTCATCGTGCATCGTTTTGTCTGCGCAGATATGAACGATAATGTTGCATAAATGTACTCGTATTGGTTATTGTTGCAAGCTCTCCAAAGTCGATCGTCATACTAAAGCTTCTTTTGTCGCTTTTCCTCTCTATTAGTCGAATTTGGTGCTTTTTACATCGATAATGTTGTTCTCTCCTCTACTAGCGTGGTTGTAGTTATCCTTTAACAATGATCGATTGTTTCACTCGTTGGATCAGAAGCTCTGACAACCTCTGACATTTGAGCCTTAACTATTACTCGCATCTTCCTCCGACGTTGTTTCGCGATTTGGTTTATATTAAACGACCATAGCCGATCTTGGAGGACAATTCGATCACTGTCATTCGCACTCATATTTGTTATTGGTGCCTTCAGTTTGTGTGTCACAAGTTATCACGCCCATAGCAACGGATCTATCGAACAGTTCTACCGTCAATCGAATGTATCTCTCCGTTACAAAGACTCGTTTATTACGTGAGTGGATAAGTTACCGCTTAAACAGTTGTCTCTTCAAAGTGCTGTGTAAGGATATGGAATCTGAACATGGAACCTTGCTTTTACATGTGAACATACGATGGCTATCAGAAGGAAACATGCTTGGACGGCTTTATGAACTACAAGAAGAAGTAGCAATATGCCTAGATTCGCAATAGAAGCCAGACCTCCATGACAAGTTCTGGTATAAAGGTTTTCAGCTATCCATAGCTTACCTAGAGGACATCTTCGAAGCGTTGAATGCTCTCAAAGTTAAATTGCATGGGAAAACATCAACATCATCACGCACCATGACAGCATTCGAAATTTCATGGCAAAATTCGACCTCTAGAGTTTTAGTAACTTGAATTCTGCTCCCATTCAGTTTAACATAGTTCTGAGTTATCAAACAAATAAACACTCATCTAATCGACTTGAAATCAGAATTCATAAGATACTCTCCAGGTATAGATGAGAGGCGTGAATCCTGGAAATTCATCAGGAGCCCATTTCTATGTGAAGTAGCCGATGTTTCTGATGAAGTGTAAGAGGAGTTTCTTCGAGTTGAAGTCCAACTCCACAGCTAAGGAAAATATCAAAGAACTGGATCTTGAGACGTTCAGGGTCAAGTACCTTCCTGTTTAGCCTCTGATCTCACATCAGGTTCTTCAGATTTTAACTATGTTCGGGTCCACGTAGGTTTGTGAAGCTGCATTTTACACGCCATTGTTGTTAATACTAAGTACAGAAAGAGGCTGAATATTAAAGACTTACCCTGTGCGCTCTCTGGCATTCAACTACGCATTCAAGATCTAGTAGCTAAGAAGCAATGTCAGGTATATTAAAACTTCATACTCAATAAAGAGATTAAAAACAATTTTTATTTTTCTTTCAAATCTGGGAGAGAAGGTTATTTTGACGCAAGGGAGGTGTGAAGGAAAGGACCAATTTTTAGAGAGGGGATGGCAGTAAAAATGTTAAGAACCACTGGTTTATAGCATCATAAATTTTATCATTTAAAAAACAAACAAATATATTGTTATAACAATTGCCAGAAAATGTAAATTAGTAAGTTAAGTGATTAAAATTTTATATCGAGTTGTTTGTATATACAATATAATTAACTATGCCATCTTTTCACAATGTTCTTCAGTTGTATGACGCACTTCTGAATGCGTTGACTAATTGATTCGCAGACATTGGCAAATGTCGATGCTGTGATGGAGCCGCACTTTATCCTACTTGTATGTTTCACGTTTTGAGCGTTTGTAGGCCATGCGCCATAAACTGCATCATTCAGGTAGCTCTACGAGTAAACCTCAAGTGGATATTAGTCCGCCGAACGTAAAAGATACTCAAAGCTTCCTTTTCTTCCTATCCAACGATTAGGCAACGTTGATTGAAGTATATGCTGACATCACAATGATAATGAAGGAGGAGCCAGGGGACTTCATTTTATTCAAATTAATGAAATTTTATATTGAGTTGTTTGTATATAAAATATAATTAACTACACTATCTTCTCACAATATTTTAGCTGTTTCCAAACAGCGTCCAAACTGCAGGGATAATTTCTGATAGCAGAATGTAGAAATGTGCGTGACTGGTAACTGTGTCCCATTGAAGAAAAATGGTCTAACCAATCCCAGGATGGTAAACTGCACTGTCAATCCTGGTAAATTAATAAGATTATCCATATATGTGGTTTATCAGGTGACCAATACCTACAGTTTTGTCGATTTACTATGTCATTCAACTCGATGGTAGATTCATAGGACCACCTGATTTCATTGGAAAACTATACCTCTTCGGCTTCCACTGACTGAAACCATTCACAAAATTCGAGTCTGTAATCAGGGTAATTTTCAGTCAGGGCATGTAACATCCCTGGAATGTAGCCTTCCATTTTGAGGACTTTACAATCTGGTGTAAGCAGATTTGCTTATCCCGGTTTCATCGATACAGTGCCTAAATGATCTCTGTGGTGAGCTGGAAAATATTTGCCATACTAACGGTGAGGTAAATTTTTATCTTTTTAACTTATGTACAATAATTTAGAAAAACTTCAGTGATTTTTCATATTTTACTTAAAATAACAAAAAATCCTTTAAATAATTAATAATGATTACTTAATCCCTAACCTACTGCGCAATTTTAGACGATAATTTTGTCTCATATTATATCGCCTGCATTTCTAGATGGCGCTACCTATTGGCGCCAAATTAGTCTTATAGCGTTTTAACCCGCAAGTAAAAAAAATAACGTTTAAAAAGCGGACAAACCATTACGTTTTTTACTACACTCTAATGTGTATGATAATCTAATTGCTTGTTATTTCTTTTTCCATAAATTATATTTTTAAAAAAATGTACATTACTCAACCAGAGCTAATATAGTCAATTACCGTTTAGATAATTTTTTTTGCTACATATTTGGTAGCCAGGATGACTTTTGAGACACAAATTTGTTTTTTAAGCTAAATTGAAGATGACATTAACGACTATTTAGTTTTCTGTGCAAATGAGTATTTTTTATATAGACCTATAGTGCTCATTTTATAAAATAGGTATGCCTGTCGCATCCAAATTGCAGGATTTAATAGGCCCAGCGAGGAACTCCACAAATGGATGCTCGGTGGATTTATCAAATCGTAAAAATTACTATGTGTTTAAATTAAGGAAATAATATGCCAAGTGTAATAAATAAAGAACCTAAGAGAATTCGAAAATAAACAAAAAAATGTCAAATTGTACACATAGAGTAGCGCGGAAACACACGAATACACAGCTTTCAAAGATGATTACCTGAATAAATACGAGGATCGCGCACAAAAAAACATACGCGTGTTGAAAACATTCATCAGCAGACGGGAGAATACATGGCAAGATGAACAAATACAGGCTTTAACCAGAGAAATTTCACAGAGATCCGCAACAAGCAATTCCCTATAATAAAGATAAATCTATGGGAAATATGTAGGCACAACAAGTACACAGAGCTGTCGGAAACTCCGCCCAAGGGGTGGAAATAACGAACAAACTAGATCACTGGGTCAGCTCTACGGACAAGTCAAGGTCACGCCCATTGTAGACGACACATATATAGAGAGAAAGACTCATTATAATTAATTATTCATTAATAATTATTCAGAATGCGGTAGTTAACGGAATCCCGTTAACTCGCCTAAATCCTTCCGCCTTTGGAATATACTTCGCGTAAAACAGAAAGGCTACACATTGATCGCAAAGACTCGAGACGTTCCCACTTGCCCCTTTTAGTAGGCCAATTCAAAAGTAAAGTTATATTTTCACGAAGAGACCTTCGGTAAACACAGCCTATCTAATCTCAAGACTCGGTCAAACGAATTTCCCTCTGGGCCGAAGCCTACCACAAGAACGTACAGCACTCCTAGTAATCCGACTGGAACCCCCACCCCATAAACCTATCTCAAGAAATACTCATTCGCTCAGAAAAACAATCAAAAATTCTCTAAACAGAATCTTCAATTTAACATAACAAAATAAATTCATCTAGAAATTAACTTCTTTTTTATAATTAGATACCCATGATATATGATAAATGGTACTTACCTAGCAAAATCCTGGTTATAGTTTTGCAATCGTTACTCCTTGAAAACATCAATTTTAGTGACAAGATCTCGATAAGACTTAATTTAATATTACAAATAGCAAGACTGTTAAACTTAATTTTTGTGAGGAGAAACTAAATGAAAATTATTCCACCACGAATGGTAACAGAAGGGATCAAGTAAAAAGAACTTCGAACTAAAGATAAACACAAATTTTACCAGTTAAAGATATGCATCCCCTAAATTGATCCTTTATTAAAAACAATCATAAAAGATCATCACTCAAAGTAAATGTTAACACTTTTTTATTGAATGAAATTGTAAACTACTGACTGATTTCTCACAGAGTTAGTTCTCTGTATTAAATTTTCAGATCCTGTTTTCTTCACGATTCGTTATGGCTACTAACAAAATAAAAGTGGACGCCAAGTGTCACGTTTTCAACAAAGAATGTAGAGAAAAATACTTCTATGCGGAAACTGCAGTTTTCAGTTCGTCATCATTTGCGAGCGTTTCGCATTTCAAGAAGTTCTGCAGCGCCCGGAATATATAGTAACAGGGTTGCCAAATGTGGCTAATTTTAGCCATTGCGGCTAATTTCATAAGTTATTTGGCGTAGAGGAATTATAACATAACGCCCCCCCCCCCACACACACCGAGGGCCAAACGGACATATATGAGAGCGAGAGAAACGTACCAGAAGATGAGGGGCGCGAGAACGTGAGTCGTTTGACTAACAGTCAAACTGCGGAATGGCTCTGATCTCCCCGCTGAGTGGGTAGTCGAGTCGAGCTGCAAGACCAGGGTAGCCGCAAAAGGCCATTAAGCAGCTCTCAAAAGATCCGATTACCTACGAGGTTAAGAGGCCCGCGGTCAGAGAGCCAAAAAGCGGTGTCAGATCAAAAAACCATCGAGGAGAAATAATGGGACGGTTGTCGGTGCCTCTCATTAAAAAGCAGACCTGGGCTCTTCTAGATCATTGTGATCAGTCCCTCGCCCAGTTCCGAATTTGACTTCTAAGACTTAGAAGTTTGTCTCATTTTTCTTATCGGTGCCATACCGATTTATCCTTCACAGACTTAGCAAGAGGTCTAGCTAGATCACAATTCCTAAGTGCCAAACAGGAATTTCGGGAGCAAAACAAAAGAAGATCCGCTCACCCTCGAGGGACTCTTCAATTGCAATCTCAGTAATTGTGAGAGAAGAAGAATTAATCCTCAAGAAAGATCCATTTAAGTACTTTCGGAATCACCTCGTAAACCAAAACTCAGTTAGGCAACCCTGCGAAGAAGACGAGGATACTAGAAGAACTCAAGAGCTACCAAGAATAGTACTCCTTGAGCCAGAGAGCACAACTCCTCTCTCCATCTTTTAGACGTATAACTGGATAGATAAAATTATAAGAAGAATTAGACATCGATTTCTATCGTCTCCGAGACAACTACCATCCGCCAGCTGCAACGCGAAGAATCGTGAAAAAATCCAATATAGCGACATCCGTTAACCTCTGTTCCTTTCAAGGTTATGTAAATCCGAATGACTATATATATTTGTTTTGATTAAGTAGGATTTTAACGCTGTACCCAAGCTAACTAAAGGAGAGATAATATTTAGTGACTCCTGTCATATTTTTAGTTAGATTAGTGTAACGTAAATTGTGGCTAAATGCTGTACTAAAAGGTCTTCATACTCGTAAATTAACTAACTGGCAATTTGTTTATTTCCGTGGAGCCTACTTTGCTTGGAACATAAGAACATAAGAAAAGAAGGAGACTGCAAAAGACCATTCATGGCCTACACTTGGCAGCTCCTGTAGATCAGGACTCGCATCAGGAATAGGCCCTTATTCAATTCTGGCGAACCATGTTAAACTTTAAGAATTTAGTGTAAATATTTGTGTTATTGATAAATTAAAAAGATATATATTTTTGGCTAATTCTTGGTGTTTCACTGGATCCTTACGTGTTGACCGGCTCTTTCCTTAAAACGGATTAAACGCTGTGGTACTCTCTTAATACAGTATTTAAAGAGTCCACTCAGCGAATAGAGGAATTTTTCCCTTCCTAAGTAGAAGTGTCAGACTGGCGCGCTAAAGTCATTAAATATATAATTCTCTGACATAAAGTGGGACACAACAATATTTCGACACTGGGTAAAAATAATAAATCATTTATCCACTCGTTTTTTGGATAATTGTGGCTAATTTCTGTCTTTATTTGAAGAATTAATCCAGGAATTAAAAGAAGTGAAATTTTCTTTGTTTATTGATAAATCTACTGATATTTCATCAACGAAACACTTATGCCTGTGTTAAGTTTGTTTGCTTTTTTCCTCACAAAACAGCAGTTTAAAAACTGAATTCTTGCGTCTCAAACCTGTGATTTCCATTACTAGAGCAAGGCTGTTTGCGAGATCGATTTTTTTTTTTAATAATAACAGTTTGGATTAGAGCAATTGTATTTGGTTTTGTTCTGAGGGAACACACAATGTTTGTGGCATTCATAATTCAGTTCTCTCAAATCTAAAGGAAAAAAATAAAATCTTGCATTCATTAAATGTTCATATTATAGTTTAGCTTTGTGTTCTGAATATGGGAGCAAAAAGATACCATCGAACATAGATTTTTTAATAGCAGAAATTGCAGGTCATAAGTCCTCAAATACTAGGTGGTTAGTTAAAGGGGAAGTGCATTTATTATATACTAACAAAATGGGAAGAGTTGAAATTATATTTCAACATGATTAAAGAAAGAGAACGTAACTATTATGCCAATATTATTGCAAGTATGTTGGGTGACGAAGCAAATTTCTTATATCTTACATTTATGCTACTTATAATTGGGGATTTTGAACGTGTAAATGCTGCCTTTCAAGCTACACATTATTATACAGATGTATGTCAACTATTTATAGATCTTCCTAGACTTCATCAATCTCTCAAACAAAAGATTAGTTCAAAATTTCTAGCAACCAAATTTGAGTTCCATCTCGTAAACTCTAAATTACCCACAGAGAACAAAAAAATATTAAAGGAAGGGGTTTACATTTTGTTATTGAGGCAAGTGATCAGTTAGAGTGTCGTTTAATGGATAGCAGTAATATATTGAGGACTCTTCGCTCGTTTAAACCTGAAAGTGTATTCTGTCACATGAGACCACATTATAAAGATTTGCCCATATCTTTTCAGGATTTTATACAGAACGAAGATGTAGCCAAAATTGAAAGTCAATATGAAAAGCTAATTTATGTGAATTAGAATGAAGAATTCAAAGGGGGTGAAATACCATCTGATCCGATAGAGTTTTGGGCGATGGTGTTGCAGTTTCAAAGTTCAAATGGAGAGAAGCATTTTGCAGACATTTCTCAATCTATGCTCAACCTGTTCTCTATCCCCATTAGTAAGGCACTTGTAGAACCCATATTTTCATTTGTTACAAATGTGAAAGGTAAACAGACAAACAAATTTAACGTCAGCACATTAGATTCCATTTTAATGCTCAAATCTTATGTAGCACTAAATAATAAATGCTTTAAAAACTTTAATGTCAGAAAAAATGCTAAGTCTTTTTACAAGTGAGATGTATTTGCAAAGTTGTAGTCAAATCCAAACCCAAAGTATAGAAGGGGAACCAGAAAGTAGCAGAACGATTAAAAAGGAAATGCAAACTGAGTTTGATATCATTGTTTCACAACACTTTTAATTAAATAAAGGTAGGTGTCATTTATTTATAACTATTCTTTTTTTAACCTTTTATCGTAACAATACTGATGTACTATAATATATGGCTAATTTTTACCTAGGCTGAGGCTAAACATTCTCCAAACTATCTGCCAACCCTGGATAGTAGGCTGTTGGCGCCAGGACTGGTGAGTACGGTGGGTGAAGGAGAATTTCCCACCCTAGCTCCAGGAGATTTTCTGCGCAACTGCTTCTGACCAGGGTTGCCACAAGCAAATTTTAAAAAGAACCAAAATTTGGAGTTAAAAGGTACCAGAAAGAACTAAATCTAAATTTTACGAGAGATAATACATTTTCTTAAATTAGTGCAATAAAACCATTTATGTTTTAAATAACGAGACTCACATCATACTTAACAATAATTTAATTAAATGAATATGATGATAAAATTGGCTTGATTTGGTTCTTTTTGTAGTAATTTTGTATTTTTGCTGTTTTAGACACCCCTAAAAGAACCAAATCTGGTTCTTTAGTACCAGTTGTAGCAACCCTGCTTCTGACAACTGTTGCAATTGTTGACTATATAATTGAGCGTCGAAAGACTGATTGCGTTCCAACATTTCCCAGTAAATCACTCACTTTACATTCATCCCACCAGTCACAAACCATAAACTTCTTTTGGTGTCGGTCGGCCTTTGCCTAAAGTTGTGCAGGTGCACCTTTGTCTGTCCAGCTTCTTTCGAGTGTAGACACTATTTCTCGTCTGCAGTAACTACTTTGTTCAGCCAATCAAAACGTTTTTTGGACAGTAGTGTAATGCAGGCGTCTATGCAGCGTTGGCGGTCGAAGTTGGTCAGTTTACGTGGAATCCATACATACTCGTACGTCCAGTTTACTGACTTTGCCCATTTTCCTTTAAATAATACAAAACGGCTGTATGACTGATGCTAAACTTTTCAGCCAGCTCGCGTGATGCCAGATGTGGATCAACTTTGACACAGGCGCACAAACGGTCATTATCAATAAGTGAGGATCGACCACTTCTTTGGCTGATCTTGGAGATCGACGTTGCGATTAGGCACGTTTAGGCCGGACTTGTAATCCTACAGTAAAAGAGTACGTCGCTGTTCACGAGAGAGAGTCATTTGATGGGTAATTTTTGAAACTTTAGATATCATACAGGGTGTCCATCTAATTACTGTGTAGTGGCCTAGGCTTTCCTAAGCCTCACTTGAAAGTGAGTTCACCTAGGTTCTAGGTCACTGGAGGCCTAGGAAAGACTAGCCAACTACATATTAACTAGTCGTACACTGTATAAATCTATAAATAAATGAACTTTAAAAAAAAATGCTGGAACTTTGTTTCAAACCTAATAGTATAAGAGAATACATTAATTATTTATGCATTTATATCATATATGGAGTCTAATAAGAGAGAAATTACATCCTAGCTTTTCCATTGGCGCGATACCATGTTATTAGTAGATAACAAACGTGGCCCTACGACTGTCCTCTGTTCGTAAAGTGGTATTTTTATTTTAGTATAATCGCAATACCACACTCAGCGATCTTTAGCTGAGTTTCATCATCATAACAAATCGCTTTTTTAATATCATATGGTGGAAGAACTTTACCAATGACATTACTATAAGTGGCTTTAGAAATCATATTCAGTAAGTGGAATCCTCCATCATTTTCTCCCCCAACGATGATTTCATTCGCTTTACATTCAGTTACTGTGCCCACTCCAAGTATATAATCGATTTGGCCTATCTTTTCTTCTCCCGAAATGTCTCCCGTAACGTTTAAAATACTGGAGTATTCCTTGGGCCTATTATCACCTCGCGCGTAACGTATCCCTTTGTAGGAGATTCCAAATTCGCCGGTACATAATCGAATGAATTGAAAGCACAAAGGTGATCCTGTAAGTTTGATCATGAGTATTTCTTGAAGACCCATTCCGTTGCAAAGAATAGTAATAAAAACGTAGAATTTCAGAGAGTTGATGCATTTCTTAACATCCTGAAACTAAAAAAAAAACGAAAATTATTTGTGTTCGACGAGATTTTTAGGAGTTAATAATTTTGTTTAGTCATGGTCACGTAAAGAAGTCAGAAATTCATTTATTTTCTAGTGTTTTAGCCTTATCGATATGTTTGCTGGAGTTGGTGCAGCCTGGATGCAAATAAGAGTGAGGAAAGGGTTGGGATGTTGGATTGTAAAAGAGAAATAACATTTTGTGAAGACTTACCCATACTGTAGTCATGTCTTCCACCCTATCGTGCGTCTTTGTTGACAATGAATGAAAGAGAAGACGGTTACCAAATACTTGAATTTTCCCGTAGTGAATCTCATTTCTCACCCGATGAACAGCATAGACGCGTTTACCATCCTGCACTCTTGTATACAGCTGAAAATTACCATACGGTTACCTTTTAAGCTGTGCCAAGGCATAAACTATGATTACAATCCATCATCATCAAGTAGAAGGTAAATATACACAGGAAAACACCCATAGCAATAACATTTTCCAAAAGAAGAGAATTTAATACCAAAATATACTTTTCCTTGAAATTACTCGTTTAATTTCCACGAAAATTGCGCGTAGTATTCTTTGAAATTTGTTTGTTATAGTGTCCAAATTTCATTTCATAGAAAAGGATGCCTTTAAAAATAAGTATAAGTATAAATGCAGTCATAACAAGAAAACAACATCATTTTCTGATAGACAAACAAAATAATAATAGAAGTATGCGGGTTCTTGTTCTGAATGACTGGAGCACAGCTTCGGCCACAGAACTTTACCAATTTATCTGATTGTTCGTGCGGGGAATTATGTCATTCTTCTTCTATTCTTTACCAGAGATCGTCAACATTCGTCAATTTACGAGCCATAATCTCCTCACCGATTGTCTTTACTGTGTGCCACGAAGCATTATCCTGCATTTCAAACTGGCTCATGTATTCCTTATAAAGGAGAGAATGTGATCAGATATTACTGAAGCATATTTTGGGATAAAAAAGCATTTACCGTACCGCTTAAAAGGACGAGCTGACAGACTGCATAGTTAAAAACAACGCTGCCACCTCTAAACTTAACCGTTTTACATGCATGTGAGATTCAATCTTACACACGCACGATGCCTTACACCCTAATTTTAATCCGATTGAACCCAACTACATTTCCTTTCTTCACTGAAAAACACTTTCTTATTTTAGGCACTCTACACGACATGCTCAGTAGCGAAGGCCCACCTAACCACGATATTCTATTTACTTAAGAGTGGTTTCTTAGTAGAGAATCTTTCTTTGTGTCCTAACTCACTCAAGTGACGTGAGACAGTATGGTAAGACATTTGGGTTCATGTTCTCGGCAACTTGACGTAAAATTTCGGCTGCTGTCTCAAATTGGATCTTAATTGACATCCATTCCATCACTCGATCTTCCCCGGGATTGTTTTTCCGTGGGCGAACCATTTTCTTAGTGGAATGTCAATACCCTATATCACCTTGAGGCGAAAAATCACACTTTTTGACCAATTAAAATACTTCTAAATTTCATACAGTGTTATTCCATTAAGCAACATACTTTCTGAACAATTTGTCATCCTTAACTCACTTCGCCATCCTGATAAAAGAATAATACCATCAGTAACAGTCTTTAACACATCTGGAACAGTGTTGCCATAGATACGATACGAATCTTTACGTATAAACTGAAAGCTATAAGTTATCGTTCTCTAATTTTGGACTAGCCCTTTCTTCAAATACACATTATTTTTCTCATATTTTCATCTGGTGTTCTATCAGAGGCAAATTTAAGAGAATATTATGTGCAATTTTCATGGAAATTAAATGACTATTATTAAGAAAATATAGAACTTTGCAGTTTCGTTTTCTAGTTTTGGACGGTATTGTAGACGGTGTTAGCAAAACTTGCTCGACTGACATACCACTTTCTCGCACACATTCTCTCTGAGTCAACCCTTTCCCTCGGCAAACCCACATTTCATCTCCCATTAATTACATCAACATATATCTCCCTCACTAACATTTTATGTTCCATTTGTTGGATTTGCTTTATGACCACCCCTCGTTATTCAGTAATACACTTTTTGAATCAACAAAATTTGTAAAAATATTTGCTTTTAGTTGCTCTTTTATATTTCGTTCCAATAATATGCAAATGACATATGGTCTTATTCGTTATCTCCTCTTTGTTCGGTTTTCATTTTGGTTGTTCTTCTGTCTTTATGTTCGTATTTGTTGATCTTTGTTATTTATATATTGGGTTTATTGCCTCTTCCACGCAGTTTCTTCCGCTTGGGAATAATGCTGACCTTCCAACTTGGTGTCGCTTCTCATGTGGGATTGCAATGTTGAGGTTGTCGAGTGTGGGGATAATAGTTTGCTCTATCTTATCCCAAGTCTTTCTTCCTAGCCTTTGAGCTTCCGTATTAATTGGCTTAAGCCCTGCTCTTACGTGCAAGTCTATTTACCTAGTTCGGTCACTTCTTCTAGCTCCAGCTATTACCAGGTTGGCTTTATTTTGTACTCTCTGCGTCGTCCTGAGAGAAGTACAACTTGCCATCTGCGTTATCACTGCCGGGTACACCAGGACGGAGCGTACCAAGGCAGTGTATACCAACGACGCGGCTGGAAAAGAAGTGTCGATTTGAAACGCACAAAGATCGAGAAAGTGCGTTTGTTGAATGTCACATTTTTCGTAATAAACTAAATTATACCGAATGGATTTTTTTGAAACTATAATAAGAAATAGTGCAGTAAAAACAGGTTGTAAAAAAAAACAGTAAAGGGGGAAAATAAAAAACGGCTTTTTATAGTTCGATTTAGGCTGCACTCGGCGAACACAATTCATTATCAACAAAAAATATCGATTGAACAATAAACAAATGAAAATTAAATAAAAAGACTAAATAGTGCCAGGCATAGATTATTTAGGAGAGATCGGTAATCAACTTTAGAAAAAAAAATAGAAAATAAACAACCCCCTAATTTTTATTGGTCTTAAAGGCACAAAATAAGGCTGTAAAAAAAAACCGCCCGCTTCTGATTTGTCAATGACTGAGTTGACTACTGATCTTTGATTGGTCAGTGGGATAGCTGAAAAACGCGAAAAAAATAGCAACAAAGAAGCGAAAATCGCTTACTAAAATCATCCGCCCTCAAATTAAATAATTACCGAATGATAAACTGGTAATGAACCAACGCCTTCCATCTAAGTGGTTGATAGCACAGGGAACAAGCTACGTTTTGGGTAAGTGAAAAAAATCTATCTTGGACAATGATCGATTAGTAGCTGCCTTCAGAGAACTCCGGCCTCATTGGAACGCTTCCGTCCTTGATCGGAAATACGGCAACATCTCGCTCCACAATCGGAAACCTTTTGATTTTAAAATTCCACTAAGGAAAGTTTGAAAGACGGAGTGTGGCAATGTACTTTGTTCTAACAGTCTATGTGATCCCAGCAGAGCAGTAAAAGCTACTCGTACAGTACCTATTATGTAACCACCCATCGTAAATATATTTTACATTTAAGGTTCCCCCTCCTCATCCATTACCAACAATCTCCCTACTTTGGTAATTGTTAAGATTTGCTGCTCCTGATTTGGCGCGCGAAGAATGCGATTTAAAATCTATAGACATAACCGCATTTAGCATCCGACCTTTGCATCTCATGTTTGGCTTTCGAATTAGGAATATTACGAGTTTTTTTTAAGTTCCCGGGTGTGTGGAGGGGTGCTACCCGCAATTAAGAGGGGGTATGGGGTGAAGCCCCCCATTTCGAAACAAAATAACGAGTCAAAACAATGAGGTGAATGTGGTTATGCCTATAGTTTTTAGATCACATTCTTCGCGCGCAAAATCAGGGGTCACTAATCTTAACAATTACCCCTACTTTTATACACTATGTGCATAGATAAAACTCCTTTCAACCAGCGTCAATTGAGACTATGTATGTTAATTATTATTCCCGTGCACGCGACTCTATAAGTTATTATGTCTGTTCGTCGGTCGTCGGTCGGATGGTAACCACTTTATTTTTCAATGAGTTTTTGAAAGTTTTTAGAGAGCACGCTACTTAGGTCTATTGACCTTGTTTTTTTTAAAATTAAACTTAGGTTGAAAGTTGATTTTTTTTTTAGAATGTGTGTAGTGAGAAGTGAAGAATTACCTCGTACATAAACTTCTCTCCATTTTCAAAATCATCCAAATTAATTGAGACGAAAATGCAACACGACAAAGTTCTTTTCATCTCGAAAAGTTTTCTTCTGATTTTGTTCACAATCTCTCGAGATTCTTCTAAGGTCATGGACTCTCCTGCCTTTTGCTTAACTTCTTCAAGCTGCTCAAGACCTTCTCGGATAAAATCCATCGCTGAACCTAACAAGGTCCTCTCTGACGAGAGGGCGTGGATCAGTGTTATCGTTTGCTCCTTGAACATCTTCTCATTCAATTGGAGTTTGTTCATAGCCTCGACCGACTGAAGGAAGAGATAGTTGGTTGGGTACTGACAAAGTTTTCCCTTAATCATACCCATTCTGCACACTGCACATTTCCTGCACGTCTTCAGGAGGCGGTAAACACAGCTGCAACAGAAGGAGTGTCCGCATTCCAGCATCTTCGGGGGAAGATCTTCAGAGAAAATACTGAAGCAAATTTTGCATGAAATTTCTTCCATAGTTAAGCTGAAAATACAAGAAATTAAAACTAAATTCGAATAATTCGCTCTGAAATTTTTTAATAATGGAATGTAAAGAAACATTGATCCAAATTACAACTCTATTTTGTTTATTGACATTAGTGAGTGTACGTCTGCTTTTGGTCAGCAATGATAATACATGGATCTGTGAAGTTAGCAAATGTCTAAATCCCACTAAAGAAACCCTCGTCTTATTTAAAAGGACTCCTGCTATAGCACGTCGAACATTGCAGTCATTAGTGAGAAGATCTTAGCACAATTCATTAAAACAACATTGTATAACACCATTGACTGTGGTGTGGAAAAAAACTAACTACTTTAAACAGGCGACATATTCAACATCCACTTTTTGGAAATATCTGGTCGGGATATAACAAACTCAGCAGAAGTTGCAGAATCTCTCGATAGTTCTGCATCTATCAGCTCAAAGACAAACTATACTATCGAATTTCATGAAATTATATCTGAATCACAATGAATAGATTTCAATAATACCATCTACCATATGCAATCGTGGTTCGCAAACCAGCCCCTATCCAAGTTGGGATCCGCCTGGATAAAAACTGGTTACCGAACCACCACCACTACTACCATATGAGATATAATGCCGACTTTACCTTTAGAGAATTAGACTGCACTCAAAGGACTAAATAACACCATCTGGGGAGAACTTAGTAATTTACGATTTTCTAATTCCACACAATAAAATTAATTTGTTAGAATTTTCCAACAAACTTTGGAAACCGCAATCATTTTAGTGTAGCTCTTTGCTTGGTCTATATTATTATAATAATAATAAATAATTAGAAAATACCTTTACTTCTACCTTTTTAAAAACCTGGAATGCCTACAGCATACAGCTCTTTACCAACCCATAGCTCTTACCACCTGTCTCTGTAAAATCTTAGAAAGAATTGTGATTAAACTTTTTATTTCGATATATTTCCGAAATTAGACAATTCTTAATGTGCCTTTTGCAATTCACCAATAAACAGTTTAATTAGGCTTGAAAAGTCGATCCGAGAATCATTTATTAAAGCATATAATCGCTGTTTTCATGGATATAAAGGGAGATTATAATTGAGTATGACACTATAAATTGCTAGAGAAACTATATAACTATAGATTACGAGGTAACATACCTATATTTATACAATACCTCTCATACCAAAGAAAAGTAAAGGTTTTAATTTGTTGTTAAACATTATCCTCATATGTTATTAGTCCTGGGATACCCCAAGGTAGTGTTATTAGTCCGATCTTTTTCAATGTTATTGGTTTTATTTTAGAACGTTTAAAGACATCTTTCAACCTTTTTATAGGTTACTATGTCGGTCCGTAGTTCGGTCGGTCGGATGGTAACAATTTTACGTTTCAATGTGTTTTTTAGCAATAACATCGTAACTATTCGGCCCATTCTAGTGAAATTTGAAACATTTATGTTGTTTTTACATTCTATTTCGAATAATATAATAGCCAAGGTCCTCTCAAGGTTAGTCCGGGAATTATTGAAAGTTTTGAAGGTAGTAAGCTCATAAATCAGACTAATTAAGAACACGCGACTTAGGGCTGTTGACCTTGTTTTATTTATACAAGTGTGGAAGATTGAAAGGAGGTGCAAAAGATGAACAAAAGAGAATCAGTTTCTCCCGATGTACTTAGTTTGGGGGGTCACGCGTCTCCTCAAAGTTTCAGTTGTAGCATGGATATTGCCCTTGCTACCCCCCCTTTGCGGGGGTTTCAATTTTATGATAAATGGCATATCTCAATGATTACCCTTGATTATATTCAGATGTTAGTTTTTTCTAAGATAATACAGGTGGTCTTAATATAGCCACTAAATGTATGTTAATTATTATTCCCGTGCACGCGACTCTATAAGTTATTATGTCTGTTCGTCGGTCAGTCGGTTGGATGGTAAATAACTTAAGAGTATCACCCAATAAATCAAAGAGTAAAATGTTTACCAAAGGCAAAACTCATCCATTTCCCCCATTAAAACTTTTTGCCATATATACGAGGGGCGGTCAATAAGTTTTGCAATTCGGATATAAGGAAACGAGATATGAGGAAAAGTGTTTTATTATTTTTCAATATAACTACCCTCGACTTCAATGCACTTACGCCACTTGTCCCTGAGGCTTCGAATTCCCGGCTGCTGTTCAATCCACTCCTGGACGGCGAGCTGGACATCTTCATCGTCCCTAAACCGGCGTCCATGCAGTGCAGCCTTGAGCTGGCGGAATAAAAAGTAGTCGCTAGAGGCCAGATCTGGACCATAGGGGATATGGTTGAGCTCCTCGAATCAGCACTCACACAGGGCAGCTTGTGCAACTCTGGCCTTGAGGACTTTGACGACGTTAAAGTCGATCATGGGGCGTGAGGTTTCTAGGGACCCAACGGGCAGAGACCTTGGTCATGGCCAAATTGTCGTGGATGATGTTGATAACACTTCCATGTAATATTCCAAGTTCTCCATCGATTTCTTCGACCTTCACCCGTCGATTTTCGAGGATCATCCTGCCCACATGGGCCACATTGTCCTCGTTGATCACGTAAGACGGGCGTCCTGGACGGGGGTCATCTTCAAGGGACTCACGACCATGGCGGAACTACCTATTCCAGCGAGCAATGGTTGCATAGGAAGGGGCGGTTCCGGTGTACACTGCAACCATGCGTTCATGGATCTCTTTTGCATTGTTGCCTTCCTTGGTCAAAAATTTGATCACTGCGCGCTGCTCAGCCTTCTCCATTGTTCAAAAATTTGTGACTGACGATCTGCGATCAGCTACTGCTTCTTAAATAGACGAGGCAGGAGCGTGCAGCTGCAGGTCCTGACTTGTCATAACTTGTCCTAACACCCCCACAAACAGCCATCCCCCTTCCTCTGTTTTGCCCTACCGATTCGCCCCTCGTTTTCCTAATTCAAAAGCTTAACATTAGATTCGAATTCAAAAAGCGATTGCTAAATATAGTTAGGCCTCTAGTTTTTTTACTACGTTGCATGAATTCAGACTTATAATCCTCATCCCTGAATGTTATTTAAATCAATCATATTTTCTTTAAAATTGATTAATATGAAATGTCCATCTCATATTTTAATTCATAACATCATAATTATAAATTTGCTCACATTAAGTAATGAAGAAGCTATATAGAGTATATATGTGATATACACTATATAACATTTGCGTATTTTTTAAAAATAGATATTTATAACAAAGCGCTCACAAAATTCCGACTCTGCTGCAAAGGATTGCTATACTTACCAGTCTCCTTAAAAGGCCAAACTATTCGTTGAAATAATTAAAATGTCTCCCATATGTATATTTTGGATAACTATTAAGCCATTTGCAATAATAAAAAAGGCTTTTTTTATGCAATCAAAGCTATGTATATTAGAAGACTGGAATTCATCTTATACTGGTTGCTGAAGAGACCAGGTTATCATCTGTCTATTAAGACTTAGGAGTTACCTTATTATTATTATACCATGGGCATTATTTTCTAGGTGGTGATGTAGCATTTTGTTATCAGTGCCACTCGCCGCTAAGTATATAACATCATTCATTGATTACCTATCCTTCTAGTCTGAAGGATAGGTTCAACTACGGGCTTTTGGTGCAAAAAATTAAAAGGTTTCCAGTACATATCTCCTAATAATTTACTCCTGGTCTAGGGTTTTTTAAGATCGATGTTTATTTTCTAAGCCATAAGGCAAGAAAAACTTTTATCGGAATTCTTTTGATATATGGAAAAACAATCCTCAGAGATCTTTTTCCCATCTTAAATTGCTTATATGAACAATAAAAAATAGCCATGCATTTCATTAGTTTTAATACATTTTCTGAACTTCAAGATTTGTAATTATTAGAGATTTTTATTCCAAAACATTTGATAATTATATTTAGGTAATTTTTTCTGAACTCTTAGAAAGAACTTTAATAAAAGCTTCAATTATACCATAAACCAACCTTAATTTTAATAATATTGGAAAATCTCTCTGAATCTCTCTTTTCCAAGCGCAAACATTAAATAATAGCCCTTAATTTCAAAAAGTTTCATTAGGTTAATTTTTGTAATAAAATTACAATAATTTGAACTACAAAAAAATTATTCAAAATGTTAAAAAAATGTCTTTTCAAAAATAGTGTTATTACAAATTAATAGTATGAGTGTATTGGAGTTTTTAAAAATAACACCGGGAGATAAAATGGAATTTATGTCGCTGCAATAACCTAAATAACCGACAGAAAGCCTAACCGATAAATTAAAGCCACTGAAGCTGTCGCAAGACACGCAGCTTGGATAAAAGATTCATAATAGATGCCTCGCTTTATAAAAGAACTTTTAATCAGCTTATTGCGCATTAGTTCGTAACCTCATCCAGTTATTTGGGGACAGGCTCGGATAAAAGAGGGGCAACCCAAGAGCAAAGATCATTTATCAAAATACAGCTAAATTGAATCTTTACCTGGGAAACAATATATTGATTTATGGTTATTAAGTTTAAGAATCTTTCCTTAAACTTATTAAACTTAAATTTTATTTAGTTCTGGACAAGTTGAAGAAGACGAATTGTAAAGTTATGGGCTCCAGTGAGAAGAGAATTACAGTAATAAAGGCAAGATGTAATAGAGGTATGGATGGCTATCTCGAAACTGTTTTTGCCAAAGTGGGACCGAATACGACTGAGTTTACGGACAAAGAAGATAGATGATTTGATGATATTAACAACATGCGATTTGAGATCGCGTAAGAGAACGCGATCGGGGAGCAACCTAGATTAAGAGAGAGAGGGCTACTTTTTTACAGCGCTCAACATCTGCTGAAAAGAACCTCAAAAGAACCTCAGTTTTGCCATGGTTGCGTTTGAGGAAGTTATCTTGTAGCCATTCAGTCATAGTGTTATATGTGGATAATAGATTAGTGAAAGTCACGGCGAACGTGTTTCGGGAGGAGAGAAATATTTGCCTCTCATCAGCATAGAAATGGAAGGATAGACCTAGGCAGCACAGTAAAAGGCCAAGAAGAAAGAAAGAGATACGAAAGAGGAGCGGGTCAAGCAAGCCTTGAGGAACATCGTAGGGCACAGCAGATGGCCGATAGATCTCAGTTTAGAGGGAAACCAGTTTAGAACAGTTCCAGAGACATCCAGGAAGCCATGAAGGTGGTGGAGAAGAACGAAGTGTTCAGTGGTATCAAATGCTGCCGAAAGATCGAGAAGGACCGGAATTGAAGGCCTCCCAGCGTCGGCCTCACGGAGAGGTCGGTCATTCACATGTATGGGATCCGATTCAGAACTGTGCCATGCCTCTAAGCTGGACTTGAAGGTTTCATCGTTGCTGGAGGAGTATATGTTTTTTTGTGGTGCGGGCAGCTACTATCCTCTGAAGATCGTTGGATAGGAACGGAAGTTAAGAGATAGCACGATAATTTAAAGGATTATTACGATCAAGATTTTGTTTCTTTAAGATAGGAGAGACTTCATCATGTTTAAAACCAGAAAGCACCCCACCTAGCGACAGGAAGGCGTTGAAAATACCCAGTAGATGTGGTAGGAGTACAAGTAGGAACTGAAAATAGAGAGTAGATGGGGAAATGTCAAGCGGTTGACAGTTTTTTCAGATAAGCGGAGGATTGAGGCAAACCAGGGACCAGTGGGGTGAGGGAAATGAGATTGAGAGATGGGGTCACTGTGTGACGCGGGGGGCAGTCGAAGACGAAATCTCAGAGAGAATATTAACTACCTTTTCAGAGCAAAAGGCACATAAGGCGGATGGGGAGATGAGGGAATAGTTTGGGGTAGCCTGGGGCACTCGAGACGAGCGAGGAGCTTTGAAAAGTGAAAGAGGATTTTGTTTGTTTTCGTCAAAGATTTTACGAGTATGGGCATCTCGGGAGGATTGCATGATGGCTGTATACGCATGATTTGCAAAAGAATAGGCAATATAATCTTGTTTCGTCCCTTTGCCTTGGGTGCAGGGGGAATGAAGGCACATTTCACATGCTCTTCTATTTTTTTGTCCTCAAGTAGCCTGTTGGAGAAGAAAGGGCGCAGGATCTGCGAGAGGTGACTAGGAAAAGGAGCGCTGGGATAGGTTGAGGTCAGAAGAGGCGGGTGGGGGGGGGGCTACCCGGGAGAAATGATACGAGATCCCGAGACATTAGCCCAAGGTCACTGGAAGAGAGTCTACGATGGTGAGACCTTGCGACAAGACCATTGGGGAGGTTAGTTTAAAAGGTAGAGTAAAACCGACAGAAAGTTTGTGAACTTAGCATTGGAAGAAAACGAGATCAAGAATGATGCCGTGAGCATAGGTGAGGATAATGACGAATGTCCTTATCCTCACTGCTGTTTTCTAATAGGTACATATCGTTTTTGTATCATAGAAAGTAGTCATTGCCCATGAAGTTAGGTCTCGAACTAACTACGAATTTAATTATTTATTAATTCAACCTCAAATAACTTCACCTAACCCTAGGTTAGGTTATTATAGGTTGCAATAGCTATTAGTTACCTTCGTCGGTAATTCAGTACCTAACTTCATGGACACTGAATATTATGGCACAAAAAAGATACGCACCGATTAGAAAACAATGTCAAGGAGTGAAAACGCCAAGTTGATTGGTTTTCAGATAAAAAAGAAAATCTCGTCGCTTGGAAGTAAACTTAACAACTACTACACATACCCCTAATTCAAGAAACAACTTCACACATCAACAAATCTCACCCCCTTCTAACAATACACTCCACAAAGTCTAGATACAACGTCAAGAGCACATGGTCTAAAAACACCTGTAAATAATTCAATCCCTTTCACTAACACCACATCGAAGCATTGAAAATAAACTCCAGTAGAGTCAAAGTCAAAAACAATAAATACAACCTAAAAAAAACCTTTACATCTCCACATATCCAGAAGAATATCCGCAAACTAAATACCAATCCTAGAAACACTCACACAGTTTCCTCACCTCTTTATCTGAAATTATCTCATTTGACACTACTTATCATGCCATAACAAAATCAGCCGACAACAGAGCCTCACATATCACGGAACAATTTCACACATTAAACATCACAGATCAATCGACCACTTAACATAACATAATTTCACCGATGACAAAAGCCACAAGGGCCTATCAAAGGTCATCCGCATCTGTCAAAACCCACCCACAAAATGCATCCATAGGATTGTGTCCGATCATGTATCTACAATATACAATTAAAACCATCCACAGAAATGTGTCAAAAACAAATGGATCATCATCAAGACTCGTCAAAATTGAATCCAAATTTATCATAATATACAATAATAAAAACTGCATCCACAGGAATCAGTCCAGAAAATAAACAAAATTAACTCTCCCACCCCATATAATCATCTAATCTGGATTTGAAAACATTCAAGTTTAGACTGTCTAGTCTCTCAGATGGCAAACTATTCCAGTAATCTACCACTCTATTGGTGTAAAAATATTTTCTAACATCCAACCTGCACCTCTGTTTTTTAATTTTTAAGTGGTGATCCCTAGTCCTATTACTACCTTCCAACTCAAATAACTTGCTAAAATACAACTTATCCACCCCAGAACAGATTTTAAAAAGCTCAATCATATTTCCTCTCACACATCTCTCAAATGAGAACATATTTAGTACCCTCAGTCTCTCTTCATATTCAAGGTGTTTCAGGGAAGGTATTATTTTAGCAGGTTGATGTCATGTCTAAAATGTGGTGACCATGCTTGCATACAGTATTCTAAATGTGGCCTGACATATGAGTTGTAGACTTTAAGGAAAATAGCTCTCCACCCGACATAACATTATCTTCTCATTTACATACCAGAACCAGATTCAAACTCCTCATTAAAAACATACGAAAACTATAAAGAAGTAAACTGGACGAACTACTACGACTACATAGAAGAAAAATATATATGATTTTTCCACTAACAACAAACTATCGTAAGAAAAAGCACAATCACACGGCTCACGGCCAAAGGAAAATATACAGTTAAAATTTCACAATAGTAATCTAAAAATTCATAAAAAAATAGAAACAAAATAAAACACAAACATATTAGGTAGTTTCAACGAACATTTCCCTCGCGCATACTCTTCGCAGCAATCGACATAATCAAAGCATTCGGCAGGAAAACTCATAAATACGTTCCTCAGTAACAAATGGAAA
This sequence comes from Ceratothoa steindachneri, assembly GCA_963969495.1. Lineage (NCBI taxonomy): Eukaryota > Metazoa > Arthropoda > Malacostraca > Isopoda > Cymothoidae > Ceratothoa > Ceratothoa steindachneri. Next base: position 44,281,122 of record OZ018332.1, on the reverse strand, counting down.
AAAAGGCCAATACACTTCATCTACATAAGACAAGGATAAGTTATTCACAAAGTGGAGAGATCACTTTTACTACCATTCCTCAATGACGTCCCCCAGTTTGATATTATTTCCTAATTACTTTTCAATTTATTTAATCCCGATATTCCGCAACGACAATCCATAATTACTACCATTCCGCAACGACATCCCCCAGGTTGCTATTCTCTCCCCCGTACTTTTCAAATTATTCAATCACGACATTCCGCAATGACGACCCCAAGTTGCTATTCTCTCCCCCTTACTTTTCAACTTATTCAATCACGGCATTCCGAAACCACAACACTCCCAAATCAATAAAGCAACCACAACACTACAACAATATATAAACACACTAGAACGGTGGTTTACACAAGGCCGAATGATCTCTTTGGTCCTCAAATCATCAGTGACACTATTCACACCCGACAGGCCCCAATTAAATAGACACTCTAGAATCATACGGATCGGACAAGTACTAACTTTAAACCAAACTTTCACCCTCCTGTGAATCACATTACACACTCACATCACCTTCGCTTAATATATAACACAACAAACAAAATCACAAAGAAAATCAACACCCGAAAAGCACTAGCAAACATCACATTCGGACAAGAGGAGTGACTAATTGCAATATATGTAAAAACTCATCCACACATCCATCAAACTACGCAGAAGCAGCTTGGCACGCAATATTGTTCAAAACCAACCCAGACAAGATTATAACAATACGTAAATAAAACAATCAAAATTATTGCAAGATGCACCGAAACTACTCCTACCCCACACTTACATGTATAAACCATTATAGTATTAACATTTGGCTTACACATAAACGTGATAGAAACTCCTAAATCTTTAGTAGAGTATTAAACAAATACCATCCAAAACCAACTCACAAAAAAGTACCTCTACACAGACTCAAAAGTAATTCCCAGTTCAATAATTTTCGGCCCCAAAACCCAAACTACAACCCGATCAAACATCTACACTACACTTACCTGCAGATATTAAAACAAACTTGCGCCAAACAATGTTTTAAATGAACTCCATCCCACCTAAATAGGCGAGTAAGAGAAATCACTCATCTTCCATGCTCCAAAAATACAGACTAAATCTTGGCCTAACACCAACGCGGTTCAGATGGAACCAATAAAACAATAAACACCTCCCCGGCTGCCTCAACCTCGCACAAGCACGCCAAAACACACTTTGTCACATCATTGAGGTAAAGTAGTAAGATCAAATATATATATATATATATATATATATATATCGTCATCTTGATGCCGTTTCATCACACTGTTAGGTAACGACCTCTCCAATAATCTCTTCCACTGATCACTGTCCAGCATTCGAGTTTACCACGTTATTCCACCCAGATTGAATTTCATCCTTACAACTTGTGCTAGGTCATCTTCTGATTTTCTTTCTGCATAAAGCTGTCCACTTAAGGATTTATTTACCCCATATTCTGTCGTTTCTTCTAGGAATGTGTTGCCCATTTTCAATTCCATAATTTAAGAGTGGCAATTTAACTGGTTAAATAATATATATTAAATATACATAATAATATGGATATATTCCTTGACACGCATTACACTAATCCATGCAGTGAAGCTCCCAACTTGTCTCGACAGAGCTCCGAAGCAACGAAGCACAACTCTTTGAAAGACACGTTGAATCCGAGACTCGGGTCTCTAAACACGAGATGGCGCTGCGTGCAACCTTATTCTGAATTCCTGCGTTATAGGAACGTCCTTCAATTCCTGACCAAAGCTCTGCCTACTCGGATTATGTTCTTATGGCAAGGAGAGAATCCGGATAGGTTTTACATATACTGTTTTATTTTCATTTGAGCGTTTTCAGAGTGATGCTCGTCCTACACTAAACAGAAACATGTGATCGAACCCATTAAATTTACATTAATAAAACCAAGTAATGTCTTCGCTACTAAGAGTAAAATTTAAAATCTAAAAATAAGCAGCCATGGTAAAATTTCTATAAATTTTCTGAACTTCGCCAATTATAATAATTTTAAAAGGAACTCTAAACTAAATTTCCCCTCTTTCAAAATATCACGTTAGTAAAATATAGAGTTATAGAAGATATATAAAAATAAATTTTCTGAACTTCACTATTTGTAATTCTATGGGTTTTGAAAAATTCACAAAATTTCGATACTTATATTTATTTCTGAACTTTGATAAGAAAACATAAGTCATAACCAAACTAAGATGAAATTATTATTGAAATACTCAAAAAAATCCCCTTCTTAAATTATAGAGTTATTGATGATGATGATTATATTTATTTCTGAACTTTGATAAAAAAACATAAGTCATAACCAAACTAAGATGAAATTATTATTCAAATACTCAAAAAATCCCCTTATTAAATTATAGAGTTAGTGATGATGATGATGATGATGATGATGATGATGATGATGATGAGGGGCATCGTAAAATAGCGTAGACAGAGTTGACGGGCTACAAACCTCATCCCTTGGGGTAGGTTTTACATATGCTGTTTTAATTTCATTTGAACATTTCTAGAGTAAAGCTCGGCCTACACCAAACATGAACACGCGATCAAACCCCTTAAATTTACATTAATAAAATAAGAAGCATAATAAAAAAGCGTAGACAAAATTGACGGTCTTAAATCCTTCTCCCTCGTCCCATTATTAAAAATTGAATTCTCGTCATCTGTGTTTTGTAATTTTGAATGCTCGTGAATGATGGTCAAATTGGTCTTTCTTTTCTGATAGGATTTCTTCCTAATTCATTAGGAGGGTACATGTGGTGTTAGCCCCCCCCCCTCCCCTCCCCACCTCTTTGTCATAAGTTTCCTAATAAAAATCATGAACTCTTTTAATTTTATTATATTTTTCCTGTGATTTTATCCACCAACTTAATAAAGGCTTCCTCCCGTTAGTACTATTGATCAAGAGCAAAGCCTAGTTTGTCACGGTACTTCCAATAATTATGGTATTTCATCTTTCTATCTTCGACTAGATGGACCTAGGTTTCTCATGTATAAAATAATTTACTTCAAGATTTTGTTCGTCTATATTATATCCGTTCGTTTCCTCAGTTAACGTCTCTTAGCCCTCTCTATTTCAGAACTTATGTACCTATATTAATTATATGTCACTCGTATATAATTTCGGGGCCCTCCGCTTTGCAGATGCATGGTTAAACGCCTCGAAAGGGTGCTGGTTGTCATGCCAACCTATTTCGAGGCGTTTAACCATGCATCTGCAAAGCAGAGGGTCAAAAAATCATATGGAGAGCGCACATAACATCAACCTAACTGGAGATATTCTGGTTGAAAACACCACAATTAAAAGAAAAGAGGGATATAAAGCTAGGCTGAAAACCTTATAAGCCATATTAATAAATGAAGAAAAGCAAGCCCCCGACACCCAGGCTACGAGCTGGAATCGAACATTAAAGTTGTTTTAAAAATTCCACTCACCAGATTGGGTCGTTTCCCTTGAAATTACGTTCAAGCGAGGGGAAATAAATATCCCTAGAAACCGGTTTTTTTTCATTCCACCTGATTTAACATAACATAACATAACATAATTTCAGGGATGACAAAAGCTACAAGGGCCTATCAAAGGTCATCCGCATCTGTCAAAACCCACCCACAAAATGCATCCATAGAATTGTGTCCGATCATGCATCTACAATATACAATTCGAACCATACACAGGAATGTGACAAAAACAAAATGGATCATCATCAAGACTCTCAAAATCCAAATCAATCATAATATACAATAATAAAAAACTGCATCCACATGAACGAGTCCAGAATACCCCCCAAAGTTAACCCTCCCTCCCCATATAATCATCTAATCTGCATTTGAATACATTCAAGTTTGGACTGTCTACCGTCTCAGATGGCAAACTATTTCAGTAATCTACTACTCTATTGGTGAAAAAATATTTTTTAACATCCAGTCTGCACCTCTGTTTTTTAATTTTTAAGTGGTGACCCCTAGTCCTATTACTACCTTCCAACTCAAATAACTTGCTAAAATCCAACTTATCCATCCCAGAACAGATTTTAAAAAGCTCAGTCATATCTCCCCTCACACATCTTCTCTCAAATGATAACATATTTAGTACCCTCAGTCTCTCTTCATATTCAAGGTGCTTCAAGGAAGGTATTATTTTTGTTGCCTTCCTTTGTACTGACTCTAGCAGGTTGATGTCATGTCTAAAATTTGATGACCATGCTTATATATAGTACTCTAAATGTGGCCTAACATACGAGTTGTAGAGTTTAAGGATAACCTCTTTACTCTTGTAGATAACATTCCTGTTATTGTATCCTAGCACCCTATTTGCTCTATTTTTTGCCTCAATACACTGCTTTGAAAATTTCAGTGACCTATCTACTACTACGCCAATGCCTATCCATTTCATAGCTAAATTCTCTATTATCCCTTCCCATGTTAAGAACTTTGCATTTTTTAAGGTTAAACGTCCTCTGCCACTTCTGAGCCCAAGCTAATAACTTATTTAAGTCACTCTGCACTTTTAAGCTACCCTCAACTTCTTTGACTACAGCTGCCAATTTAGTCTAATCAGCAAAAAAATGACACTTTCCTATTTACAGCCTCCCCAAGATCATTTATATAAACTATGAATAATAAAGGGCCTAGAACGGATCCCTGAGGTATGCCACTAATACAGTCCCTCCACTGTGACCTCACCCCATTCAGCACAACTCTCTGTTTCTTGTCTTTCAGCCATTCAGTTATCCAATTCCAAACTCTACCACATATCCCATGCATTTTTAATTGGTGAACTAATCTCCTATGTGGAACCTTATCAAAAGTTTTGCTAAAATCTAATTAAATTACATCAACATTCTCTCCCTTATCTAATTATTTAGTAACATAATCCATAAAATCCAGTAAATTTGTTAAACACGATCTACCTCTTCTAAACCCATGCTGAGCATCATTTATTAACCTACCACTCTCTAGATGGTCAAAATCCCCTTCTTAACTATCTTCTCAAGAATTTTACAAACGATAGAAGTTAAGCTTACTGGCCTAAAGTTATTCGGGTCCTCTTTACTTCCCTTTTTAAAAATTGGCACTACATTCGCTAATTTCCAATCATTAGGTATTTCTCCAAACTCTAGGGATCTAGTATATATCTTCTCTAAAAGTTACTGCAATACTATCTACACCTTCTTTAAGTAACCTAGAATGAATGTTGTCTGAGCCAGATGACTTACTAGTATTTAATTCAAATATAAGCTCTTTATTTATTTCCCTGTTCATATTAATGGTATTCAACACTACTTCCCTTGACCTAGAATTATTATCTATTAATCTATCTTGATTCTTTTGTGGAAATACTGAAGAAAAATGACCATTAAGAACATGTACTATTTCCTCATCAGATTCTTTCAAAACCCCTTCATATCTAATAGGCCCTATTTTATCATTGTTAGATTTGTTATTAATTCTATAATAGCTAAAGAATTTTCTTGGATCGCTATTATTATTTTTGAACTAAATTAATTTCTGCCGCCTTTTTGCTCTTCTTAATAATCTTATTTAGCTCATTTCTGGTCGACCTATAATGATTTAAATTATCAAAAGTAATTTAACCCTGTAATCTCTGGTATGCCCTTTTCTTCTCAGAAATTGTCCTAGCTATCTCCTGATTTCACCACAATGGCTTCCTACATTTCTTCCTAATACACTTCATTGGAAGGCACTGCTCCTGTACTATGTTTAGTACAGTCTTAAAAGTGTCCCACATCTCATAAGTATTCTTCCCCCTGAATTCTATAGATGAACACTTATCTCACCTTCGCCAGGTTTTTCCTCATTTATAAGAGTATAATATCGTGCTCAACACTTCTAAATGTACTTTCGGTCTCCAAACTATCCTTTCTCGGACATCATGTTCCTCCTGATGACAGAATTCGTCCTCTCGAGAATAAGGTTTCTGCTATTCGGGCTTAACTTAACCTTTTATATTCAAGCAACTTCGTCGGTTCTGTAGTATCGTTAATTTCTACAACATATTCATTCCTGTAGTGCCGCTGATACTTTTTCATTTCCTCTTTCTTTTCAGGAGACCGGCCGTGGCGCAAGTTCTTTCAGAAGACAACCCGGCAGACATTGGACATTGGACAAAATAAGAGATGAAATATAGGTAGAATTAGAGAGAGAATAGTAAGAGAGTAAAGTGGTTAAAGGGTGAGTTTAAAGAATAGATGATGTGTAGGAGAAAGAATAAAAAGATCCCTGGTGAAAGGGTAGCTCTGTCAATGTGTAGTTTTGTGTGTTTTTTGTGGTTGTTTAGTATTGTTTGATAAACTATGAATTATAAATCCATAGTTTATATAATTAAATTAAACATAGTTAATTCAATTATGATTTCGATCCTATTGATCGATTAATTGCTTTAGGCATTCAAGCCTTTATTTTTGGCGGGGGTTTTATTCCCGCTATGACTTTGGTAAAAGTTTTTGAGAAGGTTTAGTTATCATTTTAAATAGATTTTTTTTTAAAAAGTAAATGTGAAAATTATTTAATCTTGCGTTTTGCAAGTGGTTTTTAATTTAATTTGAATATGCTAAAGGAACCTGCGAATTACTTTGTATTTTGTCAGTTCTGTCAGGTTTATTTTGGTATCACGTCATTTTCTGTCTGTAGCTTGCTACTTTTGAATGGTCTCATTTGTCGGTCTACTTCGATTTCTAAGTGTGTACGAGAGAATTCAGGGGTCAAGCGGGCGCCAATGGCCTGCCATATCCTCTTAGCTCTCTCGTGGAGCGCCACGTTGATCGGAGATAATCCAACCGAGTCGTGGAGCTCCCTTTGTCGTTTACGTTCTCTTCTTCGGGTGTTTGTAATGAGTAGAACCGCTTTGTTCTGGATGACTTGTAGTTTTGCAATGTGGGTCTTGGCGCTCGCGTTCAGCGGTACCGGGGGGTACAAGAGTCTCGAGCGAATGCACGCATTGAATATCTTGAGTTTATTTGAGCGAGTTAGGTCGATGAACCTATAAAACTCTCGCAAATCTCTCTTGCTATTCGCGACTGTCCGCCCGATATGACTCTTGTATCCCCCTGTGGTGATTTTGAGCCCCAGAACCGTTCCTTTCGAGCAGTAGGGGATTCTCTCCCCTTCTACCCGTATATCATTGAAGGTCTTGCGAAACATGGGAATTATTTTGAATTTTCAGGCATTGGTTGATATCTTCCATTTCCTCTCGTAAGAGTTGATGTTAGATATCTCCCTAGCCGTATTTCTCGCCATAAATTCCCTGTGAACGTAAGCGGCTGTACAAATTTGTGATATATCGTCAGCGAACTGGACGTATATCGTACCTTCGGAAAGAGGTTGTGGTAGATCACGTGTATATATGTTGTATAACAGGGGACTGAGACATCCCCCTTGCGGGACCCCAGATTCGAGCTCGAACTCGGGGCCTTTGTGTTCTTTGATCTGTATATACGCTCTCCTCTCCATTATATAATCGCATAGAATCCTTTCAAGAATGGGGTCGAGGCCTACTTGCAGGATCTTAAATTGCAAGCCTCTCTTCCAAACCTTGTCAAATGCTTTTTTAACATCGCGGAGCACCAGGTCGGCATGCCTTTTATTTGCCTTGATGTTCGCAAGTTTTTCCGTAATAACGGCTAGAGCCGTGTCGGTCCCTCTTTTCTTTCTGAAGCCGTGCTGTTGCTCGTTATGCAGGTTGGCTTCGTCGAGAAAAGAGTTGACCCTATTTGCCAATATCTTCTCGAAGACTTTGCCAGCAAATTCTAAGAGATATCGGTCGGAAGTTTGCAGGGCAGTCCGGGGGCTGGTTTCCCGATTTGGGAAGAAAGATCATCTTGGCCACTTTCCACTGGTCGGGAAAATAACCTGTGTTCAGAGCGGCATTCATGATGTTAAGAAGTCCACTCAGAACATTAGGCGGGGCCTTAATGAAATTCTTCCTGGTCAGCCCCGTGGTACCCGGTGCTCTTTGACGAAAGGATTTTAGTGCGACGGAGAGCTCTTGGGCAGTTATTTTACTCCCATAGCCCTCCATCGCTCTTTCCTGTGACACATAATGATGAGGGGAGGTTTTATGTATTTGTGTGTTTAACTGTTGGATAATGTCATTTTCGAAATCGATGTCATAATTATCGTTTTCTTCGGGGGTAATTTTAAAGATTGAGGACCAGAAAGTCCTAAAAATTTCCTCAATCTCTATAGTCTTGTCAATTTCTTTCTCGTCACGTTTGAGTACAATTTTCTTCTGTGGGGGTTGTCCTTTTAAACGTTTGTACGTCTGCCAAAAAGTCCGTGAGTCCCTCTCTATGTCAAGTCCTTCAATCAGTCTGTCCCATACCTGTATTTGTTGGTCTGTAATGAGTGTCTGGAGTTCGTCTTTTATCTGTCTTATTCGTCTATGGGCATTGTGGTTGGGGCCTATCAGTGCTATTACATTGGACAGGTGTTTATACTCTTGGGCCAGGGCTTTCATGGGGGGGGGTGTCCAAATAGGAGCTGGAAGGGTTTTATATTTAATGCGGGGAATGCTATTTTTATCTGCTTTTATAAGGAGGTCAGTGATTTTATCCAGCTCTTCATCTATTTCTTCTAAATTGGCATCAATTAAAGGGTCTGGGGTATAATTTAGAAGATAATTTTTGTAGCTTTTGCGTTCTGAGATTGCAATTTGAATGGGGTTTACGCCAATTGTGATTTTAACTGCCTGGTGGTCGCTTGGAATAATGGGGCCTGGTTCAATGTAATAGTTGTATGGAAACCTGATACTGGATAAAACAATGTCAGGCTTTGTTGCTGCATTACCTGTAATGAATGTCGGGAATTCTGGTCCGATTCTAGTACCGTATTTTCTGTCAAGTAGGACTTCAATGTTTCTACCTGCATTGTTGTAGGAGGTATACCCTGATGCTGCACATCTAACGTTCAGATCTCCAGCAAAGATTGCATTTTTCTTATGGGGGTTGGTACCCCGTGGCCACGACTAGACCCCTCAGGGTAGTGCCTACCTCAATGGCAAGGTAAGATTCATCTAAGTCGGGTAGTCTTTTGTATTTTATACCTTTTTTGACGGCTATTGCGCAGCCGTCATACCGTTCCTGGCTGTGATTTTTGCTAATGACGTCGTATTGAAATATTTTTATCTCCTTATGAGCGGTCATTCCGTGTTCGTTAATCAGTATAATATCAGGGTCACTTTGTCGCAGAATGTTGCTATAGATGGAACCTTTTCCGTCCCACCCATCGACATTCATCTGTATGATTGTTAGTCTGTTGGTCATTTTGAGTAATGTAGGTTCTTTTAGTGTGTGGAGTTAAAGTAGACGCTTATTTGCGATCTACTTTAGCCCCATGTGGTGTACTGGGCGGGGTGCGCTCCCTGCCGTTTCTTTTCTTTCTGAATTCCGTGTCGGTGATCGTGTAAAAACAGTCCGTGGCCAGCTTAAACCTTATTTTGTAAGAGAGCTTCCTCAACCTGTCGTTCGGTACCTCATCAGAGCATTCCCATTTGTATAGTCCGGTCCTAAGACCTTCCGATACTTCACGGGAGTCCAATTCAGTTGGGAATGGGGAAGATTCAGGGGCGTACAATTTAAGGTTGAAGCCTCTGGAGTGGTATTTGAGTTGGTGCTCCCTTCCTCTAGATGAGGAGGTAGACCGTGGGCCGCGAGGTTTGGATATTTTCCTCGACCTAGGGGACCTGATCTCCTTGGGTCGGACTGCCTCTTTTGTTGGTGTGGATGTGGGGATGTGTGTTTTTGTTTTTTGCGGTGTGGATTTTTTGGGGGTGAGTGGCGCTTGTTTCTGTGTTTGCGTTTCCTTAGGTTTGTTGAGTCGGGGGTCACGTGAGATGGCTGTGTTTTGGGTTTGCACCTTTTGACATTTTTCTGGGCATTGAGGAGCAACGGTTATTCGCATAACCTCCTCTGAAGGGGGGTTATCGGGGAACCACATCTCGGTAAGTCCGTTCTTCACGAGCATATGGTTTACTTCTGTTGCAAAGGTACCAGGGCGTGTAATGTTTTGTATGTGTGCATAGTATATGCAGCAAATAATTTTGGTGGAATGTTCGTTTTCAATGTGTAGGAATGTTTTTTAATTATTCGACTCGGCGATGGCGGCTTTCGCTACTTTAGCGTAGGTGGAGTTGGCTTTCTTCTCTTCCGATTCACGTTGGAGTTTGCTCTGGTTGCTCGTTTCCTGTTTTTTTATCGGACATGCCATGGACATGGTCCGGTGTGGGCTTGAACAATTAAAACATTTGATGGTAGTATTCTTACATTCGCGCCAAAAATGGGCGCGACCGGCGCAGATGGAGCACAATTTAAGATCTTTATTTTCAGGGCAGTTGGACGTGGTATGTTTGTTGTATTTATAGCACCTGAAGCACATCTGAAAATCAACAAACTTCTCACGTTCCATCTGCTCTGGGCAAACTCTCACGTTGAAAAGAAGTAGTCCATTGTCTTTAGCCTTTTGAGCCATGGCCGTGTCTTCAAATACAACCTTAAACACGTGTGTGTATGTTTTGAATTTAAAAACCTCTGCTACCTTTGCCCATTCGTGTTTATTTTCGATTTCCCGTTTTATATCGTCGGCTGAGTGGCTTCCAACCCAGGGGTCAAGGCGCCTGCAGATCAAACTGCGGTGGGTCCGTATTTGTGGTGGTGTTTGTGGTCTAAGGTTGATTTTCTTTAGGCATTCAACGGCTTTCCTGGAGGTCAATGCTTCACAATCAGCCTCCCTCGCGCAGATAGCCAAGTAACCATTATTTAAGTCAACTAGTCTTACCAAAGCAATGCGTAGGGATCCGTATACTGTTTTAAACACTTTTTCGCGGCTCAGGTTTCGGGCCCTCCGGGAGGACCCGAAGAGTTATACGTAGGGTTTCTCTCATCTTGGGTGCATCATATGATGCATTACGGTTTGTATGTGTGTAATGTTCACTGTGTTTACTTTGTGTTTTAAAGACGGAAAGGAGTGAGAGAGAAAAAGGGGGCAATGTCCAATAAAATTTTACTTTACCTCAAAAAACTTTCTTCAGGCAAGCGGGTGGGCCAGGGGAGGCTTCGGTCTCCGTTTCCACGAAGGAGCGAAGAGTTCTTCCGTAACCGTACTTCCAATGGAAAAGCAAGTAGTCCACTTGTTCACGAACTATCGCGCTGCTAGGAACAAGTAGGGGCACTCTGTTCACTTTTCTCGCTAAAAATTCGCTTTTATTCAAATCCATAAAAATTGCTGTCAAAGCGGGAGGGGTCTGCTCATGCAAGCGAGGCAGTCACAACCCGGCAGACATCCCGAGCCGTCCTAGTATTTTAAGGGCGCTGACATCACGATAACGTCACAACACTACGTCATGACTCATCCTAAGTCAATATCCCCCACGTCACCGGGGACTATAAAAGGAAGCGCTCGCTGGTTGCTCTTCACTCGACTGCGCTTCGCTTCAAGAGCTTTCCAACACTCATCCGAAGAGAGTAAAAGTCCTGCTTTATTTATCATCTGTATTTCCACGAGAGATAGTAGGTGAAAAATCTTACGCGCTTTTCAAGACCGCTGACGACTAACGTCCCTGGCCCATTGAAGAAGTCGCGGGCGCGCGCGGGCGCGCGCGCGCGCGTGCTTACCGGAGAAGCCCCGCACCGAACCCCATTTTCGTACCAGCATTTTGTTCCTCCCTTAAGACCAGCAGCACATCTCGCGTCCTTATAACTTCTCTGCCACTTAAGACCTGTAGAGACCACCGGTACCTGACGTGTCCGAACCCCGGAAGGAAGCCCTACAGGGGGCGCGAAGAAGGGGGCCCCATTAGGGGGCGGAGTGGTCAGTACCGGCAGGTGGGTCCTGCTAGACAAATTAATATAGGTGGGGTAGAGAAAGTGGTCCGAGCTTTATAATAGGGACACAATTAATAGGAGCCTGGTTGACCCCAGGTGAAGACTTTCCCTAGCGGGCCGTCATGGACGACCCCAGGGTACAGAGAAGGATCACCCTCTGGGTTAAAGAGAGTTGCCCAAAACCTACAAGGTAACGGTGTTCTCGGCAATTTTCAACTCGATCGGGGTAGCACTATGCCGTCTAGTCGATCAAACTTACGGCTACCTTGCAATCTGCGACACAGATCTCGACGTGGACAAACTTCTCAGTATCGATACCCGAGTGAAACTCGACAAACTCAATTTGGCCCCGAAGATCCCTCCCCACGTCTCTGCTCAGAGATCCATTATCTGTCGCCGCCTAGACCTATGGGTCGGCTCCCATACCATTGAGGAGATTAGAAATGAAATTGAGGCTGGTCAAACTTGGGCGAAAGTCGAAGAGGTGTATAAGTTCAAAAATCGTGAAGGGGGTGACTATTCGCATCTGTTTAAAGCCACCTTCCAAACCTCTAAGATGGCCGCTAAAGCAGCTGAATCTGGTCTCGTCTTATTCTATACAAAGATTTCCGCATCATGTATCGAGAGAGAAACCTTTGTGTCGGTTCAGGTGTGTTTCTCCTACTATGCCTTGGAGCAGCACGCCACTAAAGACTGTACCTTTCGCGGAAAGATTTGTAGCGAATGCGCCAGAGATGGCCACACTTGGCGCGAGTGTACGGGCGGGACTGCCAAAAAGTGCCTTAACTGCAGCGGCCCACACCGTACCCTGTCGATGTCGTGCCCTATGAAGAAGACATTGGTCACCAACAAAAAAAAGAATATACAGGAGGAAAAGCACCGCAGGGCAACGACCTCCTACGCACAGGCAGCCCAGACTCAGGAAAAATAGAAGACCCTCTTACAATTAGACCCCTCGATGAACTTGGACCTTATGATGTGCGTCATACACGCTCACTTTGTGAAGATCGCATAACCAGGAAGCTACGCTACAGAGTTAAACCGCATGTTAACTCAGAATGGGATGAAGCCAATGTGGTTTCCGGAAAATCCCCCCTCAACAGAGTTATACCAGACCCAAACAGGAATTAGACCTACCGCTGAGGCAAGGAGACGTTCGAAATCTCGGGATCCGAGACTTAACAAGCCCAGTACGTCAGACACCCCTACAATAATGGGAACAGACCAACCTTCTCAAAAGGATGCTGATTCCCAGAGGACGACCCAAAGAACTAGGAGCCCCAAGAAGACCAAACAACCCTCCTTAGTTTACAAATCTACCGATATCAACTTACGTGTATATGCCTCCCCATCTGCCCCTCTCCCGAGATCGGCGAAGGTTAAAGACATTGTTGATGGGATGATCAAGGGCAAGTTTAAATGGGAGTACGACTTTGATATTAGCGAGGAAGAAATGAATTCGGCACTCAGGCAAGGCAGAATCGAGATCTGTGGCGAATCATGTCTCAATCTTTCCCATGACCAATTCAAAAAGAAGAGATCTGCTAGAGTGAGGTCGCCCACCCAGGCGGAGCCAGCGAAAGTGTCGAATCTTCACGGGAAATAATATGGACAATGCGATCAAATATATCAACAAGCTAAAGATCTTCTCCCTTAATGTTAATGGCTGGATGGGTGAAAAATTCGTCTACTACAATATAGTCCGTGAGGTAGACCCTGATATCGTCCTTATTTCCGAACACGGACTTAACCCAGAAACAGACCCTATTAAACTGTTTAACTATACCACCATCACGGCTAGTCACTCTAATGAGAGGTATGATGGCGTCGCCCTTGCAGTTCGTAAGGGCATCAAATTTAAAGAGATAAGCAACCTAGAAGAATCGTATCTAGCGGTAAAAATTAGTACACTTGTCGACGATTTAGTTATTGCAATAGGATACCAGCCACCAAGGAGATCGTATTTGCCTATACCCAATTTCCTCCGCCTCTTCAGAAGAAACTGCTCCGTGATTCTCATCAGTGACCTAAATGCTCGCTGCAGGGACGCTGGCTACACCACGGCGTTCAATGGGGCAGGCAACTCTTTGAGGCTTCTAATAGAACGCGGCGTGGTAAACAGAGCAGGTCCGGATTTCGCTACGTATTTGACGAGGAGGTCATCAACTACCCCCGACATAGTGCTGACGAATGATGGATTCGCGCTGAACCATAATACCGTCCCTGGCCCTTATTCTTCCTCTGACCACCTTAGCATGATGACTACAATCTCGATCTTACCTATCCAGGTCAAGGGCCCCTCCCGTAGATGTTTGCCCAAAGCCGACTGGCTCGAGTATAAGAGAGTCCTCCAAGACTTTCGCATAGAACCCATGGACGGGTCTACCCTCGAGGACTTAGATCGGCACTTCGAGGACCTCACCACGAAGATTACGGAAGCTGATAGAATAGCTATCCCGAGGGTCGAATATAAGACTCTCCCTGCTCCACGATGGAATGAAGAGATTACATCAAGGAAGGACCGACTGGAGGAGCTTATTGCGGAAATAAATGAGAATGAGAACATGGCGGCGCGATACCGTTAATTTCGGGACCTGCGCATGGAAATCAAATATTTCATCTGCGAGGAGTCTAAGGCTATCTGGGATGGCATGATTGATAAGATGGACATTGAAACCAACCCCAGAAAATTTTGGTCTCAGATTAAAAGATTAAGTGGCACTCAGCAAAGCAAATCCAATATTACCATCACAGCTGAGGGAAGAACTATCACCGAGGACCAAGTTATAGAATCCCACTTCACAGAGCACTGGAAGAGAAAGTTCGATATAACGGAGGAGGAGAATGACAACTTTGATGGGGAATACTAGGAAGGAGTCTTGTCAAACCTGGAAGAGCGAGGACCATCCATAACGCCATACCACTTAGTCGATCACACCCGATGAGCAGAAGCCGAGGGAGAACCGTTCACCCATGAGGAGTTCGAGACAGCCCTAAAGAACTTTAAGCAAAGGGCCCCTGGCATATCTGGTATTACTAGGGCGCATTTAGTAAATGCCCCTCCAAACATCAACGAAGCCTTAATTAGTCTCTTCAATGTCTGTTTGAACGTTGGCTACTTTCAGGATCTACTCAAAAGGGCCAGAATGGTCTTCATCTTGAAGCCAGGGAAACCAAAAAAGGAAGTCAAAAGTTACAGGCCCATCTCCCTTCTAGAATTCATCGGGAAACTTTTGGAGAAACTTCTTAACAGACTGAGGAATCTTCTAGAGATTAGGGGTGACTACAACAGACAACAACATGGATTCCGTAGTCACCTCGGTACGGAAACTGCCCTCGCTCTCATGACAGAGTACATTGCGAATGCGAAGGCCGAAAATAGGAGGGTGGACGTTGTGCTCAGAGACGTGGCCTCTGCGTTTGACAAGGTTTGGGTACCTGGGCTGAAGATCAAGCTATGTAACCTCGAGATGGAATCCAATATCACCAGGATCCTCTGTGATTACTTAGAGGATAGAGAGGCAACCATAAAAATTAATGACTATGAGGGGCAACCCTTTTCGTTAAACGCGGGAGTGCCTCAAGGGGGGTGTCTGAGCCCGACGCTGTATACCATCTACACGAGCGACCTCTCTTTTCCTACTCAAGATTACGCCGTATATGTTCAATTAGCCGACAACATTACGCAAATTATAACAAGCGATTATCAAGCTCCTATAGACGTCGCAAACAGGTCAGCCGGGGAAATCAGCAACCTCAACCTCTTCGAAAAAAGAAATAAAATTTGCACCAATATGGAAAAATTCAAAATCCTCCCGATCGGACGTGTCAAAACGGCCGACATCATAGCTGATGGTGAGTACTATCCCTACACGCGAGACGCCTGTGTTCTGGGATTACAGATAACATCAAATGGCTACAGTAATCACATCAAGGAGAAAGTCTCGCAAGCCAAAGTCAGACTTGGACAACTCTACAGGTTCAGGAGACTCTCCTTCCGCAATAAGAGGAAGTTATATTTGGCCTTAGTTAGGCCAATCTTGCTCTACCCCGCCGTTCCGTTACATTTGGCGAGCAAGACACAAATTCGCACGGCACAGGCAGTGCAAAATCAAGCTCTACGGTTCATCCTTGATCTCACCTTGCTAGACATGGTCCCATCGATTAGACTGCACGAACTCACAGATATCGACCCCCTGAATGTGACGTTACACAGAAGAGCTACGAAAATATGGAGGAACATGCACAGCTACTTACCAGTAAGAGTCATGCAAGATGTAGTAATTCCCGAAAATGACGACCCAAATAGACGTTAAAAAGCAGGATTCGCCAGCAGCCAACAGCGGTTGCACGAAAACCTGGAACCGATATACAAATAACTATCTCTCACCGGAAAAACAATTAAAATAAACAGCCGAATAATTGGACGTTAGACTGAATATAAAAAGACAAAAAGATCCGTAGTGGACAAAAAAAGAAAAAAAAGAAAGAAGATCTGTAGTGGACAAGATGGTAAATGAATAAGGCACAATAAATTATCAGTTGAGAGCAAACTGCATCGAATTAACTAAGTGATCGGAGAGTAATGAAAGCTCTCGCAACAAAAATGCAAAAGTACGAAAACAAAGGCTCGAATGCTTAAATAACATGCACGAAAGCATCGTACAAGCGCATGGAAAGCCATAGCCAGACGTACTGGCACAACACTCTCTTACTAAAATACCACTTTTTCTATCTTTTACCTCTCTTACTATCACACCCCATTTTTCTATCTTTTATGATCCTTGAATCCTTGCTCTTCACTCGCGACGGATCGGAATTCTTGGCAGAATTACTTCGCAGCACGCATCTCCTGGCCTGGTAAAGGAGGAAAAGTTTTGGATTATTTTTGCCCACGCCTCCGAAAATCTGAGTTCTAATTTTAGAACCAGATTCTTAAGAAAGAGTAAATACTATTGGTGTCTCACTCATCTTCATCATCACTCATTACTAATCCATCTTCCTTTTACAGCGGCTCCACTTAAGCAGATGACTGCTTAAGTCCCTGGCCCACCCTCCTGCGTGAACCGCCGTCAGATGTGAAGTGAGATTGCCATTGGAGGAAGCTGGTTTGAGGATTAGCCCACAGTAGAGAACAATGTCAGAAACATTTCGGACAAGGGACGGACTGCAACCTTCGGTGCCCATTACGGCGAAGGCCCCTTCCAGGACCATAGAGGGACATACAACCGTCTCTATGGTATGTTGGGGAGCGTTCGCGATTCAAACCCCTCGGGGGGGCGGCGTTGTCAATAAGTCCGCCATACAATCACACCCCTGAGAGGATCCCACCTGGATTCATCACATCCATCATCATCTTCCATTTAAAAGGCAATTCTCATTTCCGTCCAGGCGGCAGGCGAACGTGGGGGGGGGGGCTCTCTTCTCCCTCAAGGAAAAACAAAACCAAAAACATAATCATACACTCAGTACACATTCATACATAAACCCGAAGCTGCAAAAACATAAGAAGAATAAACAGAAAAATGAAGAAGATCTGCACACCCCCGGACAGAGGGGCTGCAGAAGTACAAAAATGGCGGCCCACCCAGCCACAAGAGTCCCGTTAAGGACTATAGGTGGGCACCCAAAACCGGATCGTAGCACGGTGTTTGCCACGGTCTAAGGAAAGCTGAGCGTGGGTATCCCGAGGCTGATAGATACCCCAGTTGGCTATTCAGCAGTCTGCGAGAAAGAGGCAGATGTGGAAACGCTCACGACCGAGGAATGACAAAAGGTCCTAAACGAGATAGGCCTCCAACCAAGCCCCCTCGCGCCCCTCAGATCTAGGCTCACCGCAGCGTGGTGTGCAGACAGCTAGATCCATGAATCGGGCAGCACACCAAGGAGGATATCAATAGGAACCAGTCGTGGGCTAACGCGGTCGAAATTATAAAGTTCCGAAATAAGCGGGACAACACGGATTACCAGCACGTGTTTAAGGTCATCTTCAGTGACACGCAGATGTCACAAAAGCAAAAGAAAGGGGGCTACTACTCTTCAACGCCATGGTCTGTGCAGACCAAATTGAAAGAGAATAGTTTACCCCCGTTCTGATTTGCTTCAGGTGCTACAAGATGGAACAGCATGCAACTAAAGATTGCAAAGAACAATCTGTCACGTGCTCCAAATGCAGCGGGAAAGGCCACGGTTGGCGTGAGTGCAATGTGATGACAGAGAGATGCCTGCCCCCAAAAGAAGGAAATCATAAGGAAGAAGAAAACAGAAGAAAACACGAGAAGCTCCAACTCTTACGCTCCAGCAGCAGCAAGGACAACTCCACTCATAGCCACAGAAAAGCAGCCGTCGAAGACTTATCTCAAACTTGAGAATGAGAATTCTACGAAGATACTCACGTGCATAATATTTGCGCACGTGAATAATCTTACGAACCCAGGAACGTTCGCGAAGACCCTCAATCTCATGCTGAAGAAGAACGGCATAGCTGAGATGTGGTTTCCGGACGACCCACCATCGGGTGACGTGCTGCAGCTACAATTTCAGGCGAAAGAGGCAACCGAGGCACCGGTGACTCCATTTCCCCAAGAAAATGGAGGGACGAAACCCGCAAAAGAAGCGAAAACCACGACTGCGAAGGCCAACCCCTCCAGGACTGACCCGGGGCTAGAGGCACAGAAGCGCCGAGAGAAGAGGGAGAGAAGGGCAGCCAGAAAAATAAAGGAAGCTGAAGGCAACCTGACGAGCCAATCGTCTTCGGAGTCTGACGCTGAGGAGGTCGAGGACAGGGCGACCAAAAGCCCCGTAAGCTCGAGAAGTAGGTCAAAAACCTTGAAGCGTACTTACAAGTACGACGGAGAGGAGATTGACCTCAGAATAATCACGAGCGAGGTGAACCCATACCCTCAGAAGCTCTCCCCCAAGGAGATATTTCAGGGTATTCACCACAAAACATACAAATGGACCTACTCAGCAACGGATAAAGAGACAGACGTCAAAGAAGCAATGCTGGAGGGCGCCGTTAAACTACACAAGGACTCCTGCATCACCCTAAGTGATGCAGAATTCAAGAAAGTGAGAAACGGCAAAGGAAACTACACATAAGACACAACAAACACCAGAACACAACTACAAGAAAACATGGAGAACTGAAACAACGCTCTAAAGATACTCACACTGAATGTGAATGAATGGAAGGGAAAATCTATTCTTTACGGGAACAATTTTTAACTCTTTCATATGTATAAGTTAAACGTTAGTAGCTATTTCGATATTGTGTATAAATAGTTCATAACGGCTTTCTTGTCCTTTCAAAAATAAAATGGTGCAGTGGCACACAAAAAAAATGTACTTTCGGTCTCCAAACTATCATTTTTCGGACATCATTTTTCCCCTGACAGGATTCGTCTTCTCGAAAAGAAAGTTGATGCTTTAAGGATTTTACTAAACCTTTTATATTCAAGCAAATTCGTCGGTTCTGTGGGTGGTTAATTACTACAGCATATTCATACCTTACAGTGCTCGATTCATGCCACTATTCAACACTCTGCTATCATAGACTAAAAAAAGAACTCTTCTCTACTTTGGTCTTCAGAGGCCTGCTAATCATTTTCTCGCCCCAGAGGTTATTGCCTCTGCTGTATTCTAGGTCCAACCTTTCCCTGCTGCCCCTATTAGCGTCGCCTCAGACACGTCATCCACCGATGTCGGCGAAACTGTGCAACAAAAGGTGCGCGACTCTAGTAAACCTTTAGTCCTCTTCTCACGATCTCTTCACGTTTCGCAGAAAAGGTATAGTATGTTCTCAATGGAACCGCTCAGCAGTTAAATAACTGACTACCACTTGCACCAGTATTTTGCAGGCCGTGAATTTACTATCATCATTCACTGCAAGTCATTGGCTGTGCAAGCTTGCAAATTGCCATTCTTCAGTGCATTCTGTAGTTGATTCTCGTTGCTTAGATTTCATTCTGAAACTCATGAATAACATTTACTATGTTGCTAGCTCTTTAGGAAGTTGTATTGGGCACGCTTTCTAACATTTCTTCAATCTTGACAACGCAACTCTCTCGTCCCTCGTCCATTGACTTTGCGACAATAAAGCTAGATCAAGAACAGGACATAACGACTCAATCCTTACGTGACTCTCCTTAAATTGTCGTTCTGGAAATTGAACTCCCAGACAGTTCTTCAAGGGGTCTCATTGTCTATTTTTATCACTTGACTATTCTCGTCATCTGGTTCCTCTTAATTAGCGTCGGCATATTTTCGACAAAATACACGGTCTTTCTAATCCTGGAGTTCGAAATACACGAAAGCTCATTGCATATCGCTTAGTGTGGTCAGGTATGAACAACGTGGCCAAATGGACCCGCTCATGCTTGTCTTTCTAGCACCTGGAGTATGCCGTGCAATTTTGGAGTCCTTCATTTCGAAAGGACATAGCGAGATTGGAACGCGTACAAGCCAGGGCAACCAAACTGATTCCCTCTATCAGACATAAAAGTTATGAAGATAGATTAAGGCAATTAGATCTGTTCTCGTTGGAAACCCGTAGACTACGTGGTCAGCCCATCGAAGTTTTCAAAATACTTCCAGCGTTCGACAATGTTGACTACAGGGATATTTTCACACTTGTTGAGAGCAGAACAAGAAATCACGGCTTTAAACTTGAACTGAAGCGTTACAACCGCGATCTATGTGGAAAGTTTTTCACGTACAGTATCTGCGGTAGTTGGAACGCACTCCTATTGGAAGTTGTCAACAGTGAATCTATTGACCAGTTCAAGTCAAAACTAGACAGGGTCTTGAAAAATGGCCGTGAAAGGACGTAAAGCATTTGGGCAGAGATGTGCCCGCTCGACTGATAGTCCAAAGGTACCCTCATTGAATGGACCGTAAGGTCTTCTAGGGTACCTTCTTTCCTTGTTACTCCTTGTTACTACCCTTTCTCTTCCCTCGTCGCGTTTTCACGCAATTCATATCTATCTAGTTGGTTATTTGTTTTATTTTATATGCCGTTACTACTTTATTACCATAATTGATCGTTTTACTAGCTGGCCAGAGGCTCTGCCTATTCTAGTTACAATTACTTTAAATTTCATTGCGCGTTGGATTTCGCGGTATGGTGTTCCTTTAACAATCATCAACGATCATGATTCATGAAAGCAAATTTGAATCGCATCGGTGGCAAGCGCTTAAATAATTTAATGAGTCATTTTCCTTGTGTACCACAAAATACCATGCAAAAAATAGTGGTGTTATTGAACGTTTGCACAGGCAAATCGAAGCTATCCTAAGTTCCATGGATCTTGGTATTACGTGAGTGGATAAACTAGCAGGTTTTCAACTTTGGGTCCTTTCATTCCGAGAGGAAGAAAGCCTGTGATCAGCTGCAGAGTTAATTTATGCCGGGTCTGGGCACTCTTGTACATAGAACGGTGTAGAGAAAAGGGGCGACGAATAATAAAGAAGGAAAGTACCGTATTGCGAGTTGCAACCAACTTCCTGCTTCGCCATACCACCGTTGGCGAGCAGCTTATGGACGGCACCATTCTGAGTCTAAGAAGACTCATTTGAACGAAACTTTTAAGGCGCCCACTTGCACTTCTTGACACGCTACAAATACTCGGACCATATTCACTAATCAAAGGCACGTTATCAAAACTTATATATATATATATATATATATATATATATATATATATATATATATATATATATCCTGCCTATTTTTAAAAAAATAAGTCACAATCAAGTTACTGGAAACTCCAGATTTCTTTAACCTCCTTTGGGCCTCAGATAAAGCCAAAGGGGAACTCAACGACAAATATCTTCTGGGGGATCTCCAAACACAGTGGAGTAGCCACCAAACCCCTACATTCTCCTAAGTACACATTATGGACTGCAATCTCATTCAGAGGCCTCATCGGACCATTCTTCTTCGAGGAATCTGGCGGGACAGTGTCAGTCACCAAAGAAAGGTATGTTTAGGTTCTCAAAAACATCAAGAAAGAACTTAAAGGAGGAGCTTTCGCACCTGATACCTGTCCTGAGATTGGATAAAAGAGAACTTTGTAGACCGTGTGAATAGTCTCAAGATTGATTTTGAGTGGGTACCTCATAACCCAGACCTTATCTCCCCAGATTTCTTCCTTCGGGGCTATCTCAAAGAGCGAGTGTATGCAGGAAGACCCAGGGCCATCACTAAACTCAAGGAAACCACCAGGAAGAAGATAAGAGTCATTCCTTGGTCTGTTTGTAAGGAGGTCTTGTACAAATTTGCGCTGCGCCTCAAGAAATGCTCGGAGCTAAATGGAGGTCATCTCGAACACATGCTCTAGATTCCTAGAATAAAGAAAAACAACAACAAAGACTATCATATTTTAATTTGATGTTCCAAACACAATAAACTAGTTATAACTGAAGTTTTATTTAATTTTGACAGAAAATTAAGCCTATCGAAATTTGGGGCCCATTTTATGGATCACCAGATATACATCCTTGGCCAAATTATGGGACAGGTATAAAAAAAGTGAATAATATGATCGAAACTCATTTATTTCAAAATTGAATTAATACAAATAAACATTTTTGCATAAATTCTATCAATTAATATTTGATGTGTCCCATTTTGCTTTTCCATTAAAGGTGAATTTGCAAATTTACCTTTAATGGAAAATTTTATCGCCAAATCCTCGGAATGGCTATGGGAAATTGTTTGTCCCCTGTACTCGCAAACCTATACATGGAATTCATCGAATCTAGAATACTTCCCCAAATTACTGAAACCCCTATAGCCTGGATGCGATATGTTGATGACATCCTTTGACTTTAGCCTAATAATTTATAAAATATTAATACATTTCTTACTAAAATTAACACCTTATTGCCCCAGATTAAATTTACTTTAGAAGTTGAAAAATGGCACATTATCTTTCCTAGATATTCTAATTCATCGGACAAACCATTGTTTCAAATATGAAATATATAGAAAACCCACAGCCATAGACTATTTTATACACTTTTATTCTAACCACCATAATAACATCAAACAAAATGTTTTCTCCTCTATGTTTTTGCGTGCCCTTAGAATTAATTGGCTCACCAGAATACCTAGACAAAGAAGTCGATAGAATATATAAAATAGGGATAAATTTGTGCTACCCTTTGTACTTTCTCGACAATTGTTATAATTGCGCTAAACGTTCGTGTCGTAGTATAGGAAGGACCGAGGGATGGAAGGATGTTCATACGTAGGAGTTGTTTACGTACTACTCCTTGCCTAACGTTACACCTCTCTAAGAATGCTATATATGATTTGATTATTATTATCTAGGGTCTTGACTTCTTTAAACCTTAAAGCTTCCCTGTGCCATAAGTAGCGATTCGAGGTTAGAATAAACAAAATTGTTAAACAGTAAAACTTTAATTAAAATACAAAAACAAAAATAAACCTTAACCACAGAAATATTACAAATTTAAAGGCACAATACGGTCTTCAATAATTCTTAAGAAAGGCTTTATAACTTGACATTATAATGTTGGTTAACTCGCTAATCACTTTAATATAAAAAAATAGACTAATTGACTCTACTGGAATTTAAATACCTTGGTTGCTCTGGCGGCGGGTTTGAGTCTGACCTTGAACTCAATGAGCCCAGACACCTCAGGAATCCGGTGGGTTCTTTGACGCGTGCCTCGACTCGCAAGGGACTTTGGCGAGTGTGGCAGATGGGGGTCCAACGGGATTCGGAAAGGGTTGGGGGGTCTTCTTCAAGGTCCAGGACTATTACGGTGCTTTAGGATGCACCAGGATAGGGGGGGTCTCTCGGACGAGAGTAAGTTGAACTTGGTTCTTAAACCAAGTTAACTTCGAGTTCGGTGTGACCACCGGGTAACTGGCTCGAGGAGGAGCTTTTTCTTCTTCGTTCCGAATTCCTCAAGGGCGATGACTATCACGGTGCTTTGTGCTACATCAGGATAGTGTGGGGGTTGCTTCAAGGACAAGGAGAGTACTCGGGGGGGGGGGTCTTCTTCAAGGGCGAGGACTATCCCTGTGCTTTAGAATGCACTAAGATAGGTGGGGTCTATCTGACGAGAGTAAGTTGAACTTGGTTCTTAAACCAAGTTAACTTAGAGTTCGGTTTGACCACCGGGTAACGGGCTCGAGGAGGAGCTTTTTCTTCTCCATTTCGGAATTCGTCAAGGGCGAGGAGTATACTCGGGAGGGGGGTCTTCTTCAAGGGCGAGGACTGTACTCGGGGGGGTTCTTCTTCAAGGGCGAGGATAGTGAAGGGGGGGTTCTCTGACGAGAATAAGTTGAACTTGAACAAGTTAACTTAAAGTTCGGTTTGATAACCAGGGACTAGCTCGAGGATAAGCTGCTTCTTAGTCCCCTTGGTAGCCCGGCCTCTCTTGCAGGGGACTTCGTAGCCTGGTTGACTCACTGATTCTACCTCGTTTTTCCCAAGTGTTTGGTATTTATACCTCGTCACCCCACTGTGATAGGGGTAGGAGGGGGGTGGCTTGTGGACGGGCCGCAGGAGGGTTCATACTCCAACGGTTTTTCTCAGCAAGTCTTACCTCTGGTCCAGCTGGCCCTTCGAGCTTGAGAGAAACGCGTCTCCAATTTCGTACTTGAGGTGAAATTGAATATACACTCGTAGGAGAGATCTTGCAGTTTAAACCGTTCTGCTTTTCATAGGGACGAGTGGCGAGGGGCTGTGGTTACGAGATTGACCCAAGGTGCCTGGCCCGGATGTTTTGCGGTCAACGTCCCTTGTCTCAGCTAGGAGAGAAGGGAGATGGTCGATTCCCATACAGTTCCTATTATCAAACAAATGTTAATATCCCTAAGTTTCAGGCCAAAAAATTATTAGTTTTACCCTATAACCATATTTTCATTAAATTACCTCGTTTACTTAGGCCTCTGAACATAAAAGTTATTTTTAAGTACGAGACTACAATTTATCGCATCCTTGTCAAAAATTCCCCCACCCGACATGGCATTGTTTATTCGATAGGCTGCAACGATTGCCAAAAATGTTATTATGGACAAACCGGGAAAGAACTAGATGTCCGGGTAAAGCAAGATCAAGCCAATGTACGTAATCAGAGTGAACAATCTGCGCTTTTTCTACATGTGTACAATCTTTTCCATACCATTAACTGGAAAAGTGTCATACCATTCATAAAATGCAGTAATTATATTTCGAGAAATATATTAGAATATATCTCCATTAACGCGTTCCCAAATTTCAATCTTAGCACTGGTTTGTTCATGCTAGACCCCATTATCACTACATACATAAAATCTCAAATAAAGTTGTTTCAGGACTTTGTACTCCCTAATTAAGGCTCAGAGATGAGTAGTCTAATCTCCCCTTCCACTAATTAAGGCAATATATGTCCAGCCTCCTGTTCATTCCTTGAAAAGGTCTTTAAGAATAAAGACGAAAGCGCTCGGAATCGTTTTTCACTTTCCCTTTGTGGATGTATCTGCATAACTCTGACTGACGTGCACGTTGATTTTTTCCCTATATTTAAGGTGGTCCCCCCCCAAAAAAATTTTAGTTTTTTATCTCCACATGCCTGATTGTATTGCCACATTGAACAGTAGATCACATACTCAATTTCATCAAAATCGAACAATATTTACTGGTCGCTATATAGATCTTAACTTATTGGTCTGCTGGTAAATTAATTTTTGGGATGGAAATGAACAGTCTTTACAAGCACTAGTTTATTTGAAACAGATCTTGGTGTTAGAAGACAATTTTTTTAAAATATTTATATTAAAGTGAAAAGAAAATAGTTAAATGGCAAATGATTTCTTTTTGACACAAATTATAACTAAAATTGCTGATTAAACATTGATCCTTTTGAGCATGAGGGAGAATTTTTATGATGTTTTGCCACAAGTCTGAGAAGCAACTGTTTCTGTTCTTCATCTTTTGTTAGAGATGCATTATACGATTTGATAAGTGCAATACCTCTTTCTGCTGGATCGTTAACAACCATTAAGTTAATCGCTCGACGTTGAACGTTGAAATTCTTGAAAGCACGTATTCTCTTCCCAAGAACTTGGGTTAGTCTTCAGGAATGTATCCTCTGCACATTTGTATCCATCTTTCATTAGGAGACTGAAGATTAGCTTAGTTTTTTGAGTTACCAGTTCATGCAAATCTAAATCCTCGATGCTTTTTGTAAGATTCAATCGGCGAACAACTTTGGTGTTTTCATTACGTTGGAGATTGAAGACCATCTTCTCTTTGGTCTCAGCATTAATTCTATGATCGAAAAATGCAAGACCAACAAGATGTTCTCCAAGATACCAAAAGTGTCTGTGAAGGGCTGTGGTTGTTTCTTTAGATATTGTCTGATTTGGGCACTTTTGCAAAGTTTTAAGAAGGAGAATGTCATTTAAAGGAGCATTAATTCGAAAATGGGCTTCATTCCAAAAGCGCGAGTAGACCAAAGCAATAAAAAGAGAGCACTCTGTAATATTGGCCTTTTCACGTTCCGTTAGTTTCAGTTGATGCTTAAACAAGTATATTTTCAGGACATATATAGCCTTAGCTATCCAGCGTGCATGATGAGTCGCTTCAGGGGCTCTTAATGTAACTTCTGTCTTATCAATGCCCCAAGAAAGATGAGACTGAGTCGCAGCAATTCTTCATAATCGTCACGCAACTGACGAGATTTCAAAGCTTCCTGAAAATATGGGACCATTTCTCCTCGAAGATTATGTATTGCTGGATTGACGAATAAACTGCTATCTGACTCTAAAAAAGATTTTTTTTTAAGTCACGACCATTGTTCTTTAAAACGTTCAAAGAGACTCCTCCAAGTAAAATATTGCAAGCACATGACAACATAATTTCGAAAATATGATGACGGCACGCAATCCAAACAAGCTCCCTTCCTAATACTTTCTCAATTATGGTACAGGCTCCTTTTTGTAGGCCTGTATTTGATGCAGTTGTGTCAAATACAAGGCTTTGAACTTCGTCACGAAGATTCCAGTCATTAATTGATGAAATGCATGCCATAGCCTGCTCTTCTCCTGTTGCTCGTGTTATTTTTGGCACACCAAGAAGTTTTTCCATTCCATTTACAGAAACCATTATTGCAATTCGTTCTACTGTTTCCTTTGCCACATCAATAGCAGGTAGTAGTTTTCCATCCCAGTGAAGAAGGAACGGTCTTCAACAGACAACGAAGCTTTGTCTTCATTGTATGTTGCCTCTCTTACTTGCTTTCTGGAACGTCGTATAGAACTCCTGGAAAGTGTCATAGCTGCAATATCCTGACCCAAGGCTTGTGCTATTGATTCAACAACCATTGTTGCTTTTCTATCCGTAATATTTGCACGATCAAGAACAGCAGCCATACCTGAAGTTGTAAAGATATCTGTTGAATTTGAACGACTACATTGTGCATTCTTTTTTCTAGTTGAAAAAGGTGGACAAAACCTTTGTCTGCCGCAATTAAACTTTCTCCTTTAGATGATGATGACTCGAAATCTGCATGAGCAGCAGCCTCTGCTTGATTTTTAGAAGTATATACTTCTTCTTTGTAATGTAAAGCCTTTTCATGTCGATATCTTTTGCGGGATTCCTTGGCTGAAGTAATCTTATCACGGCACGACATACTGCAAGAGAAAATGTTCTCTCTCTGGATTAACACAAATTGGTGGTTTTCTTCATCTTTTACCACATCTGAAGCATTTTTTGAGGCTATGTCAAAAAGTTTTGAAAGAGTAGATTTGAAAATACGCTCATTCATTCTACATGAGTACAGTTCGGTTTTGCGGTTCTTCTTCAAAGAAAGGTATACTTCATACAATCTTGAGAGTTTCCTAACGCAAGAGTCTATTCGTTGTGTGGGAATTCAGGCTCTTTCCCATACTTTTATGACTTTTTTGCAAGCGAGGTTGTAACTTTGTGACAAAGTCATTGACTCCACTTGATGGTGGTACTAAACAAGACGAAGCACATCACCACATTCTGGTAGTCTTGCATATAAAAGCTCACTAGTAGGATGTCCTAAAAGCCAGACTGCCGCGATGAACGAATACTTCTAGCCATAATCTGAAACAAAAGAAATAAAAATTTATTGTAACTGAGTGAGCTCACGGTTCCCCTCCATTTAGTTATACTTAGAAGATATTTTTTTATACTCTAAAATATCTAAATATTCAATATCCATGAAAGAATAAGCTTTCATTTAACATAAATAAATAGGCTACTGTGTTTGTAAGATATTACGGCAGTCATGCTTAATTGAATATATATATATATATATATATATATATATATATATATATATATATATATATATATATATATATATATATATATATATTGTTAAATAAAATATGAACATGAAGTGTGTTAACATATAATTCTAATATTCTTTAAGTAAGTCTGATATTGATAAAAAAACTGCAAATTATCTATGCACTGAATAAACAAAGTATATTACTTACCTAAATAATTATATATATGTACTTGCATGAACCAGCACTTGTATTCACTTGTATTACGTCAACTGTTAAACTTCAAACTACAAATGAACAATTAATCAATCCTCGCTGAATTATATAGGAAATGGTGCGATTGCATCACCATTTGAAACGAGGGGTCGTTATTGCGTCATCCTTTACAAATGGGCTCAGAAATCACCAAGCTGAAACAACAATTATTATTGCATCATACGCCGAGTATGTGAATGTCATTCCAATTTTCAGATAATGCAATAACTTGATTTTTTTGCGAATTATTGTAATTCATAAGGAATGAGTTATCAATGACAAATATATTATACTATGTAAGTAACAACCAATAAATGCCTACTATTAAAAAGTTCCAATATTTTGACTGAAATTTAAAAATATGGAGACACATCGCGACCTCTAAATATTCACCAATTAGTCAATATTTTGCATCAGCTCTTTTGACATCTTATAGCATAATTTTAGCCATGTGGAGAACATTTCCAACTAATTTCAATTTTTTGCATATATTTTTGGACCACCCTAATATATATATATATATATATATATATATATATATATATATATATATATATATATATATATATATATATATATATATATATATATATATATATATATATAACATCGTTAAGACGAACTCTGTTATCTTGAATATCGGATAAGACGATAGAATCGTTAAGTCCTTGTGAAATTCCAAATAAAATACTAAAAATTTAATCCTTTTAATTCCAAAACTGATTAATCGAAAAACCTAATACCTCGAAGAGAATTCGCTGGCTCAAAGTGAACTTTACTTCAGCTAAACTAAATGTGTTAATCTTCAAAAATATCTTGCGTTTTTTAAAAGCATTTTAAGGGCATCACGAATCCTATGGATTCAAACATTTCCAAAATTTGATATCAATTCATAAAGGTTGAATCCAAAAAACTAATCGTGTGAGTTCATTTATAAAAAAATTCTAGAATTTTATATCAGTCTATAAAGTTGAAAACAATAAATTATTATTATTATATTTATTATTATTATTATTTGGAGCATGGTGCACGCCTCTAAACCTATAAAGATTATGGAGCGGCAGGATATAAAAAGGTGCAATGCACTAAAGTACAACAAGTGGTAAGGTTAAAACAAAAGCAATAAAAGGATTAAAATAATAAAAAGGGTGCACAGGAGCAATAAAAAAATGACGCACGCTTACTAATATATACATTTCTACTGAATTCAAAAAGTATAGTTACAAGCTATAAAAGAGAGAATAAAACAGATTGTATCAAAAATCGGAAGAGGGAATTAGTGCTGAAAGAGGGGCCCTCAGCTAAGAGGAAGCGCAGTCATTACATGTTTAGTTTAGTTTAAGGGAAAAACCAGGTGGCAGCTGCCCAATCCTAATGGATTCTTAATGGCAGCACTGTTAAAACCGGGTCGCCCGAGAAAAGTCAGAAGAGGCGTGGGAGACACTCAATAAAAATGGGGAAAAGCAAAGGATTAGAAAAACTACAACACACAGAGACACACACTTAAATTATGGGCATACAGCACCCATTCTAAAAACAAGGGCGGCTGGGGCAATAAACAAATGATATGCGCCAGCCGCAGGAGAGGGCACAGGATAAAAGATAAAACAATAAGCCTAAACACAAAAATGGAAAGAATTTATAAAAGGGATAAAACGCCACTTTCTGGTAGAAATGTAAGGAGGGATGACGACCGAAGGGAGTCCTCTGATAAAATAAAGCGAAGTCGAGCAGGGAAGGCGACGCCAGAAATGGTAGGGAAGCAAGAAGTTCGAAGAGAAGCAAGGCGGGGACAAACTACTAAAATGTGAGCCACACACAGCTAGCCACCGCAAAAGGGACAACCAGGGACAACTCGGCCTCCACCCGAAACTAAATAGCTATGGGTGAGTCGCGTGCGCACAATTCGCAACCTGCAAAGAGCAACCTCCCAAGACCGGAGTCGCTGAGAGCTAGAGGACCAGGAACGGACAGAGCGTTTAATAAGGAACAGCTTAGAATAGGGGAACGAATCCCATTCTCTCTGCGACAAACAAAAGACATACGCCCTGATTACGGGGTAGGAATCCTTAAAGGGCAGAGAGGTTGAATCCCGAACCTAGAGGGCGGCCGAGCAGGCCAGCCGTCTCGTTGCCCGGGACCCCAACATGAGCCGGAGCCTAACAGAACGCCTCCCTGTAACGGTAGGCAAGTCGTTACATGGGACACGTAAAATAGATGGGAAGCATTCCATACGTAAGGCAAACAGGGGCTGGCAGTCGACCAAAAGATGGCGTACTGATACCGGGGACGAACAGAGGGTAAATGGGGGGGGGAGAGGTGGGACCTATCGCTACTCATTAAATTCCCCTGTGTGAGGCCGATCGCAAGCGACAAAGAACCACCTCAGAGCTTCGACGAGGTTGATAGCAGCTAGCCTACCGTAAAGGTGAGGGCTTAATGGAATGCAATTTGTTACTGATGCAGCCATCCCATTCTGACTGCTAGAGTGACCAAATATAGTCATTATAAGGTAGACTGAGACTAGACAGTGACCGGGTGGCCGCAATTCGAGCTGCCTCATCGGCCTGCTCGTTACCCTGTACTCCCACATGACTAGGGACCCATCAAAACTCTTCTTTGTATCTGGAATAGTTTTTGACCATCAGGAATGTATTTTAGAGACGAGGGGTTGGTCAGAATTTAGAGAGCAAGGAGTGTATAATACACTTCTCGAATCAATAAAAACCGAAAATGCAATAAAAGGCAAAGTAGATAAAAAGCGTAAGGCTAAAAGAACTACATAAAGCTCGTCGGTAAAAATGGAAGCTACCCGCGGTAACGACTCGGGACTATAGACCCCGGGGAGACCACCGCAGCCGCCACACCATCGTCCGTTTTAGACCCGTATGTGAAGAGATGACATGATGGAGTGTAAGATGCCGCATGTCCAATGAACATAGTATGTGCTATATGCGGGTCAACCAGAGACTTCTGCATGTCAAAGAGAGTCATGCAAATATTTGACAAGGAGAATGTCTACCGGGAAGCTGGCGGCAATGGGAAGGGCAAAACTGAGTTGCGTGGTCCTAAACGGAAAACATGTTCAGCTACACGAAGGCCCAAGGGCCGAGGAATGGATGGAGAGCTGTCATAGGCGGTGACAGACCCTAGGGAAAAGACACTCTTGTAAGCCTCTGAGCAAGAGAGCTGCTGAATACGAAAAATATACCGTAGACAGACCTGGAGGCGGTGGTGATGAAGTGGGAAAATGCCAGCTTCAGCATAAATGCTCGGTATAGGAGAGGAGTGGAATGCGCCGCTAGATAGATGGAGGGTGTGATTAAAGTTAGGATCCAGCATACAGGAAGATGAAGAAGAGACCGTGGAATACACCTGACTACTATAGTAACACTTGGAATTTACGAGAGAGGTATATAGC
This sequence comes from Ceratothoa steindachneri, assembly GCA_963969495.1. NCBI lineage: Eukaryota > Metazoa > Arthropoda > Malacostraca > Isopoda > Cymothoidae > Ceratothoa > Ceratothoa steindachneri. Next base: position 44,249,267 of record OZ018332.1, on the reverse strand, counting down.
CTCCACAATGTGAGCTTATCACTTCCCCAAGAGGTTTGGGAGAGCATCTTTAGTAGGTCCATCTTCCGGAGACATCTCCGTCATAGCTCACGTATATGGGGACACCAAGTGAGTTTGTGATCGAGGATCACCCCCAGGAACCGGATCTCTGATACAAATTCCAAGTGGTTACCCTACAGAAACAATGAGCGATTAACTTGCTGCCCCCTTTTTCGGTGAAAGTGCATTGCTTTCGTCTTTAAGGCGGAGAAGCGGAACCCTTTGTGAAGGGCCCGGTGGTGAATGGTATCAACCACCAACTGGAGGTGGTGAGCTGTGGATGCCGGATGTGAAGCGGAGCAATAAAGAGAGAAGTCACCCCTACAGGCAGAGAAGATACCAGACATTTATTGCAGTAGCAAATAAAGTAACACATAATACACTGCTCTTGGGAACACCCACCTCCTGGACATAGAGATCAGAATAAGTGTCACAAACTCTAACCCTGAAATTGCGAGTGGTTAAAAGCTGGCAAAGGTCCCCTCAATTCCTATGTGGTGTCATAGGCCTTCTCAATATCGAAGACAGCCATCACATGGCAGCCGTGAGCAAAGGTCTCATGGAGAGTGACTCCCATGTGGACAAGAAGATCTGTCGTACTCTGCTTCTTACGGAAGCCACACTGGTATGGATTTATGAGGACATGGTATTCCAGATACTACTGCAAGCAAGCATTCACCATTTTCTCCAACAATTTGCTAAGACAGCTGGTGAGGGATATTCGCTTATAATGGGAAGGAGACAATCCTTCTCTACCTGGTTTTAAAAGTGGTAGGACTAACGCCGTTCTCCATGTATTAGGGTAGAATCACTGGATCCAAATCAAGTTAAAATTATCTAGTAGGAGTGATGAGGATGGAGATGCCCGAGAAAGTCTTATTGGATATGGTCTAAGCCGGGGGACGTGGGGGCGCAACGAGACAGCGCTGAGCGCATCTCGGCAGTAGTGAACACAGAGTTGTAGGACTCTTGTTCACCAACCAAGAAACGCAGGTCTTTGCCCTCCAGCCCGAGTTTGATGCATCGAAACTCCGCCGGGCAGCGCTCAACGTTGCTAACATAGACAAAAAAGGATGCCAATATATCGGCGACGCTGGCGGGATCGCAGATGATTGAGCCATTCTTCTAAATTCCAGGGGTGGAATGACCAGCATACCGACCCCTGATTTTGTTAATTCTCTTCCACACCTGAGCTGAGGAGGTAGTGGAAGATAAGGAAGACATATGCCATTCAGGAGTCACTGCGCTCTAGACTTGAAGATCGTTGCTGAATGGCTCTAGTTTGATTTCGGTCAATACGATCGGAAGAGTTGGGTTCCGGAGGAATCAATACGATCGGAAGAGTTGGGTTCCGGAGGAACCGCGCATGAGCCATTTTATAGTCATCTACTACACGGGTGCAATCAACATTCCATCATGGAACTGATGTTCTGCCCCGGCGGGACCGAGTACGAGGAATTGCGGACTCTGCAGCATTAAATACTAAATAGGGAAAAGTAATGTATGGCTGCATCAATATCTAAAAATCTCCAATTTGTTCACTGGTGAACGAAGTGTGTCAGGGAACTTAGACCAGTCGGCCATTACAACATTCAATCTGGAGGGATATGAAGGGGATTGGAAAAGGATCGTGTGTTTCAAAACAATGGGAAAATGGTTGCTGCCACGCAGGTCATTTAAAACAGATCACTTGAAATAAGATATACAGTCGGCGAGGCCAATAGATAGATCCACACAAATGAAAGAATCAGTTTGAATGTGAACAAGAACTAGAAATGGAATAGGAAGCTTAGATAAAAGATTTACAAACTGACCCCTTGAAGAGGGCTCATCTGAGAGAATATAAATTGAGCAGAAAGTATAAATTATATCCATAAGATGGACACGCGTTGCTACTCCTTGAAGAGTACTCTGCAGAATTGAAGGCGTGTGAAGTGCTTAGTGCTCACCAGGAGTGAGACACCACCATGGGCCAACCCGTCAGGATGGGGTGAGGGGGTTTTTGAATTAAAAGCAGTGAACTGACGAAATTTAGGGAAAGGGCGTTTCCCGAGTTTGGTTTCCTGCAAGCATATAACTGGTGGTCGTATTTTAGATACTAAAGAGGAGAATTCCTCCCATTTGGGCAGGAACCCCTGACAGTTTATTGAAGAATTACTGCCATCACTCAGACCGTTGAGAGACCACGGTCGAGATAGTGCGGGGGGCGGAGGAGCCCTCATGAACAGATGACGTGCGAGAAGAACCCGGCACGGGCGTTATAGGATTCTCTGAACGGCGAGGCAAACCCAATTTAGAGGGGCGGGGGCTAGTATTGCGGGAGTTTGTTTAGAGATACCAAAGTTAGTGGGTAGAGACAAAGAAGATTTGGGGGTACCGTTACTCCCAGTACGGGGAGGATCATCACTCATAATGGAGGGTGCGCAAGCTAATTGTGAAGCGAGGTCAGAAGTAGTAGTTCCAGGAGATTTCAAGGGAAAAGGGCTAACAGGGAGGGGAGATGGGGTATGGTCTTGGTCAGAAGATAGTGGTGTGGATAAAGGTGACTTAGATGTATCATTACATAATGGGAGTGGTGGTATATCGCTATGGATGGAGATAGACTACCTCCTCCTGATGGGAGGCCGGAAGATTCAGTTGCATATGTATGTCAAAGAGACTGGAGTAGGGGAAAGGATATAAAGGATAGGGTGTGGTACCTCAACTGATGTAGAGAGAGTTTTTATTAAGGTGGATTGCCAGCCTTTTTCGGACGTTAGCTTCCTAGAGGAAGAGGAAGAATCGGGAAAAGCCTTACGCTTGGGCCAGAAGTCCTTAGTCATGACGACATCAGATCGGGGCGCCTCGATAGATTCGATATTGGCTTGAATGCCATCCAGAGTCTCTGAAGTGGTATCCGGGGATTGAGCACGCTATTCTTTTATATATATATATATATATATATATATATATATATATATATATATATATATATATATATATATATATATATATATATATATATACAAGCTGCTGTTCTCTTCCTTAACAGGAAGAGCTTGGTTACACAGGCACCCCTGCGGGGATGTAGCCTACGGCCTTATTTGCTAATCTTAACCGCTTTTTTTTTAATCCCCTTTATAGACTCTTTATTTTAACACCCTGAACACTCTTTTCTTCTTCTTCTTCTTCTTCTTCTTCTTCTTCTTCATCTTCTTCTTCTTCATCTTCTTCTTTATCTATATCTTTTTCTTCTTCTTGATCTTTTTAACTATTTCAATCCTTTGAATTTCCAAAACACCCGAAGTCATTTGTCAACTAAGCAAAAAAAAAACATTTATAAATTTTGAAAAAATTCCCATCTTAAACGGTAAATTTGGGTACTTACTAAAGTGTTGTTGTTAAAGGCTAATACTTTAAAATTCTCAATAGAAATGTCAGTTTTACAGCTCATGGTGTGTTCCCTAATAGAAGACTTTTCCTTTTTATTTAATATTCTGTTTGTGCGCCAACTAATCCCCATATGAGCAGAGAACCTAGCTCCAAGAGACCTGACAGTGCTGCCAATGTAAGAGGCTCCAGTACAACTGGGACATTTAAATAAATAAACATTATCACTGCGGAACTCCAAAGAGATAGGATCTTTACTGTTAAAGAAACTTCCTATCGATAGTTTGTTTATAAAAACTATTTTTGGGTTGATTTGGGGAAAATATCTTTTAAAAATGAATAGTAATTTTCTTTTAAAAGTATCGTTTAAAAAAACCATCTCTGAAATTAGTAAATATATGGGCATTTTAGGAACTTGTATGCAAGATTGAGTGGGGCCAATGAGATTATCAAATAGTTTTTTTAAAACTCATATAGGTCAGAAGAAAAATAATTTTTTTATAAAATATTTCCTAAGAAAAATATATTCATTATGGATTGATTGGTAAGTGGATGATAGCGAGAAACTTATATGTATTAAAGATTTTACTGTGGATATTTTGTATCTGAAATCACAAAAACTAAAGTAGCTCTGCGAGGGGTAATCACGGAACCGGCAGAACCAGCTGCCGCCATTTGAGGCCACTCCTCCCGCCCAGTGACCTGACAGCCCATCAGCATGGCGGCTCTACCTTAGGCACGGCGTAAAATTGATAGACATAAAGGAGGAAGAAAGGGTATGTGAGAAAAGTGTGGGTGGGGATCGAGCAGGTTATTCAAAACACACCACCCTAGACTGGAGCTCAGGAGTGAGGGAACGTTGTCCCCTCCACCCCGATCCGGGATAGTTGGGCGAGAGAAAGCTGGTCGGCGTCTACATGGTGAAATTAGAGGCCGACCAGAGAAAGTTGCGGGAGAGGTTGTAGGAAAATTGAGGAATTAGGGTATAAACACAGTCTGTCCGAAAAACTGAGAAGAGGCTAAGCTGGTACCGGACGGGGCGCCGAGTCCCGTCAGCACCACAGCCAGGAAGGCAAATCGCCGCGCCCCTTAAGGGGGATTTAATTAACAAGAACAAATGGCATTTTTATACTCTTGCATTATTTTAACTGACTATTTAATTTTCAATAATTTTAATTGCTTAATTCATTTAACTATTTAACTTTCATAAGTTATACCATTTCTATTATATGCATACGATGGGCGGTCAATAAGTTTTGCAATTCGGATGTAAGGAAACGAGATATGAGGAAAAGTGTTTTATTATTTTTCAATATAACTACCCTCGACTTCAATGCACTTGCGCCACTTGTCCCTGAGGCTTCGAATTCCCGACAACCAGAAATCTCCCGACTGCTGTTCAATCCACTCCTGGACGGCGAGCTGGACATCTTCATCGTTCCCAAACTGGCGTCCACGCAGTGCAGCTTTGAGCTTGCGGAATAAAAAGTAGTCGCTGAGGGCCAGATCTGGAATGTAGGAGGGATTGTTGAGCTCCTCGAATCCGCACTCGCGCAGGGCAGCTTGTGCAACTATGGCCTTGTGGACAGGGGCATTGTCGTGGAGAAGCAGGACACCGCGTATCAACTTGCCGCGCCGCTTCTGACGGATGCACTTCTTCAACCCAGCCACTTCCTCGGAGTAATATTGGCCTGTGATGGTCTTTCCACGATGTGTATAGTCCACCATCCACACTCCCTCAGAATCCCAGAAGATGGTGGCCATGATCTTCCCGGCTGAGGGTTAGGTCCAAAACTTGATGGGGGTCGGAGAGCCCCTGTGCTTCCAGGCCAGGCTTTCCAACTTTGTCTCTGGATCCCAGTGATGGACCCACGTTTCATAACCTGTCACTATGCGTGACTCGAATCCGCCGGGTCTTGGTTGTACAGGAGCAGCAGCTCCTCCGAACTTTGACGACGTTGAAGTCGATCATAAGGCGTGAGGTTTCTAGTGGTCCAACGGGCAGAGACCTTGGTCATGGCCAAATTGTCGTGGATGATGTTGATAACACATCGATTTGATATTCCAAGTTCTCGCTCGATTTCTTCGACCTTCACCCGTCGATTTTCAAGGATCATCCTCTCCACACGGGCCACATTTTCCTCGTTGGTCACGTCTGATGGGCGTCCTGGACGGGGGTCATCTTCAAGGGACTCACGACCATGGCGGAACTCCCTATTCCAGCGAGCAATGGTTGCATAGGAAGGGGCGGTGTCGGTTTACACTGCAACCATGCGTTCGTGGATCTCTTTTGCATTCTTGCCTTCCTTGGTCAAAAATTTGATCACTGCGCGGAGCTCAACCTTCTTCATTGTTCAAAAATTTGTGACTGACGATCTGCGTTCAGCTACTGCTTCTTAAATAGACGAGGCAGGAGCGTGCAGCTGCAGGTCCTGACTTGACATAACTTGTCCTAACACCCCCACACACAGCCATCCTCCTTCCTCTGTTTTGTCCTACCGATTCGCAAAACTTATTGACCGCCCCTCGTATGTGCAATTTACTCGTTTAGCAGTTAAATTTTTCAAACCAATATTTACTTTATTTTGATCCCGCTGTGATACTCGGATCAAAAGGGGTATATTCTACCTCAGTCCTACTTTTATTATTCCATTTACAATGTCATTGTATGATCATTTTTATAATTTTTACTTAATTTAATAATTCCGATTGAATTATGTCCTTATTTTGAATTAAATGTTCTAAATTGTTGTTATTTTAATCTTATTATGTAATAAAGTAACACAATACAAATGAGGGCTTCCGCGTTAGAAGGATGTATAGGTTGTTATTACGCCAATACACTAGACAGCTCTGGTCACAATAAACCCCAAAACCTATATTTTTGTTATACAAGGGGAATGAAGTTAATCGCTAACGGGAAGTCCGACTTTGCAGTAGAAATTTCCTTAGGCCTAGGTCGGCAACGTCGTGGGAATACTGTATTAAAACAAAGAGATACGAAAAATATATATTATGGAATGAACAGTTATGATTAAAAAGTGAAATTATAGTTTATGATTGGATTGAATTTTATGCAGTTGAATTAACTTTGCATGAGTTAATGAGAATTAGAGTACACATATGATGATTGACAAATATTAATTAGATTATAGTTGAATGTTAAATGAGTAAATATTTATATGGATTGATAAATAGATTATATGAGCAAATAGATTATATAGTTAAATAGATTGGGTAAATATTAATATAGATTGATATATATATAAATAGATTGTATGGATTAAATTGGATACATAAATAGATTGTAATTTGGATACATAAATGGATTAAATAAATAGATTATATAAATAGTCAATATAAATAATTATATAAATAGATTACAACGGAGTTGGGAGGGTCTGTAAATGAGAGAAAGAATCACTTATTAAAAATGAGATTCTTTTGGGACACATTTAGCTAAATATTACAATTTCAATATTACAGACCTGATTCCGATGAGCCGAACAAAGTGAATGAATGAGCCCCGTGTGATTTTATTTGAAGACGCTCGAGAGATCGGGCGTACCAATCACACGATTTAAGTTATGGTTACCAACCCTTGTTGAAATAATATATATATATATATATATATATATATATATATATATATATATATATATATATATATATATATATATATATATATATATATAGATATATAGACAGTTATGATTAAATATTTCCGCTTGTAGAGGTGTAGACCGCTACAATACTATCCCACCGAGGAAAAAGCTCGCTCAAGGTGTTTACAAAAAATCTTAGACTATATAGCAGCGAGTCCTCCTTCCAACGCGTCCAGAACGAGTTATAATGCCAATTGGCTGACTCAGATTGCGGGTCAGGTGGCGATTAGAAGTGCCACTCAATTGATGCGGGAGATTGTTGCGAGCGAGGAGCGGAGCGTCGGGTGACGATTGTTCTGGACCTCTCGAAAAGGCGACAGTCGGGAGTTGCGCGTTGGTCACTTGATGTTCTCCAGCTGCTGTCGAGTGGTCCTGCGACAAAAAGTGAGGCGGCAGCAGTTGGGAAGAAGAATTGGGGTGTGTAGAGATGGTTGGCGGAGGGTTTGCGAGTAAAGAGGTGGGAGATAAAGTTGCAATTTGATTTGAAAGAGCCGAAGAATGGTTCGGAAGTGGAGTTAGTTGGTTGGGAAGTGTTGAAGGAATAGTTGGGTGCAGAAGGTAGGCTGGGATAAACACTGGACCTATATTAGTGGAAGAGAAAGGTAGTGACTGTTTCAGGTGAACGGCCTCTATAAAAGCTGGCTCCAGGCGATCAATGGAAAGTTGCAAGGATGTGCGAGTGGAATCGCACCTTTTTGTGCATAATAGGTCTGTCCTTAGAAGGAGGCAGACAGAAGTTTGGAAACTCCCGCACAAGTTGCTGGAAGGAGGGAGCAGTTGCAGGGAGACGAACAGAGATGAGAGAGCTGGTGAAAGGAAAGAATGAACCATCAACAGTTAGTGTCGTGGTTCTGTCGACGAGCTTGCGGTGACGAGAATCAACCAAGAGGTCATGAGAGAAAAGAAAGTCGAAGCCCAAAATTGGCAAGTCGACGTCGGCAACGATGAAGGACCATGGGAAAACACGACTTAACCCGAGAGAGAGCTCGAGGATACGCCTCCCATAAGTCCTTACGTCCGATGAATTGGCAGGTTTAAGGACCAGATCAGAAGGGGTGCAAGCTTTCTCGACTGAAGAGGCTGGAATGACACTGCATTGAGCGCCAGTGTCAACCAGGAAGGAGAAACCAGAGAGTGGGTCATCAACGCTAAAAGGAGGATCGACCTGATGAAGGGGTGAGGTTGCATGCAGAGGTGACAGACCCACGTATCACTTGAGAATTCAGTTTAAAGTTACCTGTGCTGAAGGTGAAACTTGGGTAAGGGAACCCGTAGAGTTTTGTAGGATTTGAGGTGGTGAAGTTAGGGTATGTTGAGATTGGGGATTTTGATGGAACGAGCATGGCTTTGACCATTTTTCTGCTCTTGCACCAAATTTGAGGTGGTACCAGCAAAAGACTGAAATATAGTAGTATGAGTAGCATGACCAGTATGAGGGTTAAAGTTGGTGGCATGAATTGATGCATGGTAAAAATTGCAAGGCTGTACACAGCGGACAGCGTTGCTCCCATAATTAGAGTGGTACCAGCAGCTACCCTGAGAGTTGTCAGGATAGGGGGAATTAGACGAAGGTTGAAGATGAACCTGCCTTGCCTCACCTCTTGTGCTGGAGTTCCCTCGTTGTTTTTGCCTTTTTCGGGAGGAGGAACGACGTCTGACTCCTCCGTCCTGCTCACGATGTTGCTCTCGGTGAAGACCCGTTCGCACCTTTAGGGCATGAATATCCATTTCAATCCTCTCCTAGAACGGATAAAAGACCCGAAACCTGGGAGGATTCATCCTGAGGGAGTCCTGGCCGGTTGTAAGGAGCTCCGGCCGTTGACTTAACCTGAGAAATGGATATATGTGAGTGTTTATTTACATCGATAAACGACCCATGGCCTGCATTTCCCCAGTTGATGAAAGGATTGTTATACAGGGCGTCAGCTGTCTCTGCCATATTCTCCACGTTCGATGGGGAGGACATTAAAAGAAGGGACTTAATTTGATCTAGCATCCCACGCATTAATATCTCAGTTATGAGTGGCTCGAGTTGGTCGAGCTGTGCTCCTCTGCCATGTGCAAGAGCTTGGAGATGGCTAAAAAAATGCGTAGGACGCCTGTCCCCCATTTCCTGCGTATCGAGAATGGTCCGCAGGTCCTCTATTTGCGATCTCCCACATGGCTCCTTGAACGCCCTCTTGAACCTAATCCAAGAATCGGCAATTACCCCATCCAGCAAAATATTCTTAAAAACGGAAAAGATACTCAGAGGTAATTTCTGGGCTACGTCGATCGTTCTACGGTCCTCAGGAACTGCCTGGTGTTGAAGGATGAGCTCCACCATTTCCCACCAGCCAATGGGATTTTGTGAGTCGAATGGTGGCAGCTGAACCATAGAAGGAGTGGGAGGCGAATGCGAGAGAATGCTTGCTTGGGGGGCGAAAGTGGTCGAATAGGTCATCGTTGTTACTGGGGAAGATGCTTGCGTAGTTGTAATTGTCCCCGATGTGGGGGCGTAGCTTTGGGCTCCGTCGTAATCCATTTATAAAATATTAAGTGTGTGTGTGTGTATGTGTGTGCACAATTCCAATTCACTCGCTTGAAGGTAAAAAAAAATTGAAAAAATTATCAAATTTTGATCACTCTTTGTCCTTACTACTGTATTCATAATTAATTCTATCAAATTGCTAAAGGAGAAACTTAGGGATGTTAAGGCAAATTTTGGATTGAGAAACGAGCACGTGCACCTTGAAAATGTGGTCGAGCACCTTAAAGATGTGGTCTGATACAAGATGGGAGAGCAAGATCAATAGTGTGGAGTCCTTAAGATATCAAGCAGCTGGAGTGAGAGATGCACTGATCGAGGTGAGAGATCACATCAAAGATTCTGCAATAAAGGTTGAGGCCCAATCTCTAGCAGAGGAAGTTGGATCATACCGCTTCGCCATTTGTTCAGTTGTGTGGTACGACCTGTTGTGCCAAATTCAGCATGTGAGCAAGCAGATGCAATCTCGTAACATGCAAGTTGATGTTGCAGTAAATCTCCTAAAGAAGACAGAGATAGCTCTCTATGATTACAGGGCAACAGGTTTTGTTGCTGCACAGATGGCAGCCAAAGATATCTGTGAACAAATGCATGTGGAGGCTGTGTTAAAACAGAAACGGCTGAGGTATACAAAGCGGCACTTCTCCTATGAAGCATGTGATAAGCCTTTAAATGATGTTTTGAAGAAGTTGGAGGTGACATTCTTCAATGCAGTCGTTGATGCTGCAATGTCAGCCATTCAGGAAGATTTTTCACCTTGGAAAATGTGGGAGAGAAGTTTGGAGTGCTGACTAATTTCCATAATCTCACATTTGAGGAGCTGACTAAACAATGTGAGAACCTTAGCACTAAACTACAGTTTAAAGGTCATTCTGACTTGAATGGTAGAGAGCTTGTACAGGAGCTGAAGAACTTGCCAGACATGCCATAAAAAACTATGTCCTTGCTTGAGCAATGAACATTTATCCACGAAAGGGAGCTCTCTGAAATATATCCAAATTTGTGGACTGCTCTCAGGATTGGTATTACTCTTCCAGTCACTGTTGCTGAAGCAGAGAGGAGCTTTTCGAAATTGAAACGCATAAAATCCTACCTGAGATCAACTATGTCACAGGAACGCCTCACTGGTCTGGCCACCATCAGCATAAATCGCACAGTTGCTGAGAAGATTTCATATGAGGAGCTAGTTCATGATTTTGCAGCTAGGAAAGTGAGAAAAATAAGGATTTAGATTGTAGTTGTACTGTGGTGCAGTAGATTTTATTTTATTTATTATTTTCTATCAACTTTCTTATACTTTTATAATAAAACATTTATATAATTTACATTAAAATATTGTTTCTGTAGTTTATGTTAGTTGTACAATTTCATTTGTATTATTCCTATTTCTGGCACCATAACTATATTCCTATGTTTGTGTTTTATTTAAGTGATGAAGAGTTTGTAAAATTCATAAATGACATATTTTTAAAAAATTCTGATGTAACAATAAAAAGTTGTTTTGTGAAAGTTATGGCTGTCCTAAACTTCTTATGTACACTATGGAAAGGGAGGGGGGAGTAGGTGAGGTTCGCCCAGAGCGCCATGTAAGCTAGGACCACCACTGCATGTATCACCTTGTTTTGAGCACAATATTCCAACCAGTCTACACAATGCGGGATTGATTAATGTGTTAACTATGAATATTAAGTATGACTGAATATTAGTATTTAAGTCTACAAGGTAAAGTGCATTAACTCTTCGTATCCCCAAACAATTCTTGTTGCTCTAAAGAAAATATTAACAATAGTAATGAAAAAAGTAATTCCCAAAGAGATGGCAGAAAATGCGTTGCCAGGATATTTATGGCTGGTGGCTGTCTGGGACGAGAGCGGTGGCGCGGGCGTCCCCGAGTATCCTCAAACTTTTTTACCTATTTTATTAATACTTTTTTGTGTTTATCTGTATCACAATTCAAGAAATAGCATTGCTATGTGTAGTATTCAGAGAAATCTCATTTAGAATTCAGTGTAACTTCCAAAATCATAAGACAGCTTGCATGGAAAATGAAACATTTTGGGGTCATTCTATTTTGAGTGTCAAAATATCCAAAATTGTCTGTGCCTATCATGATCCTTAATGTCTCACAAATATTTTGAGATCAAATTTAAAGTGTAATGGATGTTGGAAGTTCGGCGAACTTTGAGCGCGTTTTCTCGCATTTTTTTATTATTTTGGCGCGGGCGTCCCTTCTAACACGGGGGTGGAGGGAGGGAGGGGGGGGGGGGGTCTCAATCAGAAGCTGGGTGATTCTGTAGCATTTATTTACTTACACTCTCTCTCACACCAAACTTTACTACACAGTCTTTTCCTAGACTCAAAACTTCCGAATGACGTTTACCTGTTTTCCTTTGCTCAAACATCTTCCTTCCAAATCATTCTCTCTCACAAGATACTGCTATTTTTTTCTATTTTAGCGCCAAGTAGCTAAACATGGAACCTCAAACATTTTCCCAAACTTCTCCCGACCTATATTTTTTTTTTCTTAATATACATTCCTTGATAACAATTAAGATTTTTGCTCTCTCTCTCTCTCTCTCTCTCTCTCTCTCTCTCTCTCTCTCTCTCAGCCTGGAATTGGAACACGCCAGAGTGATTCGCAGGCTAGAGGTCAGAATAGCAGAGCTAACGTCAAGCCCTGTAGTAAACACTGCATCTGCAGTATTACCCCCAGAGCTAGGTCCGCATGCTAAGGATACCACACAAAAAAAAAGAAAAAGGGAAATAAACAGGAAGAAGAGAAAGTTGAAACAGAAGATAAAGTAGAAGCAGAAGAAGAGAAAGTTGAAACAGAAGATAAAGTAGAAGCAGAAGAAGAGAAAGTTGAAACAGAAGGTAAAGTAGAAGCAGAAGAAGAGAAAGTTGAAGCAGAAGATAAAGTAGAAGCAGAAGAAGAAAGATAAAAACAGAAGAGTATATAACAAAGGAAGATAGGGGGGAAAGATGAATAAGAAAAAGAACAAGAAAAATAAGATGGAGAAGAAAGAGGAAACCGAGAGTTCGCTTCCGGAAGGAAAGCCTCAATCTCTGCACAGAAATTTTCGAGGGTCACCCTTGTGGGAGATTCCCAAGCACGAGGTTTGCAGCCCCTGCTAGCGGCCCGCCTTCGCACTAGTGTGAAGGTATGCTGCCAGCCAGGACGGAAAAATCACCACATCAGGGTAGAGGCAGAGAAATCTCAGATCTCCGAGAATTCAGTCGTTGCCCTGATGGTGAGTGGAAATGACCTCTACCCCCGAGGAGGCAAAGTAGGCCCCAGTGAGAAAATTCTCAGCACGGTCACGGGAGCCGTGGAAGACTGCGGATTGAGAACTCGCAGATGGGTCGTTGTAGGGATGCTCCCAAGAAGAGGTCCTAGCCGGACAGCTCACTCAAGGAACGTGACCTTGAACCAGCGCCTGTCTGACCTCTGTACGGCGGAGGGGGTCTTCTTTCTGGATCCTTACCGCACATTTTACGGTCGGAACGACCTCTACCAAAGGGACGGGGTACATCTCTCCTTTAAAGGGAAGGCCTTTCTCGCCAATCTAATTCAAGATGTCGTCGAGCGGACGCAGAGGAGCGTCCGACCCAGAGTGAAAGCGGACGTAAGACAGTATGCCCGTGTCACTCCTGGAACGACGTTCTTAGATGTGGCAAAGAGGGGTACTGCTACACAAAAAAAGCCGGGAAACGGAAGAGCGTATGAAGTCCTACACTGGGGGACTCCCTGAAAATTCTTTTGTTCAATGCAACGTCAATCAGGAATAAGTTTCTTGAGCTCCGTGGCCTCGTAGCAACAGAGGAACCTGAGATGGTGGCTATAACGGAGTCGTAGATAAAAACCTCAAGCCAAAATTTTGAAGGTTAATTCACGATTCCCGGTTACCAGCTGTTCCTGAAAGATAGGCCAGACAGAGAGGGTGGCGGTGTGATGTTGTATGTCAAGGATAATTTCAACTCGACGGATTGCAACATCGTATCCGACCATGAACTACTAGGTGTTGACCTAGAAACAGGGCCTGCCAAATACAGGACCCTGGTGCTTTATAGAACTCCTGCCCAACTCGTTGAAAGGACAGAGATCTGTACCAGCTATTAGGAGCACTTGTCGAAGACAGAGTGTGTATCATCATGGGGGATTTCAACACACAAGTTGACTAGGAAACCAAAAAACCCTGTGGCGAGAACGCACTACCCCTGGAGTTCGCGAACAACAAATTCCTCACTCAATGGGTAAGAGAGCCAACGAGAGGAGACAATATCCTCGACTTGGTTTTCACCTCTGAGGATGACATCGTTGAGGACCTCTCTGTTGGCGAAGAGCTTGGTGGCAGTGACCACCGACTAATTAGATTTGTAGTCAAAGTCCCCAAGGCAGAGCCTGCAACTAGTAAATCAAGGAAACTGGATTTGAGAAGAGCAGACTTTTCAGGTCTACGCGCTGGACTGACTGACACGAGGCTAGAAGAGTGCGAGGCTGTTGAAGACTCGTGGAACAGTTTCAAAACCACATTCAAGAGTCTTCAATCGCGTTTCATCCCTCGAAGTGCCTCCGTCGGTCTTCTGTTCAACCAAAGTGGTTTAATCGAGAAATCGGCCAACTGCTTAGGGAGAAGAGAAATGTGTACCGGCAATCGAAGATCTCGGGTGACTTTGACTAATACCGGAGGCTATCCAGGAGAGTGAAGTCCAGCATAAGGGCGGCTAAGCGGTCTGAGGAACTCCGAGTGGCGAGACTCTGTAAAGAGAATCCCAAGGAGTTCTTTGGATATTTAAACAGCCGTAAACCAACCCTTCGAACGATTGGCCCTTTGAGGAATGAGGAGGGGACATTAAAGCACATAGATACAGAAAATGCTAACCTCTTCAACGACTACTTCTCTTCAGTGTTTACTGAAGAGTGTGGTCCCATCCCTCAGTCGACGGATTCCAACTCGGGGACAACAGCTAGAGGATTTGGACTTCGCCAAGGAGAAATAAAAAAGATGATCAGTGACCTAATTACGAATAATTCACCTGGCCCGGATGGGTTTCTACCTAAAAAGTTGAAAGAAGTGCGCGATCAAGTGTCACGACACCTAAGCGCAATCTTCAACATGTCAATCCAGACCGAATGCGTTCCTAGAGACTGGCGTGAAGCGGAGGTGACTCCTACCTTCAAGAAAGGAGACCGTAGCCAACCGTTAAACTATTGACCTATCAGTCTGACCTCGATAGTCGGTTAACTCATGGAAAGCATGATGGTGGACAAAATCACTTCGCATTTAGAGTCAAAGCTGCTACTGAGGAGTTCCCAGCACGGCTTCCGAAGGCAACGGTCATGCCTGACGAACCTTGTGGAATTCTTCCACTTCGTGTTCAGTGAGCACGATCGAGACAAGGCGATGGATGTGGTCTACTTAGACTTTCAGAAAGCCTTTGATAAGGTACCACACGGCCGACTTCTCCGGAAAGTGCGAGCGCTGGGCATAGACGGAAAAGAAGCCGGCTGGATCGAGAACTGGCTAAGTAGCAGACGGCAACGGGTGGTGGTGAATGGACAGGCTTCTGAGTGGGTGCCCGTTACTAGCGGGGTGCCTCAAGGTTCTGTGCTGAGACCACTACTATTTATCATCTACGTCAACGACATGGATCTTCGGAAGATTGGGGAGTGGTCGGACACGTAGCAAATGCCTTTTAACGTGAACAAATACAAAGTGATGCATATCGGCCAAAGAAACGCCCAATCTCAGTATATCCTTAAGGGCACTGCTATTGAATCCACCGACACTGAGAAGGACTTGGGTGTATCTATTCCGAGTGACCTCATGTTCTCGAAACAGTGTATTGAGGTGGAGAAGAAAGCCCAAAGGATTTTAGGGTATATAAAGCGCAAGTTTAGATTTCAGAACAAGGAGATTGTACTGTGTTTGTACAACTCACTTCTCCGACCGCACCTGGAGTATGCCGTACAATTTTGGAGTCCTTCATTTTGAAAGGACATCGCGAGATTGGAACGCGTACAAGCCAGGGCAACCAAACTGATTCCCTCTATCAGACATAAAAGTTATGAAGATAGATTAAGGCAATTAGATCTGTTCTCGTTGGAAACCCGTAGACTACGTGGTCAGCTCATCGAAGTTTTCAAAATACTTCGAGGGTTCGACAATGTTGACTACAGGGATATTTTCACACTTGTTGAGAGCAGAACAAGAAATCACGGCTTCAAACTTGAACTGAAGCGTTACAATCGCGAACTGTGTGGAAAGCTTTTCACGTACAGTATCTGCGGTAGTTGGAACGCACTTCCATTGGAAGTTTTTAAAAGTAAATCTGTTTACCAGTTCAAGTCAAGACTAGACCTGGTCTTGAAAAATGGCCGTGAAAGGTCGTAAAGCATTTGGGCAGAGATGTGCCCGCTCGACTGCTAGTCCAAAAGGACCCTCATTGAAAGGACCGTAAGGTCTTCTAGGGTGACTTCTTTCCTTGTTGTTACTCCTTGTTGTTGTTGTTACTCTCTCTCTCTCTCTCTCACGCAAACAACCAACTAACATTCAGTTCAGAAAAAGCTGCTCCCAGAGAAACCAGATTGGTAATCAAAACTGGTCACGGCCAATAAATATTCCTACAATAATTGAATGGTGTAAAAAGTACCCTGCTTTGATACTCGAGTAAAAGTATTGTTACCCATGCAAAATTTTACTCAAAGTACAAGTTAAAGTACCCAAACTTAAATGTACATAACCCTTTCACTCCCAATGATTCCATGATCGACTTCAACGTCGTCAAAGTTCGGAGGAGCTGCTGCTCCTGTACATTTTTTTTTTAAAGCTTATATGACGACTGCCTACTTGGGCATTAGTCGCCGTATTAAAAACTGGACTAGTAGCAGGCTATTTCAAAATAAAATCCAAAAAGATAACCTCCCCCCCAAAAAGAGAAAAGGAAGTGAGCAGTAAACAAGCTCCTGCGTCAGGGGAAGGTCCACCCGGCACAGGAGCATGCAAACTATAAGGGAAAAAAAAAACAAAACTGCTTAAATAAAAGGGAGAAGGCCGGCCTACCCCCAAAAGTCAACAAGTCCACCAGTCAGTGTACACGCACTCGTCCCGAGTACAAGGGACAGGAGGCAGCGAACCCGCCCATCCCGGTACCGGGACAGGTAAAATGCGCGAAGATCACCCAGAGTGGGACATTCGACAAGAATGTGCCGAACAGCCTGGGGGACGACGCAGTCGTCACAATAGGGTGCAGGCGAGCACTCCTTCAAATAGCGATGCGTCACACGAGTGTTTCCGATTTGGAGGCAACAGAAAGCGACCTGAAGCCGTCACGGCATTGAGGGATAGGTCTATGGGAACAGTCGCGGCGCAATGGCACGACACTTCAAGTTCCCTTCGACCGTCCCCGTAAGGGGCGCGGCGATTTGCCATCCTGGCCGCCGTGCTGACGGGATCCAGCGCCCCGTCCGGCCCCAGCTTAGCCTCTCTTCCTTCCTTCAGATAGCCTGTATTCCTATCCTACCTCGTCGCTTTTCATACAACCTCTCCCACAACTTTCTCTGGTCAGCCTCTAATTTCACAGGGTAGAAGCTGACCTTCTTCTCAGCCAATCGTCCCGGATCGGGGCTGAGGGGGGAAGGGACAATGTCCCCTAACCCCTGAGCTCCGGTCTGGGGTGGTTGGCTTTTAACAACCTGCTTCATCCCCACCCATACCTTCCTCACATCCCTTTTCCTCTCGTCTTCAAAATCTATCCGTTTTACGCCGTGTTCAAGGTGGAGCCGCCATGCCGAAGGACTGCCAGGCCACCAGGCGGGAGGGGTGGTCCCAAATGGCGGCGCCTGGCTCTGCCGGGCCTGTAAGCACCTCTTGCAGTGCGGGCTACTGCAAGAGGTGGTGAGCGATTGCGTCCCGTAAAACAAAGAGGGTCACCATGCCCAATGATGAAAAAAAAAAAACATCTCCCCTTAATTCCCCCTATAACAACAACGGAGCCGCCCTCGTGCAGCTCCACAGAAAAGATGGAGGTCCCCCCCCCTGTGCTTGCGCAGGGGACCCTCCATACCTCTTTAACCGGAGAGGAGGCTTACTCCTCTCCTACGCCTACGGGTGTAGGGGACTCCCCCTCACCCCCTTCTCTGGAGGTGCTTTCGGGCACCTCCCTATCTCCAGCGGCAGTCCCTCCTATGCTTTCTAAGGGGACTGCCAAGAAAGCCAGCAGGCAGCCCATTGCCGACCGCCCCTCGTACAAGCGGCTCGGTAGGGCAAACCCCCTTAGGGGGGAGAGGGAAGCCAGGCCCCTTCGGTCGCTTCCCTCAAAAGACCTGCTGGCAAAAATATTAAACCTTGCCGGGGTCAAGGCCTGTGCCTCCCCACTAAAGACTTATGACGCTGCCAAGGGGACCTGCGATGTCCTGGGAGGGGATGGCCAACTGGAGGCCCCTCCTGTGATAGACATGGTCCTTGAGGAAAACCAGCCTCAGAAGGTAGAGCCTTCCATGGGGGGGAATCCGGGCTTGGCGCCAAGCACCGAACCCGAATCCGCCCCTATGCAAGGTCCTCATCAAACGGCTGTGGATTCTCAGGCAGGACAAGGAGGGGAGGGATCTCCTCCGGATGAATCCCCTGCGCCCACCGGGACCTTCTCCATTTCAGAGAAGGACCTGGCTGAGGCCGGTCCATCTGGCCTGGGGGCTTCTACCGGCGGGGGTGAAAAGCGGGTTCATTCCCCGCCCTCCTCTCCTAAAAAGAAGAAAAAGACAAGAAAGACGAAAAAGACTCGGGGCTCCTCTCCATCCGCGGGGGCTGCGGGGACGGATGGGTCTGCTGCCACTTTGGTAGGCGACCAAGCCAAGATCGGCACATCCGGCCCCTCTACCCCCTCGTGTGCGGAGCCCCTGACTAAGACCAAGAGTGCACAGGGCGGAGTCTCGATGACATCGGGGCCCCTCATTCAGAGGTTACCTGGCGTTTTCGAGCCCGCTGGCTTCAAACGCTTCCTCGTTATTCGCTCCACTGATGGCACCATGTTGTCCAAGGGCAACATGATCCATCAGAGGAGAGGATTAGCTAGTGCAATTGGTAGAGAGCCGAAGGTAACCCGTTTCTCGGACGGGAGCCTTCTGGCGAATGCGGCGAATCCCGCCGAGGCGGCCAAGATAAGTGCTCTTCGGACACTTCATGGCACCCCGGTGAGTGTGACGCCGCACTCTACCATGAACTTTGTAAAAGGAGTAGTTTATGCGAGGGAACTCGTTGACTACTCCATAGAAGACATCACCCTAGAGCTGGCCGACCATGGGGCGGTCAAGGTCGAACGTGTGATGAGAAAACAGGGAGGGGCCTCGAGACCCACCCCTACACTCTTCGTCACGTTCGACTGTGACAAGCTCCCTGAGTCGGTGCGTGCCGGTTGGTACCGCTACCGCGTAAAGGCATTCGTGCCACTGCCGCGGCGGTGCTATTACTGTCACCGTTTCGGCCACACGAATCGATCATGTAGACGTGCAAAATCGGGGTCACCCGAAGTCTGTGTAAATTGCTCCAAGGTCGCACACGATAAGTCCAAATCGTGTGTGGCCAAGTGTGTCAATTGCGGAGAGCCGCACCCTGCTTCTTCGAAGCAATGTGGTGCATATCTCCTTGAGAAAGAAATCCTGGCCATTCAGGCCCAGGATCGACTCTCATTCCGCGAGGCTAAGGACTTGGTCCTGGCGCGCCCGGCTCTGCCTGGGACGTCATATGCCTCAATAGTTAGAAAAGCACCCTCTGCTCCTGGCCCATCCAGGCCAACGAGCACGGTTGTTTCCGCGCCCATTCGGAGCCCTTCTGCGGGCTCTACTACACCCGGGCGCTCCCCTGGTAGAGCTGGCGGCAAAAAGGGTTCACACCCAGCCCCGGCTAATACCAGGGCTCCCCCCTCTTCCCCCAGCGTGACCGTTTCCCGTAAGGCGAAACGGCCACGCGCCTCCACAGAGTCGTTAGACTCACAGGAGGCAACACCCCTGAAGATGGTCGCTAGGCCATCTTCCGGGGTTCCTAAAGCTGTTCCCCGAAAGGAGGACAGCAACAAAGGAGCTTCGGCCCCTTCGCCCACGCCCCGAGGTGGAGCGAGTGGCTCGGAGACGGTGGTTCCTCGAAAAGAGGGCCCCCCGCCTCCCGAGCCGCAACGCCCGCCTAAGGTTTCGAGGCGGAGGGAGGAAAAGACTCGCATGGCGAGCCCAACCTCCCCCAATAAGTCCTCGAAGGCGACAGCGCCTTCAGCGCTTTGTCCGGCCAACAGCGCCCGGGGTTCTGCCCCCGGGAAGCGTACGGCCATTCCCGTGAGGGTCTTCAATTCGAGGAGGGCCCCCGCGTCTCCTCCGAGCTAGGCCTGGAGGGCATATTCCTTCAATGGAATTGCCGTGGACTCCGGGCCAACTGGGAGGAGCTGCGGAGGCTCGTCTCGTCCCGTTCCCCGTTAGCTATTTTTTTGCAGGAGACCATGCTAGGCGCGTGCCCGCTGCCTGCCCTCCCGGGGTATAAGGGTCTTGCGACCCCACCACCGCGGGATGGCCGGGCTGGGGGATGCGCGGTTTACACCCGGCATGATGTCTCCGTTCTTCCTTTCTCTTTAGATACCTCCTTTCAGGCAGTGGCTGTGCAGCTGCACCTGGATAGGAGGTATACTATCATTTCTGCGTACATTCCACCGTCAGCTGACTTCGACGCGGGGGACTTTCGCCGCGTCGTGGCACGGTTGCCGAGGCCCTATCTCTTGCTTGGAGATCTGAACGGCAGGCATCCTCTCTGGGGAGATTACTCCATAAATCCCAGGGGACAAGTCCTTGCCGATCTGATCGAAGAGCTTGAGATGGGTGTCCTAAACGTGGATGAGTTTACGCATCACTGTCCGAGAACCGCTTCATTTTCTTGCCTTGACCTATCTTTGTGCTCTTCAGATGCACAGCCTGATTTTGATTGGGGGGTGGTCGATGACCTCCATGGTAGTGATCACTTTCCCATTCAAATATCATTTTCAGGGCAACTGCCGCCTGAGAGACCACCTCGGTGGTGCTTGGCGCGGGCGCGGTGGCCTGCATTTCAGGAAATGACTGAATTCTCTATCTCAGTCGAGGAGTTTAGGTCGGTAGATGAGGCCGTTGAGTTCTTCTCCGGCAACCTCATCGCCGTAGGCCTGACTACTATTCCTAGGACGTCTGGCCGTTTTGCACGCCGACCACTCCCATGGTGGTCGGCCGAGTGTGAGACGGCCCTCAAACAGAAGCGTTATGCCTACATGCGCTATAAGCGCCGCCCGAACGATTTCACTGTCGCTGAATTTCGTCGGGCTAGGGCTAGGTTCCGGTATATTTCGAAGCACGCCCGCCGCTCTTCTTGGCGGGCATACGTGTCTTCACTTAACGGGAAGACCCCTTTAGCTGAGGTGTGGAAGCGAGTCAAAAGGATTCGGGGCAAGTTCTCGCAGGACCCCCCTCCCGTTCTCCAGGAGAATGGGACCGCAATCTCGGACCCCGCGTCCGTGGCGGAATCCTTAGCGACCGCTTTTTCCGCATTCTCTAGCCGTGATGCTGCTCCGCCAGCATTCAATGCACGTCGTGATGTCGCGGAAGGCCGCCGGCTGGACTTTACCTCCAGAGGCGGAGAACCCTTCAACGACAAGTTTACTGTGAGTGAGTTGCGTTCCGCTCTCGCTTCGTGCGCGGACACCGCTCATGGTCCGGACGATGTCCCGTACGCCATGCTTCGACACCTGGGTGAGCGAGGCATGGCCTTTCTGTTAGATTTGTTCAACAGGATCTGGGTGGAAGGTCTTCTCCCAGACTCCTGGCGAATCGCTACTGTGCTCGCCTTTCGCAAGCCGGGGAGAGATCACTCTACTCCGACCGGTTTCCGCCCAATCTCTCTAACCTCTTGCGTGTGCAAGTTGATGGAGAAATTGGTAAATGTTAGATTAGCCTATTTCCTGGACAGCGGAGGCCATCTGTCTTCTGCACAGTGCGGCTTCCGTAAGTTCCACTCCACGTCGGATGCTCTGCTCCGACTGGAAAGTGCCGTCTGCGAGGCTTTCCTTCGTAGACAGCACTACGCCACGGTGTTTTTTGATCTGGAGAAGGCCTATGATACCGCATGGCGATACGGTATCATGGAGACTCTCCACACGATGGGGGCGAGGGGACGCCTCCCAATGTTTATATCTGAATTTTTGCGAGATCGTCGATTCCGCGTACGGGTGGGGGGAGCTCTCTCCGGCCCAAAGGAGGAGGAAGAGGGTGTCCCGCAGGGAAGTGTCCTCAGTGTCACACTCTTTGCCCTGAGCATCAACGGCATCACCTCGGTGCTGCCGGAAGATGTTCTCGCTACGCTCTACGTGGACGACCTTTCGATCTCTTTTGGCGCGGCCCAGATGCCAACTCTGGAGCGTCGACTCCAACAGGCATTGAACCGCGTCTCTCACTATGCCGAAGCGCACAGGTTTCGGTTTTGTTTGGCCAAGACTAAGGTGGTGCACTTCTGCCGCCATCCACGGCTTCACCCAGACCCAGATTTGTTTGTTAATGGGGTGCGCCTGGATGTGGTTGAGTCGCACCGTTTCCTTGGTCTTGTATTCGACCGACGCCTCACCTGGGAGGCTCATATTCGCAGCCTTAGGGTCTCTTGTACCCGCGCCATGGACATTCTCCGTTCCGTGACGTTCAGCGCTTGGGGCGCTGATAGGGCTACCGCCTTACTTTTTTATCGATCCTTTGTTCGCTCGAAGCTCGACTACGGTTGCGAGTTTTATGCATCCGCAGCCGAGCGTTTATTGCGCAAGGTGGATTCGATCCACCACACCGGCCTTCGCCTTGCGACCGGTGCCTTCCGCACTTCCCCCATTGATAGCCTGTTGGTCGATGCTGGGGAGATGCCACTGGCTCTGCGCCGCGTGCAGTGCATCACTCGCCTGTACGCGCGAGCCCGGCGCCTCCCTCAGTCGCCAACAGCTCTCACTGCATCCGCAGCTGATCTCGATGGTGCCTATGCCGCCGAGAGTCGCCAGTCATACCCTAAGCCCTTTGGGTTTAGGGCCAGGAAACTCCTTCGAGAGGTAGATATAGCTCTCGGGCCGGTGGCGCCCCTGGTTCTGCCCAGGACGCCACCCTGGAGGGTACCACATTTGGCTATTTGTCGCCACGCCTCTGCTCCCAAAGCTTGTACTGCGCCGGGAGTATTGCGTTCGACCTTTTTGGAGCACACATCGTGTCACGCTGGTACCGTGCCAGTGTATACGGATGGCTCCAAGTCCCAAGAGGGGGTCGGCTTCCACGCCGTATCCCCTCTGTTTGAAGTCAGCGGGGCTCTACCAGGCGCTGCGTCTGTCTTCACGGCCGAGCTGGTGGCAATACACCACTCGGTACGGGAGATTACGCGACGTGCCCGGTTCGGAGACCGGATTGTGATCTATAGCGACTCACAAAGCGCCCTGAGTGCTCTCGGGGCATTGGAATCTCCGCATCCCCTGGTTCGCGATATCCGTGACGCCACGGTTTTGGCGAGCCGGGCAGATGTCGAGATTATCTTCTGCTGGGTTCCTGGACATGTAGGAATTGCGGGGAATGAGCGCGCCGATGAGGGCGCCAAAGAGTCCGCGAGGACTCTGCGACCGGACCAGCGTTTCGCTCTTCCTCACACCGACTACATGGCAGGAATACGGGCAGCTCTTCGGACTGCTTGGCAAAGAAGATGGGAGACGGTCGAAGGGAACTTAAAGTTGCGTGCCATTGCGCCGCGACTGTTCCCATGGACCTATCCCCCAATGCCGCGGCGGCTTCAGGTTGCTTTCTGTCGTCTCCGAATCGGACACACTCGTGTGACGCATCGCTATCTGATGGAGCGCTCGCCTGCGCCCTATTGCAACGACTGCGTTGTCCCCCAGACTGTTCGGCACATTCTTGTCGAATGTCCCAGTCTGGGTGATCTTCGCACACGACACCTGTCCCGGTACCGGGATGGGCGGGGTCGCTACCGCCTGTCCCTTGTTCTCGGGATGAGTGCGTGTACTTTGACTGGTGGACTTATTGACTTTTTGGGGGAGGCCGGCCTTCTCCCTTTTATTTAACTCGATTTAATTGTTGTTGTTGTTTTTGTAATTGTTTTGTTATTGCTTTGTTATTGTTATTGTTATTGTTATTGTTATTCCTTTTTATTGTTTTCTGTTTAATTTTTTAAAGTAGCCTAAATTAGGCTGTTTGTTTACGGCAACTTATGCCTTAGTCGGCAGTCGCCAGATAGCCCCTTAATTAAAAAAAAAAAAAAATCCCTTCGACCGTCTCCCATCTTCTTTGTCAAGCAGTCCGAAGAGCTGCCCGTATTCCTGCCATGTAGTCAGTGTGAGGAAGAGCGAAACGCTGGCCGGTCGCAGAGTCCTCGCGGACTCTTTGGCGCCATCATCGGCGCGCTCATTCCTCGAAATTCCTACATGTCCAGGAACCCAGCAGAAGGTAATCTTGACATCCGCCCGGCTCGCCAAAACCGTGATATGGCGAACCAGGGGACTCGGAGATCCAATGCCCCGAGAGAACTCACGGCGCTTTGTGAGTCACTATAGATCACAATCCGGTCTCCAACCCGGGCACGTCGCGTGATCTCCGGTACCGAGTGGTGTATTGCCACCAGTTCGGCCGTGAAGACAGACGCAGCGTCTCGCAGAGCCCGCTGATTTCAAACAGAGGGGATACGGCATGGAAGCCGACCCTGTCTTCGGAATTGGAGCCATCCGTATACACTGCCACGGTTCCAGCGTGACACGAGGTGTGCTCTAAAAAAGGTCGAACGCAATAATCTCGGCGCAGCACAAGCTTTGGGAGCAGAGGAGTGGCGACAAATAGCCAAATGTGGTACCCTCCAGGGTAGCGTCCTGGGCAGAACCAGGGAAGCCACCGGCCCGAGAACTATATCTAGCTATCGAAGGAGTTTCCTGGCCCTAAACGCAAAGGGCTTAGGGTAGGACTAGCGTCTCTCGGCGGCATAGGCACCTTCGAGATCAGCTGCGGATGCAGTGAGAGCTGTTGGCGACTGAGAGAGGCGCCGGGCTTGCGCGTACTGGCGAGTGATGCACTGCACGGGGCGTAGAGCGGGTGACATCTCCCCAGCATTGAACAATGCTCTCAATGGGGGAAGTGCGGAATGCACCGATCGCAAGGCGAAGGCTGGTGTGGTGGATCGGGTACCTTCCGCAATAAACGCTCGGCTGTGGATGCATAAAACTCGCATCTGTAGTCGAGCTTCGAACAAACAAAGGATCGATAAAAAAGTAGGGCAGTAGCCCTATCAGCGCGCCAAGCGCTGAACGTCACGGAACGGAGGATATTCATGGCGCGGGTACAAGAGACCCTCAGGCTGCGAATATGAGCCTCCCAGGTGAGGCGTCGGTCGAATACAAGACCAAGGAAACGGTGCGATTCAACCACATCCAGGCGCACCCCATTAAAAAATAAATCTGGGTCGGGGTGGAACCGAGGATGACGGCAGAAGGGCACCACCTTAGTCTTGGCTAAAGAAAACCGAAACCTGTGCGCTTTGGCATAGCGAGAGACGGGGTTCAATGCCTGTTGGAGTCGACGCTCCAGAGTTGGCATCTCGGCCGCGCTAAAACAGATCGAAAGGTCGTCCACGTAGAGCGTAGCGAGAACATCTGCCGGCAGCACCGAAGTGATGCCGTTGATGCTCAGGGCAAAGAGTGTAACAGTGATGACACTTCGCTGCGGGACACCCTCTTCCTGCTCCTTTTGGCGGAGAAGGCTCCCCCACCCGTACGCGGAATCGACGATCTCACAAAAATTTAGATATGAACATTGGGAGGCATCCCCTCGCCCCCATCGTGTGGAGAGTCTCCTCGCAATGCGGTATCATAGGCCTTCTCCAGATCGAAAAACACCATGGCGTAGTTCTGTCTACGAAGGAAGGCCTCGCATACGGCATTTTTCAGTCGGAGCAGAGCATCCGACGTGGAGTGGAACTTGCGGAAGTCACACTGTGCAGAAGACAGATGCTCTCCGCTGTCCAGGAATAAGGTTAATCTAACATTTACCAATTTCTCCATCAACTTGCACACGCAAGAGGTTAGAGAGATTGGGCGGAAACCGGCCGGTTTCTCCCCGGTTTGCGAAAGGCAAGCACAGTAGCGATTCCCCAGGAATCTGGGAGGAGATCCTCAACCTAGATTATGTTGAACAAATCTAACACAAAGGCCATGCTTCGCTCACCCAGGTGTCGAAGCATGGTGTACAGGACATCGTCCGGACCTTGGGCGGTGTTCGCGCACGAAGCAAGAGCGGAGTGCAACTCACTCACAGTAAACTTGTCGTTGAAGGGTTCTCCGCCTCTGGAGGTAAAGTCCAGCCGGTGGCCTTCCGCGACATCACGACGTGTATTGAATGCTAACGGAGCAGCGTCCCGGCTAGAAAATGCGGAGAAAGCGGTCGTGAAGGATTCCGCTACGCACGCGGGGTCCTGGATTGCGGTCCCATTCTCCTGGAGAACGAGAGGGGGGTCCTGCGAGAACTTGCCCCAAATCCTTCTGACTTGCTTCCACACCTCTGCTAGAGGGGTCTTCCCGTTAAGTGAAGACACGTATGCCCGCCAAAAAGAGTGGCGGGTGTGCTTAAAAATATACCGGAACCTAGCCCTAGACCGACGAAATTTCCCGTCAGTGAAATAGTTCGGGCGGTGCTTATAGCGCATGAAGGGATAACGCTTCTGTTTGAGTGCCGTCTAACACTCGGCTGACCACCATGGGAGTGGTCAGCGTGCAAACTGGCCTGACTTTCTAGGAATAGTAGTCAGGCCCGCGGCGATGAGGTTGCCTGAGAAGAACTCAACGGCCTCATCTACCGACCTAAACTCCTCGACTGAGATAGAGAATTCAGTCATTTCCTGAAATGCAGGCCAAGCACCCGCGCCAAGCACCACAGAGGTGGGCTCTCAGGCGGCAGTTGCCCTGAAAATGATATTTGAATGGGAAAGTGATCACTACCATGGAGGTCATCTACCACCCCCCAATCAAAATCAGGCTGTGCATCCGAAGAGCACAAAGATAGGTCAAGGCAAGAAAATGAAGCGGTTCTCGGGCAGTGATTCGTAAACTCATCCACATTTAGGACACCTATCTCAAGCTCTTCGATCAGATCAGCAAGGACTTGTCCCCTTGGATTCATTTTGTAATCTCCCCAGGGAGGATGCCTGCCGTTCAGATCTCCAACAAGAGAAAGGGCCTCGGCAACCGTGCAACGACGCGGCGGAAGTTCCCCGCATCGAAGTCAGCTGACGGTAGAATGTACGCAGAAATGATAGTATACCTCCTATCTTGGTGAAGCTGCGCCGCCACTGCCTGAAAGAAGGTAACTAAAGTGAAAGGAAGAACGGAGACATCATACCGGGTGTAAACCGCGAATCCCCCAGCCCGGCCATACCGCGGTGGTGGGGTCACAAGACCCTTATACCCCGGGAGAGTGCGCAGGGGGCACACGCCTAGCTTGGTCTCCTGCAGAAAAATAGCCAACGGGGAACGTGACGGGACGAGATGTGCCTCCGCAGCACGTCCCAGTTGGCCCGGAGTCCACGGCAATTTAATTGAAGGAATATGCCCTCCAGGCCTAGCTCGGCGGAGACCTGGGAGCCCACTTCGAACAGAAGACCCTCACGGGAATGGCCGTACGCTTCCCGGAGGCAGAACCCCGGGCGATATTTGCCGGACAAAGCGCTGAAGGCGTTGTCGCCTTAGATGACTTATTGGGGGAGGTTGGGCTAGCCATGTGAGTCTTTTCATCCCTCCGCATCGAAACTTTAAGCGGGCATTGCTGCTTCGGAGGCGGGGGGGCCTTCTTTTCGAGGAACCACCGTCTCCGAGCCACTCAGCCCACCACTAGGCGTGGGTGAAGGAGCCGAAGCTCCTTTGTTGCTGTCCTCCATTCGGGGGACATCTATAGGAACCCCGAAAGATAGCTTGGCGACCAACTTCAGGGGTGTTGCCTCCTGTAAGTCTAATGACTCGGTGGAGGCGCGTGGCCTTTTCGCCTTACGGGAAACGGTCACGCTGGGAGAAAAGGGGGGAGCCCTGGTTTTAGCCGAGGCTGAGGATGAACTCTTTTTGCCGCCAGCTTTACCAGTGGAGCACCCGGGTTAAGTAGAGCCCGCCGAAGGGCTCTGAATGGGCGCAGAAACAACCGTACTCGTTAGCCTAGATGGGCCAGGAGAAGAGAGTGCCTTTCTAACTATTGAGGCATTGGACGTCCCAGGCAGAGCCGGGCGCGCCAGGACCAAGTCCTTAGCCTCGCGGAATGAGAGTCGATCCTGGGCCTGAACGGCCAGGATTTCTTTCTCATGGCAATATGCACCACATTGCTTCGAAGAAGCGGGGTGCGGCTCTCCGCAATTAACACACTTGGCCACACACGATTTAGACTTATCGTGTGTGGCCTTGGAGCAATTTACACAGACTTCAGGTGACCCCGACTTTGCACATCTACAAGAACGATTTTTATGGCCGAAGTGGTGACAGTAATAGCACCGCCGCGGCAGTGGCACGAATGCCTTCACGCGGTAGCAGTACCAACCAGCACGCACCGACTCAAGGAGCTTG
The DNA here is from genome assembly GCA_963969495.1 of Ceratothoa steindachneri. Taxonomy (NCBI): domain Eukaryota; kingdom Metazoa; phylum Arthropoda; class Malacostraca; order Isopoda; family Cymothoidae; genus Ceratothoa; species Ceratothoa steindachneri. Next base: position 44,221,046 of record OZ018332.1, on the reverse strand, counting down.
TCACAGTCGAACGTGACGAAGAGTGTAGGGGTGGGTCACGAGGCCCCTCCCTGTTTTCTCATCACACGTTCGACCTTGACCGCCCCATGGTCGGCCAGCTCTAAGGTGATGTCATTTATGGAGTAGTCAACGAGTTCCCTCGCATAAACTACTCCTTTCACAAAGTTTATGGTAGAGTGCGGCGTCACACTCACCGGGGTGCCATGAAGTGTCCGAAGAGCACTTATCTTGGCCGCCTCGGCTGGATTCGCCAGAAGTCTACCGTCCGAAAAACGGGTCACCTTCGGCTCTCTACCAATTGCACTAGCTAATGCTCCCCTCTGATGGATCATGTTGCCCTTGGCCAACATGCTGCCATCAGTGGAGCGAATAAAGAGGGAGCGTTTGAAGCCAGCGGGCTCGAAAACGCCAAGTAACCTCTGAATGATGGGTCCCGATGTTATCCCGGCTCCGCCCTATGCACTTTTGGTCTTAGTCATAGTCAGGGGCTCCGCACACGGGGGGGTAGAGGGTCTGGATGTGCCGATCTTGGCTTGGTCGCTTGCCAAAGTGGCAGCAGACCCATCCGTCCCCGCGGATGGAGAGGAGCCCCGAGTCTTCTTTGTCTTTTTTGGAGAAGAGGGCTGGGAATGAGCCCACTTCTCACCTCGGCTGGAAGGAGCCCCCAGGCCAGATGGACCGGCCTCAGCCAGGTCCTTCTCTGAAATGGAGAAGGTCCTGGCAGTCGTAGGGGCATCGGTGGGAGGAGATCCCTCCCCTCCTTGTACTGCCTCGGAAACCCTAGCCGTTTGAGGAGGACCTTGCATAGGGGCGGATTCGGGTTCGGTGCTTGGGGCCTAGCCCGGATTCCCCCTCTCCCTCCATGGAAAGCCCTACTGTCTGAGGCTGGGTTGCCTCAAGGACCATGTCTATCTCATGAGTGGCCTCCAGTTGGCCATCCTCTCCCAGGACATTGTAGGTCCTGTTGGCAGTGTCACCAGTCTTGTGTGGGGAGGCACAGGCCTTAACTCCGGCAAGGTTTAGTATTCTTGCCAGCAGGTCTTTTGAGGGAAGCGACCGAAGGGGCCTGAATTCCCTCTTTCCCCTAAGGGGGTTTGCCCTACCGAGCCACTTCAATGGCTTTCTTGGCAGTCCACTTAGAAAAAAAAAGGAGGGACTGCCGCTGGAAATTGGGAGGTGCCCAAAAGCACCTCAAGAGAACGGGGTGAGGGGGTCTCCTACACCCGTAGTCGTAGCAGAGGAGTAAGCCTCCTCTCTGGTTAGAGAAATATGGAGGGTTCCCTGCGCAAGCACAAGGAGGAGGACCTACATTTTTTCGGTGGAGCTGCCCGAGGGCGGCTCCGTCGTAGGTAAAGGGGGTTATTAAGGGGGGTTTTGTTTATACTCATCATTGGGCATGTTGAGCCTCTTTTTATTACGGGATGCAATAGCACATCACCCCTCGTAGTAGCCCGCTCTGCAAGGGGTGCTTACGGGCCTGGCAGAGCCAGGTGCCACCATTTCAGGCCACCCCTCCCGCCTGGTCAGCTGGCAGCCCTTCAGCATGGCGGCTCCACCTTGGGCACCGCGTAAAATTAAGGATAGATGAAGTGAGAAGGAAAAGGGATGTGAGGAAGGTATGGGTGGGGATGAAGCAGGTTGTTAAAAAAAAAACCCATCCCAAACCGGAGCTCAGGGGTTAGGGAATGTTGTCCCCTCCTCCCTCAGCCCCGATCCGGGACGGTTGGCTGAGAAGAAGGTCAGCATCTACCTTGTGAAATTAGAGGTTGACCAGAGAAAGTTGTGGGAAAGGTTGTTTTAAAAGCAAAGAAACAAGTGTTTTGAAGGAAGGAGAAGAGGCTAAGCTGGGGTCGGACGGGGTGCTAAGTCCCGTCAGAACCCCAAAAACGACAGCAAGGGCTGATATGAATATCACGCGTAACAAGATGGCCGTGCGTACGTCTCGTATGGCTAATGCGAACTCGACAAAGGGCCACCTCCAACGACCGTATTCTATGACGGCTCGAGGGCCAAGAGTGAATAGAATGTTTAATCTTGTATAGTTTGGATGTTTAACAGTCATCCCATTCATTCTGCCACAGTTGAAAAATATATTTTCTTATTGAAGGAAAGTAGTCCCTAAAAAGCAGAGCAGAGTTATCAGGGGACACAGAATGTGCTGAGCGGGCCAGCCGATCAGACCTCTCGTTGCCCAGGACCCCCACATGCCCAGGGATCCAGCAAAAAATAATTCTATATCGGGACGCATTTTGGATCAGCCAGGTGCAAATTTCTGTGACTAAAGGATTAGACGCATTAAAAGATCTAATTCACTTTAAGACACTTCTTGAGTCGAAAAAATTACAAAATCACTAAAAGGTAAAATTTGGATGAGTCTAAAGGCTAAAAGGATTGCTCAAAGTTCAGCGGTAAAAATGGATGCTGCTGGCGGCAAAGATAGAGTTAGGAATTCTCCTCCTGGGTAGATGGCATTCCCACCAAAATACGACTTAAACTCACCGACTCCACTTATTCATCTTACCAAACGTTTAAGTTGTTTATAAATCCAAATACGATTTTATTTCGTGAACACTTTCATAAACGAACTCGAATCCGGAATTTGGATTCATATGCAAGAGAAGTATTTCGTTCCTTATAAAACCCCAAAACCGAATAAAAAAATATATTGCGAATAGCCACCACAAGTACATTTTTCCCTGTTGAAAACGAGCTGAGTACTGAAGCGTTATATTAGATAGGGTAATGGAGGCATTGGACTGTGATGAATGTAGAGTCGGCAGCAGTAGTGAACGTGTTAACTAATTAAATATTATTTATGAATACAATATATGATTAATGGAAGAAGGAAAGACACATTATAAAATTCCATTTCGTCAACTTTACCGAAATGAAGGCGGAGCCCCCTCATCGGCCTAGGGCAGGAAACCAACCAGGTGAGTACTGAAACACCGTGCTGGGAAAAGGGGTCAAAAGAGCCGACCCGCCATTGGTTGGAGCCCCTGACCAAACACGATCCCTTATAATGGTCTGTGCAAGGGAAAAAAAACCCAGCATGGAGAAAATGTGTAAATGGGAGAGGACAATAAAAATCCACTATCTATCGGGAAACTGCTAATTCCCATCTACAACAAATGAGAGCGTCTGGAGCCGAAGAAAGAACACGTGCGAAGGAAACGCTTATAAGGTGTACTCGTGATATATAGCCGTGGTGTATTACTGTGTGCGTCTCTGGGAGGAATATGGGAAGCTTTATTCTTGTATTTAGTGTCTTCCCTTGGTGAATTCTTGTCAATACTTACCTCGGAAGAGTCCAAAGGCTACTAAGGGTGTCCATCATTGCCATAACCGCCTTGTGTCAGTCAATCTGAGTTTAACCAAGATTTCTTGTATGGGCAGGATATTGGTGAGTAATGCTTATGAGCCAGCAGGTATTAAAACACTCCAAGAATTTCAAGCTTATCAAGTTTGTCACTCTTCTCTCTCTACCTGCAGCCTGTTCAGTCCATTCCCTTGTACCATCCTCTTTACTCCACTAATCTGATGTATATGTCTTTAAGGCCGCTATCCAACTTGTTGAAATCCTCTATTTGGACCCCAAGTATTCAGAGATCGATGCAGCAGCTCTTGTTCTCGAGGCATTCGTAGATTCTTTCCATCATTCGTCAGTTTCTCCATATATTTGTTGTTTAGAAAGTTTAATTTGAATTTTTTCATCGTGTTATTTTAATTTGATATGGCTGAAACAGACAAGTTAAATATTGATAGTATCATTTCTAGATTATTGGAAGGTAAGATTGACTGAAGATATCAATATAAACACGATACAGGCCTAGAGTAAACGTCCGTTTCTCAATAACGTTTCCATTAATTGTTCTTAGTTTGCCAACCCAAACTCGTATGGCACACTTAGTCAAAAAGTAGACACACACTTGCTAATATTGGTGTAAGGACGAGAACTTTGGAAAGTATTGCATAGAAATATATTTATTTGGTGGTGGGACTATACCAAAAGTTTAACTCTTGCTTCAACTTTACATTTGGGTATATTTCTGGTAATTGTGTAGACGATGGCCGGATGCGATTATTTTGAGCGTCGGCTCGTTGTTGGGTACGGCTCGCCGCGGGGATAACACTGCGATGACCCTGAGTTTCAATCCTTTGGGGGGGGGGGGTCTGGGGGCAGTCCCCCAGTATAAAAACTTATGGAAAGTAGAAAGGATGGTAAACATTACGATTGCCAGCACGAATGATGGGTCGTATCCGGCCATCGTCTACACAATTACCATATTTCTATCTGACCCCCAAATCCATCGCCTGTAGCATTGCTCAGAGGTGCCTATTATATCATCTTGTACAGTTGTTACAGTATAATGACATCTCAAAAATTTAATTTATGGCATACCTACTATTCCTGGTAAACCTTAATAAATGCAAAGTTATTAACATGGGGAGAGATAATAGGGAATTTAGCTATGAGATGGATGGGTATTGGCTTAATTCAGTTGAAGATGAGAAGGACTTAGGAGTAGTAGTAGATAGGTCACTGAAATTTTCAAAGCAGTGTATTGAGGCAAAAAATAGAGCAAATAGGGTGCTAGGTTACATTAAAAGAAATGTTAGCTACAAGAGTAAGGAGGTCATCCTTAAACTATACAACTCTTATGTCAGGCCACATTTAGAGTACTGTATACAGGCATGGTCACCACATTTTAGACATGATATAAACTTATTAGAGTCAGTACAAAGGAGGGCAACAAAAATAATACCATCCCTGAAGCACCTTGAATATGAAGATAGACTAAGGGTATTAAATATGTTTTCATTTGAAAGAAGGTGTGTGAGGGGAGATATGATTGAGCTTTTTAAAATCTTTTCTGGGATGGATAAATTGGATTTCAGCAAGTTATTTGAGTTAGAAGGTAGTAATAGAACTAGAGGCCACCACTTGAAGATTAAAAAACAGAGGTGCAGACTGGATGTTAGAAAATATTTTTTCACTAACAGAGTGGTGGATTATTGGAATAGTTTGCCACCTGAGACTGTAGACAGCCCAAACTTGAATGTTTTTAAGCGCAGATTTGATGATTATATGGGGATGGAGGGTTAATTTCTTACTTTTTGGTATGTGGATATGTTTCTTGACTCATTCCTGTGGATGCAGTTTCTTTTTCTTGTATATTTTGGGGGACTTTGATTTTTTTTTTTTTGACAGACTCCTATGGAGGCTTTAAATTATATATTGTAGATGCATGGTTGGACATTCCTATATATTGTTAAATTGTATATTGTAGATGCATGATCTGACAAAATCCTATGGATGCATTATGTGGGTGGGATTTGACGGATACGGATGACCTTTGATAGGCCCTTGTGGCTTTTGTCATCCGTGAAATTATGTTATGTTATTCCCTTGTACCATCCTCTTTACTCCACTAATCTGATGTATATGTCTTTAAGGCCGCTATCCAACTTGTTGAAATCCTCTATTTGGACCCCAAGTATTCAGAGATCGATGCAGCAGCTCTTGTTCTCGAGGCATTCGTAGATTCTTTCCATCATTCGTCAGTTTCTCCATGAATGAACCTCACCGGTCACTGCCAACCACCATGGCCTCAACTAATGGGTCCCCATGCCTTGAATTAACTATTAGAAAGGACTAAACACCACAATTAAACTGAATTATTTTAATTAACTTACTATCTTTAGGTGATCAGGTAACTTGTATAGAAGGAAAATTAATAACATTTAACATTACTCTGAATGGAAATAGGCAAAAAAATATAACTTAATGACATTCTTCCTTTCAATATATTTTATGAATATTTTTAAAGGGGATGGTGGGGGAGTTGGAGAGGAGAGTAGGGGATAAACAACCAAAAACCTCACTGGCTCAGTTTAAGAACAAAAACTACACATTCATAAAAATCAAATATTTTTGTTATAAATAACATTCACAAGATATCTAAATGTCAATAATTCACTTTAAAACAAAGAGCGAATTGAGATTAATATATTGCTGAACACAAATGATATATAACTATAGTTAGTAATGAGCGACAGATTAATATACGTGTGTGTATTTGTATATATATTTATATATATGATCTTTTATAATACTTCGAGAAATATAATATAAGGAAAGGGCAGAAGATCAAAGAAATAGTACGATAGTAAGTGATGTGTATGTAGACATATACACACACGAGTACATGATTCAGGGAATTGTATATGAAGATTCCACTGGACACATTAAAATAACGAGTAATATTTGACTCCAAACTTCTTCGGATAACAAGCCAAGGACGCACAATAGGGAACAGGGAAAAGGTAATTGCGAAATAATAATAATAATAAAAAAAAATCTGAATATTCCACTGCACTTCAGAAAAAAAAAGCAGTTTCAATTCAAATTTTCATTTATTCTATCACAGGTCAGAGATTTAGAGGAACTATTTACTTCTTTTTTTTTAATCTATGTTTTGCGTTTTTGCTGCTTGAATTAATAAAATGCTTTTTCTTTTACGTTAACAAATAACGCAAACTCAAAAGTCTGTATACAAGGGAGGGATCGCTTATGCTGGGATGGGGAGGGAAAACCCCACTCTAAGATTTAAGGAGCTTTTAAACAAGGAGGAAATAAAGGAACGAAAACAGAAAAGTCGAGAATGATAATAGGAAAATATACATGAAAAGAACAAACACACAAACCTTCTTCTTGAGAGATGAAATCCTAGACCTCTTTGTCTGTATAGGAAGCAACCACATATTTATGCATACGCATTCTAGCTGTTAGTGAAGAGGGGTTAATTTGTGCCCCAATTTTAAGACGATATCTGACCGAACAAAATATGAAAAAGAGGACTTCCAGGGAAAACAGGCAAAGGGAAGGGAACGGGAGGGGAGTCATTTACGCTACCCTGTTTATTTTTGTTTGTTTTTTTTCTCCGGCGTTTCCGTTGTGTTGCAAATCACGCAGGATGAAACAAGGGATGGTTCGCTCCCAAGGCGTTATAGAGGGTTATTACAAAATGCATTGTCATTATGCTTTGGTCAAGCAGGGAAACTGCATTTTCCTGCAAAAGGAATTGGTACGACCTATGATTTATAAATTACAATTAGTCCTAAAATTAGATGAAAAGATTAATAACTCTAGAATTAGGTCAGAATCTTAAAAACTTTTCTCCTGAGATAAATTGTGGCAAATTGTGCCTCATCAGTCGCAATAGATAAACACCAACGAGTTTCAAACATAGTATGCAATTTACATAATTTGAATTTGCCTATATATACAATATTATTTTTTAAATGAACTATTTTGGACAATATATATACACACATTTATGCTATACATATATGTATGGGTAGTACAAATGTTTCCCTTATATATAATCAACAACATATTTAATCTTTTTAAAAACCTGGCATTAATCAATCATTTTTTTATTTTCTCAACCTTACAGGATCTAATTCAAATTTTAATATTTCACATTATCTAAAAAAAATATATTCATTTGTCCAGCTACAAATTTTATATATATAGAATTCCACGAAAAAATCGAGAGCAATGAAGTATGTATATTCTAAACATACCTATACGCAATTACACACATACACAAGCGCCCACACACGCAGTATTTACTGCGCATTATTTAAGTACAAGAATATTATATTTTAGTTTCTCTTTCGTATAGTTTATATCCGAGGGTCATACCGTCGGCGCCCAAGACAAAGTGTGGGGTCGCGCCAGACATAAGCCGAAGAGGAGGTGACCAACCGATAAACATAATACTAATAACAATAATGCTAATATTGGGAGTAATAGTGTTAGTAATCTAGATATTGGCCATCGCTATTGATTGAGCGAGGTCAAGGAAGGGGCTAGCCCCTGCCCATCGGGCTCGAAGAAGGGTTTCAGTGAGGGGGTGGTCTCCAGGGAAGAAGACCCCAGCTCTAATTTTGATCCTTGTATTTGAGGCTCAGGATTTGGGGAGGCTTCGCTGAAGGCCTGCCCGGGACATCGCCCGTGCCCGCTGGTCCTTCCGGGGGCGCAAAAGGCAGATCCCCGACTAGGCAGGAGGGGGAACGGGGGCGCAGCAAGTTTGGTCGCTGGAGGCCAGCTGGCCGTTACGCCCCCCGATCTGCGAAACGAAATAATACATCAAGTTGGTTCCCCAGACACGCGCCCAACACCCACGTCACCTCCGACCTCAATTATTATTATTGTAAAGGGTCATCTGGCGATTGCCACCGAGGCCTACGTCGCCCTCAGCAACCCAGTCTATTATTAGGCTACGTTTAACACAAAAACACCGAACAAATAGAAAAGGAAGGTAAGCTTTAGTGACATGTGGAGCCTACTGGAAACGTAGGACCATCCTAGGGAGCTACGGACGGCCTACATCGCCCAAGAGATAGTGGGGGGGAAGGAGCCTTGCCATTTCGTGTCCTCGTGAGGTTCGAATAAGTTATCGCTGAACCCTCAAATAAGAAGTACAGGGTGAACGAAAAGTATGGAATAATATATATATATATATATATATATATATATATATATATATATATATATATATATATATATATATATATATATATATTTTTCCGAAACAGAAATTTGGTTCTAGACTTTTCGGCCACCTTTTAGAAAAGACGTCGCGAGGACGGCACGCATCAATGCCACAAAGACTACTACTCCCCGTCTCCGACCCCCTTTACCGCCTTCCCAATCACAAGCACATATTATTTGGTCCATGCTGAATGACCTTTCATAGCAATGGGGAACAGGGTTCGCAGTACGCGTGCTGTTCCCCATTGCTACTACACCTGTCCCTGGCTTGTTTCCAAAACGTGTTCGTGGCGATGTAAAAATTGTCGAGGAAGGTTTTCCGCTGACCTCCTCTGGTCTGCTTACCAGGGATTTTGCCACTGAGGTAAAGGTCTTCGGGTGCCCTCTTTCTGATTGTCCAAGGAATTGTGTTTGGACCGTCCATAATAATGTTCATGAGTTCCCTATCCACACCGAGTAGAGTCAAAACCTCCTCGTCCCTGACCCTGTCTACATATGAGATCCGCATAATTCTTCGGTAGAACCAAAACTCCGCTGCCTCGATGTTACGTCGGGCCTCGGCCGTGAATGTCCATGACTCACAGCCATAAAGGAGAGTTGACCAGACACACACTTTTAAAACGCGAATCTTGACTCTGACTGACAGCTTTTTATCTGCAAAAATTGTTCTTAGCCGTGCAAATGCATCTTTGGCGAGTCCGATTCTTCTTCTGATCTCTTTCTTGCATCGGGCGTCAGGTGTTACCAGGGCTCCAAGGTAATTAAAGGAGTTGACCTGCTCGATTGGTGTTTCTATGCCGCAGTTGACAAGCTGGAGGGACCTCTGAAATGACCATCACTTTCGTCTTATTGTTATTAACTTTGAGACCGAGGCGTTCACTGGAGACCACAGTGGCATCGTAAAGCTCTTGGAGATCCTCCCTCGATGTAGCAAGGAGAACAGCGTCGTCGGCATATCGTAAGTTGTTAATCTTAACATCAGTGACAACGATTCCTTCTGATCGATTTTCTAGTTCTCTCAGGATGATCTCAGAGTAAAGGTTAGAGGTCGAGCGACATCACACATACTTAGCGTACTCCCCGTTTCATGCGGAGCCAGTTGGTTGTTCCAAATGGAAAACGGACAGCGGCAAGTTGGCCATAATAAACGGATATTATGATTTGCATGTCCTTGTCATCAATTTTAATGTTGGCCAGGATCTTGAAAAGTTCCGAATGTCGGACTTTATCCAAAGTCTTTTGATAGTCAATGAAAACGAAATATAGATTTTTTGGTGTTCAATGGCCCTCTCACCAAGCATCCTCAAGGCAAAAATCGCGTTCCTAGTTCCTCTGACTTTCATAAATCCGAACTGGTTTTGTGGAATTTCAGGCAGAGGTTGGTGCCTTATCTTTTGCAGGATGATTTGCAAGAGAATTTTAAGAATATGAGTCATGAGACTAATTGTTAGGTGATTCGAGCATTCCAGTGTTCCAGGAGTCTTTTTGGGCAGTGCCACAAGATTCGAGTTTTAAAAGTCTGTGTTTTATAGATGATATTTAACAGCTCGAATCATCTCAATATACACTTCATCCGGGCCAACTGCTTTCCTAGCTTTCATCATGTGTAAGGCCCAGCTCACAGCGGACTTGAATATTGGTGGGCCTGTTTCGACTGCACCTGGGGTGATCACCTCCTCTGCAATTTGGTCGTCATCAAAGAGATCTTGGATATATTCTTCCCAGCGAGCCGAGACCTCTTGTAGATCTTGCAAGACACGGCCATCTGCAGCCTTAATACATTAAGATGGAGGTGTTGAGCGGCTGCCAGCAATCTCTTTGATCTTTTGATACATGGTCTTAGGATCGAAAATGAAATTCTCGACTTCCTGGCATTTCTCTTCCAGCCACTTTCTCCTCGGCCTTCTTGCACTTCTTTTTATACTCCTGATTGATTAGTCTGTATTGAACAGAAAGTGGTTTTGACATTGTTCGTTTCTTTAACAGATCCTCGAGCTCTGGTTTGAACTAGCGAGATGTTTTCCGTTTCTCTACTGTGGGAATGGTTTTGTCAGCAGTTTCTCGGATGGTTTGGGTGATGACTTGGTACCGCTCCTCAATCTCAGAAGGTGGATTATCTGGAAGACTTCGGAGTACCTCTGACTTGAAATTCATTCGTATCTTGTGATCATTCTTCAAAGATGAGAAATCAAACTTTGGTTTACGTTTTGGCTTTTCAACGATAGTTGAAATTTTGCAATGAGTGGATTGTGGCTCGAGTCAATATCTACACCTGGGTAAGCCTGGGAACTTTTGACTGCATTTCTATACCTTGCCTTTATAGCAATGAAGCCAATCCGATTACGGGTTCTTCTTTTTTTTAATTAAGGTGCTATCTGGCGACTGCCGACTTAGGCATAAGTCGCCGTAGACAAACAGCCTAGTTCTAGGCTACTTTAAAAAATTTGAACAGGAAACAACAATAAAAAGAAATAACAATATCAAAACAATAATAAAAACAATAACAAAAACAACAATTAAACCTGGTTAAATGAAAGGGAGAAGGCCGGCCTCCCCCAAGAAGTCAACAAGTCCACAAGTCAATGTGCACGAATCTGTCCCGAGCACAAGGGACATCCCGGTACCGGGACAGGTATCGTGCGCGAAAATCACCCAGACTGGGACATTCGACAAGAATGTGCCGAACAGTCTGGGGGACGACGCAGTCGTTGCAATAGGGCGCAGGCGAGCGCTCCATCAAATAGCGATGCGTCACACGAGTGTGTCCGATTCGGAGACGACAGAAAGCAACCTGAAGCCGCCGCGGCATTGGGGGATAGGTCCATGGAAACAGTCGCGGCGCAATGGCACGCAACTTTAAGTTACCTTCGACCGTCACCCATCTTCTTTGCCAAGCAGTCCGAAGAGCTGCCCGTATTCCTGCCATGTAGTCGGTGTGAGGAAGAGCGAAACGCTGGTCCGGTCGCAGAGTCCTCGCGGACTTTTTGGCGCCCTCATTCCCCGCAATTCCTACATGTCCAGGAACCCAGCAGAAGATAATCTCGACATCTGCCCGGCTCGCCAAAACCGTGGCGTCACGGATAATCGCGATGCGGAGATTCCAATGCCTCGAGAGCACTCAGGGCACTTTGTGAGTCGATATAGATCACAATCCGGTCTCCGAACCGGGCACGTCGCGTAATCTCCCGTACCGAGTGGTGTATTGCCACCAGCTCGGCCGTGAAGACAGACGCAGCGCCTGATTACGGGTTCTGTCCCCTGGGCTGGTCCATGTATACTTCCTTCGCGGATGCACGTTGAACCAAGTGTTAGTTATGACAAAGCAGTTATACTTACACCAATCTACGAATTTGTATCCTCTTTCATTCCTTTCCCTTAGGTCATAGGGGCCAACTGTCTTTCCGTTTTTACCGCGGCCAACTTTAGCGTTTAAGTCTCCCATAGCGATTGTGATCTCGTCTGACTTGCATGACTCACACAAATCATCGAGGGAATTATAGAATGCATCTACCTCGTGATCTTCGCTTTCAGAAGTTGGTGCATATGCAACAATAATGTTTATGTTAAAAACTCTAAGACTTAAGTTTGACTAGGAGCATTCGCTCATTCTTGGGCCAGAATGACGAAACTGATCTTGAAAATTCTTTGGCTAAGATTAGTGCAACGCCATGTTGATGTTTATCTGCTGCAGAGAAAAATACTCGTTTCTGATTCTTCATGAAGTCACTTGGATTTGTCCATCGGACTTCCCACAGTCCCAAACACCGTAAATTCATCCTGTCCATTTCAATCAGGACATTACATTGTCAAGTTTTCCGACTTGAAAAAGTGTCCGAATATTCCACGAACCAATCTTGGATATTTGTGGCCTAACATATGTTGCTGATATTGCTTGATCTCGTGTTGCAGTCACTGGATGACGGTGCTGACGATCCTGCAAACTCACGTCGTTACTGGGCGCGACATCCCCCCTTGAAGAAGCAGAGATCGCATTAACGCCGTTTGAATTTCTTTCCTTATATTGTAACATCCATTGTTGACTGGACCCGATCCAGGAGTGGGGGAGGGGGGCATTTTTCCTTCTCCAGGGTTTGGAATCAGTTTTCCTTCTCCTAGGTGGACTACCTGTTATGGCTAACGAGCTCCACCTACACCTGATACATAAGGATAAAAAAAAAAATTGCATTTATTCAAGTGTTACGCACACTCTAATACCACCACCCCGCCCCATCCTTACCGGGGACGAAAACGACTCGTCACTGTGCCCGACTTATAGGATGTTGTTGATCCTCAAGGTGGCTGGATGAGCAGCAATGTGACCTTGAGGAAGGATATGGCCTGTAATAGATTTATCCACTGGGACCACAAGGAGTGTGGGCGGTTGTCGGCATGTGTGACTGTGTGCAAAGCAGGCTTCCATTATATTGGATTGTATAGGGTGTGATTTTGCATTCTGGACATGTCTCCGCAAAGGTCACATCCAGCCTTCCTGGTAGCTCAGGAGGATTCATAACAGCGGATGTCAGGGGGCCGTGGATGCAGCAGGACGGTTGTGTGAAAGTGACTGGATAGAGTTGGTGAATGAAGTGGGTGCGGATGTTTCTGGAAGCTGGTTTGGGCCGGGTGAGGTGTAAGAGTTTCTCTCGGATGTAGCATAAATTACAGGTGTTTTAATGGTTCTGTGTGAGAGGATCATTCGAGAGATTCGAGGAGCAGTTACACATATCGCTCGCGAGTCATACCAATCAAGTCATTTACTCTGCATTAGGAGATAGCATTTACGCAACTGATCCTACATCACGAATCTTATTCATTCATCGTACCAAAGCAACGAACATTAAGAGAGTTGTATTTAAGCATCATTAAAGATAAGCCCGTGAAATCGATAATCAATCTAATTCTAACTCCTCCTCCATTTGCTACCCAAAGCCACTAAATAAATAGAACTTCAGTCTTCGTTTTCATCACCATTTTGCTCGAAGGCAAAATCCTATCAGAATTTTTGCTCATCGCCCAGCCAAAAATAGTGTAGTAGGTGCTCTGGTTTGGGGGAGGATATAGCTAGAGTACATATTTGTGTACCTGTCATGTCAAGCTAATCCTTGACCTTGAGGACTGGTTTCAAGGTGAGGGTGATCTGTGGGTGTGGAAGCTGTGCAGCCTCGAACTAGAAAAACGGGATTGACGTACTCACTGTAAAATATCCGTGTGTAGGAGGCAGAAAAGGCAGGTACAAAACGGACTTAGTCACCACACAATGTGAGTGGATAGTCAAAGTATGTCTGAGTTGAGGATTACTATGTTCAGACAAAATAGTTTGATAGGAAATGACCCGCGAAATAGTCACGGCAAACCTCTAGGACTACTGTGTTGTTATTTATAGCTCCCCGGGAGAAGATGGAATCTCTGCTCCTTATGACGACTTGGGGAGGTTTAAGGATAAAGCCTTGATCGTACAGCCTTTACTGAAGACCCACCAACAGTTGCATCTCGTCCCAGTTGTCGCCGTTCCTCAAGTTGCCTGGTCGAACAGGCCAAATCCCCTGAGAAAGACCGCGGGCTGGACCGGGCTTTCCCACAAGGCCCTAGAGAAGTATACATAATGTGGTTGTATGCAATGCAGGTCTCCATTATGTGTTCGATAGTGTGGGGTTCTGTGTTGCAGCCTGGATAAACATCACCAATGGAATTATCCAGCCTCTTCTGATAGCTCAGAAAGGCCGAGTGGTGTACAGTCTGCAGCCTATCCAGATGGACTGTCTTTACGGGAAAGGAAGGATTCGGAAGGGTGGTTTTCTGCAGGCCGAGCTTGTAGCTGAGTGTTATTTTTGAGTGATTGGATGGAGCGGTGAGTGATGCATGGGTATGTTTCCAGAAGATGGTTTGTGGTGGGCAGGGTGGGAGTGATAAGAGTATGTGTGTATGATATCGTGTACTAGGTGTTGTTTTGATGTTCCTTGGAGTGTGTCGGTGTTCTGACATGCAGTGTTGTGGGTTTGTGTGGCTTTCATCTCCAGGTGATCCTTGACTTTGAGGAATTCGGTTTCGTGGTGTAGGTGGTCTGTTGGTGAAGTAACTATGCAGTATGAGAGGCCCAAGCAAGGCTTGCATAATCCACCAATGAACGGATATATTATTTGAATATTGTAATTGTGGTTTCTTTGTTGTGTCCAAATGCTGTGCTGGCAAGAGATCTGAGCGCATTTAGTCTTGACGAGCATTAATTTTTTTTGTGATGAGATGTTTGAATGACATTGATGTATTGCGTGACTTGCAGTATTTCTTTTGGTGTGTGTTGTTTATGGTGAGATTAGGTGTGTATTTATGTTGAGCTGTCTAGTTAGTGAAAAGGGTAACTGTAGATTTGGCTGGCTGTGTCTGCTATTTGGTGTGTACATGTAATTGTTATGTCGTCTGCATAGGAAACTATGTTTATATGAGGAGCGTGGTGCACAGGTATGTTGTGCATGTACAGGTTGATAGAGTTGGTGAAAGTAGGGGTCGCTGTGGTACCTCGTTTGTGAAATTTCTAATGTGTGATGACTGGTCAGCAAATGACATGTGGGCATGGCTACCCCCCAGATAGTTATCTTTTTGTGTTGTATATTTTGTTTGTGAGGCTGTGGGAAAGAATGGCATAAAAGGCTTTGCTGATATCTAATGTAGTGAGGACGGTTTTGTGTGGGGGTTTAGTTGATTTGATGCCCTAAAAATTCTCTGTGTGAGGTCTGTGAAGAGAATGTTGAGTATAGTGGTTTGAAACTGTGTTGTGAAGGTGCTAAGGCAATGTGTGGTGTACATACGGATGAGGCGTTCAATGACTTTGAAAGGAGAGCAGAGGAGCGTGATGGGTCGGTGTGAAGAAGGAAGTGTGGGGTCTTTGCTGGGTTTGGGAAATGTGATAATTTTACCATGGTTCCAGATGCTGGGTATCGTATTGTGTGAGTAGCTGTAGTTTGCTATGTTGGTGAGTGCTTGAATGCCTCGTGGTCTGAGTAGCTTTCTACGACACGACCAGAAGGATAAAGTCCCAATCTCACATTCTAATAACTGGGTGGAGCAAAAAAGAAGAGATGGGAGACTTTTGAAAATAAGAGGATAAGTCGCTTTATAGATGATCAGAGGGTGTGAGTAAACATGCCCAAGATCATTTAAAGCATTCATGTATTAATAAATAAAAAAGGTGGTTCCCTAAGTGTGCGAAGGAAACTGGTGTAATTCAAGAAGAGTGGGTATAAATAATGAGAATGGAGGGGGGATGAAGCTTCGAAAAAGGGGATAAATAGAAAGACGAAAACCTCAAGGACAACAAAACAGGAATGGCAGAGCTTAAATAATGGGATGATATAAACTTCCAGGAACAAGCGTGGTTTTGGGAGCCCATCTGGCGACTGCCTACTTGGGTATAAGTCGCCGTACTGACTACAGCCTACGACTCGGCTATATTAAAAAAAAAAACAAATAACGGATAAAAAGATCAAAGGCTAAAAACAAAAAAAGAAAAAGCAAAAAAGGTAACAAGAAAGAAGCTCGCTCCAGCGTCGGGGGTAGGCCAGCCTACCCAGGCGCAGGAGCATGCGACCCACAAAAACAGTCAGATAAAGTGGAGGAGGTCGGCCTCCTCCAAGAAGTCTTAAGTCCACAAGTGAGTGTGCACGAACCAGTCCCGAGCACATGGGACAAACGGTAGAAACCCTGCTCGCCCCGGTACCGGGACAGGTAGCGTGTGCGAAGATCGCCCAGAATGGGACATTCAACAAGAATATGCCGAACAGTCTGGGGGACAACGCAGTCTTCACAGTAGGGCGCGGGCGAGCGCTCCATCAAATTTCGGTGCGTCCCGCGAGTGTGTCCAATTCGGAAACGACAGATAGCAACCTGAAGCCGTCGCGGCATTGGGGGATAGGTCCATGGGAACAGTCGCGGCGCAATGGCACAAAACTTTAAGTTCCCCTTGACCATCTCCCATCTTTGTTTGCTACCAGTCCGTATTCCTGCCATGTAATCGGTGTGAGGAGGAGCGAAATGCTTGTCTGGTACTTCAGTTCTTGCGGACTCTTTGGCACCCTCATCGCCCGCAATTCTTACATGTCCAGGAAGCCAGCAGAAGACAATCTCGACATCCGCCCGGCTAGGCAAAACCGTGGAGTCACGGTTTTGTGAGTAGCTATAAATCACAATTCGGTCTCCGAACCGGGGACATCGCGTTATCTCCCGCACCGAGCGGTGTATTACAACCAACTTGGCCGTGAAGACAGACGCAACGGCTGGCAGAGCCCAGCTGACTTCAAAGAGAGGGGATATGGCGTGAAAACCGACCCCCTCTTGGGAATGGAGCCATCCGTATTCATTGGCACGGTTCCAGCGTGGCACGAACTGTGCTCCGAAAAGGTCGAACGCAATATTCCCGGCGCTGTACAAGCTTTGGGAGCAGAGGACTGGCGACAAAGAGTCAAAAGTGGTACCCTCTAGGGTGGCGTCCTGGGAGCTATACTTAGCTCTCGGTAGGTATAGGGTATGAGTGGCGTCTCCTGACGTCATAGGCACCGTAAAGATCAGCTGTGGATGCAGTGACAGCTGTTGGCAACTGAGGGAGGCGCCGGGCTCACGCGTACAGGCGAATAATGCACCGAGCATAGCGCAGAGCGAGTGACATCTCCTCAACATCGACAAGTAGGCTTTCAATGAGGGAAGTGCGAAAGGCACCGATCGCTAGGCGAAGGCCGGTGTGGTGGATCGAGTCCACCATTCGTAATAAACGCTCGGCTGCGGATGCGTAAAATTCGCATCCGTAGTCGAGCTTCGAACGAACAAAGGATCGATACAAAAGGTAAGGCAGTAGCCCTATTAGCGCCCCAGCACTGAACGTCAGGAACCGAGAATATCCATGGCGAGGGTACATGAGACCCTAAGGATGCGAATATGAGCCTCCCAGGTGAGGCGTCGGTCGAATACAAGACCAAGGAAACGGTGCGAGTCCACCACTTGCAGGCGCACCCCATTGAGAAACGATTCTGGGTCAGGGCGGAGTCGTGGATGGCGGGAGAAGTGCACGACCTTAGTCTTGGCCAAAGAAAACCAAAACCTGTGCGCTCCAGAGTTGGCATCTGGGCCGCGCAAAAAGAGAGCGAAAGGTCGTTCACGTAGAGCGTAGCGAGAACAACTTCCGACAGTACCCAGGTTATGTCGTTGATGTTCAGGGCAAAGAGTGAGACACTGAGGACACTTCCCTGCGGGACACCCTCTTCCTGCTACATTGGGCGGAGAGGGCTCCCTCCACCCGTACGCGGAATCGACGATCTCACAAAAATTCAGATATAAACATTGAGAGGCGTCCCCGAGCCCCCATCATGTGGAGAGTCTCCATGATAACGTATCGCCATGTGGTATCATAAGCCTTCTCCAGATCGAAAAAGATCGTGGCGTAGTGGTGTCTACGAAGCAAGGTCTCGAAGACGGCATTTTCCAGTCGGAGCAGAACATCCGACGTGGAGTGGAACTTGCGGAAGCCGCACTGTGCAGAAGAAAGATGGCCTCCGCTGTCCAGAAAAAAGGCTAATCTAACATTTACCAATTTCTCCATCAACTTGCACACGAAGGAGGTTAGAGATTGGGCGGAAAGGGGTAGAGTGATCTCTCCCCGGTTTGTGAAAAGCGAGCACAGTAGCGATTCGCCAGGAATCTGGGAGGATACCCCTTACCCAGATCCTGTTGAACAAATCAAACACAAAGGCCAATCCTCGCTCACCGAGGTGTCAAAACATGGCGTACGGAACATCGTCTGGACCAGGGGGGGTGTCCGCGCACCAAGCTAGAGCCGAACGTAACTCATTCAGAGTAAACCTGTCGTTGAAGGCTTCTCCGCCTTTGGAGTTAAAGTCCAGCCGGCGGCCTTCCGCGACATCATTACGCACATTGAATGCTGGCGGAGCTGCATCCCGGCTAGAGAATGCGGAGAAAGCGGTCGCGAAGGATTCCGACACAGAAGGAGGGGTCGGAGATTGCGGTCCCATTCTCCTGGAGAACGGGAGGGGGGTCCTGCGAGAACTTGCTCCGAATCCTTTTGACTCGCTTCCACACCTCTGCTAGAGGGGTCTTCCCATAAGTGAAGACACGTATGCCCACCAAGAAGAGCGGCGGGCATGCTTCGAAACATACCGGAACCTAGCCGTAGCTCGACGAAATCCACCGACAGTGAAGACACTCGGGCGGCGCTTATAGCGCATGTAGGCATAACGCTTCTGTTTGATGGCCACCTCACACTCGGCACTAGGGGAGCGGTTAGCGTACAAAACGGCCAGACGTTCTAGGAATATTAGGTAGGTCCACGGCGATGAGGTTGCCGGAGGAGACGAGCCTCAGCAGATCCTCCCAGATGGTCCAGACTCCGCGGCAATTTCATTGAAGGAATATGCTCTCCAGGCCTAGCTCAGAGATATGGGTCCCTCTTCCAAGAGAAGAACCTCACGGGAATGGCCGTATGCTTCCGGGAGGAAGAACTCCCAGCGCTGTTGACCGGACAATGCGCTGAAGGAGATGTCGCCTTCGAGGATTCATCGGGGGAGGTTGGGCTCGCCACGCGAATCTTTTTCTCCCTCCGCCTCGAAAACTTAAGCAGGCAGGTGTCCCTCTTTTGGAGGATCCACCGTGTCCGAGCGACCTAGCCTACGCTGGGTGTAGGCGTAGGAGCCGTCTCCCCGCCTGTGGGAGCAACAGGGCCCTACGTGCCAATCTTAAATTGGTTGCTTGCCGAAACGGCAGCGGACCCGTCCGTCTCCGTGGCTCCCGCGGAGGAAGATGAGCCATTAGTTTTCTTAGTTTTGTTCCTCTGCCTTTTCTTTTTAAGAGGAGCACGGGGAGTGAACCCGCTTTTCTCCCCCGCCGGTAGGAGCACCCGGGCCAGATCCTTTCTGAAATGGAGGTCTTAGCTGTCATAGGGGTACCAGCCGGGGGAGGAGATCTCCTCTTCTTCTTGTAAGGCCTCGGGGGCCCGAGCCGTCTGAGGAGGACCTTGCACAGGGCGGAATTTGGGTTCAGTGTTTGGCACCGAGCCCATGTTCGACCGCATGGAAGGTCCTACCATACCATCTGAGGCTGGGTCACCTCGGGTGGGGGGCGGTCCATGTGGCCAATATCTCTCCCCCCCAACTAAGACATCACAGATCACATCCGAGGTTCATTTTTTTTTAATGTCGGCGAACCGGCATCCGTCGAGGAATAAAGGGGTTCAGGTACACTGACCCCTGCAAACTAATCGCACACGCCTGCAGGACATTAAGGGGCACGGGCCGACGGGCCCTGCCGTCCTTTGCTCCCCTAATGGGTTTGCTCCTATCGAGCCGCCCCGACCGGGAGCGGTCAATTATGGGCCGACTGCCTGCTTTCTTGGCAGTCCCCTGGGAAAGTAAAGGGGAAACTGCCGCTGGAAAAAGTGACAGAGAAGGGGGTGAGGGGGTCCCCTGCACCCATAGGCAAAGGAGCCGAGTAAGCCTCCTCTCAGGTAGAAGAAATTCGGAGGGTCCCCTGAGAAAGAACAAGTGGTGGGGGACCTCCATTTTTTTCAGTGGAGATGCTCGAAGGCGGCTCCGGTGATAGTAAAAGGTAAGGTAAAAAGAAAATAATTTTTTTAAGGACACATCATTGGGCATGGTGACCCTATGTAATTCACGGGATGCACACGCACATCACGCCCATGAAGTAGCCCGCTCTGCGAGGGGTGAATACGGGGCCGGCAGAACCAGCTGCCGCCATTTGAGGACACTCCTCCTGCCTAGTGACCTGACAGCTCCACCTTCGGCACGGCGTAAAACTGATAGACAGGGAAAGGTGGAAGAAAGGGTATGTGAGGAAGGTGTGGGTAGGGAAGCAGGTTGTTAAAAACCCACCACCCCAGGTAGGAGCTCAAGGGTGAGGGAACATTGTCCCCTCTCCCCTCAGCACCGAGCAGGGATGGATGGGTGAGAGGAGGCTGGTCGGCGTCTACCCTGTGAAATTAGAGGTCGACCAGAGAAAGTTGTGGGAGAGGTTATAGGAAAAGTGAGGAAGCAGGGTAAAAACACAGGCTGTCAGGAAAAAAGGAGAAGAGGCAAAGCTGGGGTCGGACGGGGCACTGAGCCCAGTCAGAACGGCGCCCAAGAAGGCAAATCGCCGCGCCCCTTGCGGGGGGAACAAGCGCCAACATTTTTTCTCTCTAAATCTAAAGCGAAATAGCAACGAGGCCCTATTCACGCAGAAAGTTAGGAAATCTGTAAAATAGTGAATGTAGACGATGCGGACCAAGAACGCAGGGTCTTGAAGCCTCTTGCGGGATCAGTCGGGTTTAAAAGAATAGGCCCTTGGAACAGAATGGCCGATGGTCTAAACGGAATTGAGAAAGTAGGCTTTAGATCAGGAAAAATAGGACGTGTGAAATCAGGTTTTTACTCCTTGAATCAGTGAAATGTTTGAAAGTGTAAGAGAGGTGAGAAAAGATAGTGGGGGAGGGGGGGTAATTGATGGTGCAAGTGAAGAGCACAGCAATGTATCAATAAATGGCGTGAAACGAAATTAAATTAATAAAATTTGGCATCTTGGAAAAGTAATGGGATGCTGTGGAACGGAAGAAGCTGGACGGGAATCGAATTGGCCGGTTTTGCAGGATTTTAGCAGCATTTTCAGCGTCTGATGCTTACCTCTTGAGGGCCATATATCTTACCATGGGATCCCAACCACGGAGCGATGCAATAGATGGCAACCAATGTATCAACCTGAATTTGGGACTTCCATTTAGCGATTAACCATACCCAATATAAAGAAATCTTTCGTATGGCGACTATTAAGTAAGGAAGAGACTAAGAGGAGGGTCTTCAACGCAAGCTTGAAGGCTAGACCGTAGACAGTGAATCTGAAAGAGTGAAAGACAATGGAGGCTATGAGAACACTTGAGAATGATGCCAAGGGTATGGGGTATACTGTGGGTGGTAAAATCCAATATAAGATAAAAAGAAATAAAAAGGGCAAATAGGGTGTAAAACGAATGTCTGAGAAAAAGGTGTATAGTAGTAGTTCGCCAACCAGCATTTATCCAAGCGGAGCCCGACCGGATAATGAAATAGGCATAAAGGTTAGTATGGGAATCGCTGGTGAATCCGGAGGCACCAGGGGGCGGTCCTCTTTGGGAAGAGGTGTCAGGAAGTATTATGTTTTGACACCAAACAGCGTTCACATGGAACCTTCGTCGCCCCGGGGCAGAGGGACTTGTTCCGCGTGAGGTATGTAGATATAGATACCCATCGGCAGGTTTCCTTGGAATCGAGTATGTGTGTTGTGTTGCGAAGACGGGAGAGGAAAGAATGCAGTGTTGTAATGGTTTGTGTGTAATGAGAAGTGTAAGATCTACCCACCCCAGTACAGGGCTGAGCACAGCGCTTCCACCAATTGGTAGCCAGATCTTTACGTGCACCGACATCTGTGTCCCTCCATGAGATGGTTTGGAAAGGTTGAACAAAAGTACCTGGAATTAGTTCAAAAGTTGTATGCTGCTATGTGTATTGGAGAAGGGTGGGTAGGCTAAGAAAAGAATGAATTAACCCTGTTACAGTGGGCGTGAGAAAGAGGAAATTGTACTTGAGCAAGCGAGAGACGTTTTGTATGGGGGAGCTGGTTTGGAGACTTGTGATTCGCGCATAAGACTCTAACGCGAGACGCTTAGCCCTAGGTACCATGACCAATGAAACCTTCAAGGAGAGACTAAAATGAGCCTCCAGGGATAAGTAGGCGGCGCATTAGGGTTGTCGTAGAATGGACTCTCGACGATATACCATATATAACTATTCGTTGAGGGAACTTATTAATTATCTTTAGAGTACGTGGATGTCTGGCTGGCCGATATTATGTATCTTCGATATGCTTAAGAAGTGGAACTGAGCTCAAGGATAATAATATTGCTATCATTAATAAAATAGAGTTTTATTAATAAAAACTATCAACATCACACAAAACGGAAAATATTGACATAAACAGAGAATGGAAAGGGTCGTGGGGAATCGAGTTAATCCGAGGATTAAAAGATTTAAAAAGGTAAAACAAATATAAAGTTAAAGGAATGGGATCGTTCGCTAAACCATTTAAAGCACAGGATAGTAATGACAAAAGGGTTAAATACTCAAAGGTAACGTTCGGCTTACGTAATTTATACTTGTTGTGCAGAGGAAGGCGACGTGATGGAATTTCGGTCCGCTGGCGAGTTCCAGCCGAAGGGGGGGGAATTAAATGATCCTGACGTGGCGTCTTGGGAATGAGAACCGTTTCTTGATGAACGGCTTGACGAACAATGGCTGTTCTACGTTGTTCTCTTCTGAACAACAGGGGGGGTGAGAACCGTCTCTTGTCTACGGGCTCAAGAACAATGGCTGTTCTAATGCTGTTCTCTTTCTGAACAACAGGGGGAGGGTGAGAACCATTTCTTGGCGAACGGGCTCAAACGAACAATGGCTGTTCTACGTTGTTCTGTTCTGAACAACAGAGGGGGGGGAGAACCGTTTCTTGTCAACGGGCTCGAACGAACAATGGCTGTTCTAACGTTGTTCTCTTCCTAAACAACGAGGGGGAAGCCTTGTGGACTTGGCGTCACGAAGGCTCGAACCTTGGCACTCAAGGGATATTGTCCTTCTTCTGGACAAGTGATGGTGAATCTCGAGGTCGAGGTCCCTTGGCGCACAAGGTGAGAGAGGGTCGTAGTGATGTTTCGCGACGAAAATCTGGATCTCCAATCTGATCTTAGTGGTAAAGTTTCCATCTAAATAGTCGAGACATCTCCTTGGCGTGGGATACAATGGAGTGGGAGCTTCGAGGGAATGCACAGCCGAGCCTGAGAACAAGCCTTATCTGCCCATAAGCCTAACTCAATCTGGCGTGATCGGCGGATGGGGCGAACGGGAGGGGGATGATAAACCTCCTTGTTTAAACATTGACTCAGGTGGCTGCGATAAGGCGCCCAGCTTCAAAGCGAAGATGCACGTGGGGAGCATCGTGGTTTTAAATAACGTGATAGTGGTTGAAATTACGCGGCCTCAACCCGTTCTATCACAAGGGTGTTGGTGGCTTCCTGATTCTATCGACGGGTTTTTTTTTTTTAATCCAACGACATTGACTCATGCTTAGTGAGGTGAAAAGTGGTAGTGATGATGATGACATCCGGAGACAAAACACCCTAAACGACCCCCCCCACACACACTTAATAAGGCATTCAGAGAAATCACAACAACAATACAAAACTCCACTGGCCACTCCACTCTACTACAACAATACAAACACAAAATAAACCTTACCTCAACACCAAAAAGCATCAGATGTAACCAAACCTCACACAAGCACGCACTACGCACACCATCTCCTCTTTTATGGATCTGTGGACCCAGTCAGGAAGCGTGGGGCCTTTCCTAGGGGGCGCTCACCTGGCAGGAACTTTTTGCCCCCCCCCCCTCGACCAGCAAGTAAAAGTATTCGCCGGTTATTTCGCAATGGGTAAGACAAACGTCACACAACCCGTCAATGATCAACTCCCCCCCCCAAAAAAAAAGTTCCCAACCAAGGGCACAAGGTCGAGTGGCCATTAATAGCTACCAGACACCGACGTGAATTAGTCCTACCACGTACCACGAAAGAACCAACTCAAATCTACTCACTTCTCGTCGGAGGGGCGCAAGGCAACCCGCTCGCACCCGTCCGGAGGCTCCCTCGCCAAGAACTTGTTGATATGTGGCGAGGCGATGAGAGCGTGGAGTCTCGGGGGCCCCGGGGGAGAGTCCGGAGGGCCAGGGGCTCCCCTCCGATCTGGAGGTGGGGACAAGGTTGTGGGAGAGAGGGAGGGTGATGTGCTTTGATCGCTGCCGTTCCCAGACGTGCAGCTCGAATACCGCGCCGGAGTCTGAGTGTTGACGCTTCGACGGATCCGGAAGTAGTCTGGAATTGGGGCGCGCCGACCGTCCTGTTGAGGACAACCCCACTGGCCCCAAACATTGACAAAAGTTAAAACATCCAGTACAAGCCTTTAAAATACTATCACTTGTCCGTTGCGCGTCAAAGAAAGCGACGAAATGTGACTACCCCCTGCGAAACATAGGTGGAGACACTTGTATAATCACCCCATGAAGGTGTGGGGTGTTCTATATCTTTTTTCTATAGTACACAGTGCATGCCAATGATCAGTTATTGGACAATGTGAGGATTAAGAAAAGGCCAATATGACTGGCATATGTGTCAATGTGGGCATGCTTAAGAATACGCCTACAGGTGAGACGCACATGTCATAAATCCCCGACTTAACCGAATTCGAAAGCCAAAGGCCCTAGACAGAGACCACCGTATTATTGCACACGAGGTGGGGAAGTGATGGAGAAGCACACATTTCATCTTTACCTCTTCCTCATCCTCAGAGCCGTGGTGCGACTGGGGCCGGAGAACGAGTCGTTCAATCTCCTGATTCAATTCCTCGACTGAGCTGCGGAAACGCGGCAGGAGGGGACGAGGCAATTGCGGGACGCTGGCACTCCGAATGGCCCCTTCTGATGAGGTGCACACTGCAAAATAACGGCGCTACTGCGATTGACTGCTCGGCAAAGTGATACCCACGGATAAAAAGAAAGACAATATCCTGAAAACCAATAATGGCATAGCTACCGCAATACCTAACGTTTAATCCCTTAGTCTCTATCTAGGAAAGTACACAAACATCTAGCCATGAAGCATGATATATAATGGATGTAGATAATAGTCTAAGGAAAGGAAAACTGGTATCACGACCTGATAGATCACGTAAACCATTTAAAAGCTTAAGAAAGAAAATCCGATTTTTAGAAACGGAGAAAATAGGATAACTATTTTAAACCTTATATGAAGTTGAAAAAGGAGTTAGATTCAAACTTGTGTAGTCAAGCGCTCTTCGCTATTGGAGCCACGACGCTCATCGACTGAGCCACCATCCTCAACTACATGAAAGGTTGATTCAAGAAGCCTTTAAATAACGAAGCGTAGTTTTTTTTTTTTTAATCCAGTGAGAGGCGGGCGTTTTTTTAGTACGAAATGGCACGGATTTTTGTTTATAATACGGGAAAATCACATAACACGTGATATATAATGGATCTAGTTAATAACCCAAGGAAAGGAAAACTGGTTGAGGATGGTGTTTCTAATAGCAAAGAGAGTTTGACGACATAGGTTCAAATTCAACTCCTTTTTCACTTTCCTACAAGGATTAAAATAGTTATCCTATTTTCTGTGACTAAAAATTCGATTTTCTTTCTTAAGATTTTAAATAGTTTACATAATCTATTCCAAAGAGTTTAATTACCAGGATGCGATACCGGTTTTCCTTTCCTTGGTCTATTAACTACATCTCCCATGATATGTCCACCAAAAATTTAACAACAAAATGAAAGGCCCAAAGAAATTATGTCATCAAAAAGTGGCCTCCTCAGGACTCGGGTACACCGTCAGCTAAAAATAGCTCGACTGCAAGGTAAGCTTATATATCTTGCAGGAGGTGCGCCGCCTCCATAATTCACAAACCACAACCTGGCGTGCACGAGGCTGCTTCAAACAGCACCAGAGAAAGACGGTAGAGAGGCTCGCGGTCCACGTAGCGCGCACGAATCTCCCTCCAAATAGGCTGGCTATTTAACCAAAGTGGGTTCATGGGAGCACTTTTCCCCATGGCACTGTGTCCCACGAGTTTATCCACTTCGGAGGCGACAGAAAATGGTTCGGTACCGAGGCATTAAGGGATACGTCCAAATAGATATGTGATAGGGATGACACGCAACTTCAAATTCCACTTTTTGCACGGAAGACGCAATAAGAAGGAAAAGTCCTCCGTGTATAAGTAGAATACATTAGACTGAGCGAGTTTCCGTCTGGAAACCTAACAGAGCACTGGAAATACACACACAGACAACTTGACTCAGTAAAAAAAAACTCAGGACGAACAAACATCGAACCGCCATCATAAAGGTCAATAAGCCATGCAAAAAAGGAAGCGGCTTACCGTGAGTTTGAACGCAGGCATACGGCCTTGCAAGGACGGAGTGGTCCCCGTGGATGGGGCTGTGTCGTGACCCCGCGGCCCCAACGCTCTCCTTATTTGCGCGCGACAATCTGCAAACAACAACATAGAAATGATGTCCCAACATAGTTTTATATATTGGCAAAAGGGGAAAACTAACGGGATATCTCCACTCGATAGTGCATGGACAGGTCCTTAAGATTACGGCGACCGTGCAACTTTTCCAAATTCGCTTCAGTTGTGCCATCCTCTAAAAGAGCTGAGTACGAGTGGACCTGCTGATCTTTGTCCTGCAGGATCTCTCATAAACGTCAACCCTGGCAACTGTGGAGGCCCCGAAGGAGCGTCAAAACTTTCTTGGAACACTTTCGCAGGCACAAGAGCACAGGGCAAACTGAAATTCCAAGTTGATGAAGGTGCCAAATAGGTCTATCTGTTCAGACGTCTGAGAAGGGGCAGTAGAGCAACTTTGCTTCTCCTCATCACCACCAGCGTTATTGTCAGATGACAAAACGGGTCA
Source organism: Ceratothoa steindachneri (assembly GCA_963969495.1). Classification (NCBI taxonomy): domain Eukaryota; kingdom Metazoa; phylum Arthropoda; class Malacostraca; order Isopoda; family Cymothoidae; genus Ceratothoa; species Ceratothoa steindachneri. Next base: position 44,193,923 of record OZ018332.1, on the reverse strand, counting down.
AGCAAAGATCTAGGGTTCTGTTAATTTCCTCCAACTAGAAACCCATTACTGGGGCGATGTCCGTTTGTGCCCAAAACCTTATCTCCCTAATAAACTCAACTTGCCGGGGAGGGATGGAGGGGGGGGGGGGGTCTTACCTCTGTCGTATAAACTTCTCGATATTTTCCCCAGAGCCAGCGGGTGGTACACCTCCCGGAGGCCAGTTGGTAGGTGGTGGCACAGTACTAGAGGTACGCCGAACGCTGTTCGATGAGCTACCATTCAAAGTTTCGGTCGCGCACCCGCTACACCGAGGTGGGACATCCGCCAGACAGCACGGGACCCAGTCTTCGGGAGTCTGTTGACAAAAGCTCTGGGTAAGCTCTAAATTTGACAAGTCAGAATAAATCTAAATATGAAACCAGGTTCACGGTTGTCGTTTCCCCTGGGCATAAGAATGCTGTTGTGGCAAGAGTTTTGTGATCCATTTACTCTCTTTTAAACGCAATATTTGTCATTGAGGAAACTCAGCTTAAAGCGGGACCGAACCATTGGGTTGCTAAATTATGTGGCTGCTGCCCTCCAAATTACCAGAATCAGAATCCTATCCTGCAGGAACCATATTCGAGTGGTTTAACTTCAATTAAATCAGAAGCTGTGTTTCCATTTAGCTACTCTGTAGCTAAGTGAGAAATAAATTTTAATAATTTTTTTAATCTACAACCGCTGTGAAAGGTTTTCGGACCCCTCAGGAATTTTAGGAAATTACAAAAATGCAAGGTTGTAAAGTTTAATTTGCATATCAATATGAACATAAAAGTGAAAGGAGGAGGAATAAATAGAAATGTTGTATATGCCCCCAAACAAACAACAAGAAATAACAAAATTTGCCGAATGATTTAACATTATTATTATATAACCTGCCAAATGATGTAACATTATTATTATATAACAGATGAAGCTCCGTGAAAATTACAGCAACACCAAACTGATACAGAAAGATGAGTAGAATGTCGAGAGTACCTTAGCAGTGATGAGAACATTTATTCTCCTATGCATGCTTTCCATGAGGGTGCGCCACCAGAGGGGTTGTGATGCTGGCTCACTTCTTGCTGATGACGATCTTCAGTTGCTCATTGAAGGCTGGCTGACGTATCTCATGGCCTCTTTCAGGTCCTGTCTGAGGTTTTCCAGTGGATTCATATCCAGAGACTGAGGTGAACAGTCCATCACCGTGATATTGTCCTTAAACCACTCTATGGTGGATGCAGACTTGTGATATGGGGCATTGACTTGATGGAAAATTACATTTGGGGCATTTCTGTAGAGATCTCGGGATGAGGGCAACTTGGTACATCTCTGAATTCATGGTGCCATCACAAACAGTGAGATGAAACACCCCTGATATTGGCATATAGCCCAATACCATTACAGAGCGACCTCCATGATTTACTGTGGGCATTACGCATTCTCAATTCCACTTCTCCTCTAACCTCATGCAGACTAACGATGGCAGGGATCGATAACACCTGGAAGGTGTACTCGTCGGATCATAAGACACGTAAATTCTCACTGACGAATGGTCTAGTTGAGAAAAGTATGTGCACAAGCCAGTCGACGTTGCTTCTGCTCAAGGGGTTGCTCATCGGCTTTTGGCAGGATTTATGACTTCAGACCTTGTGCAAGCAGTCTGCGATGGACTGTTTTGATGGATGCATTAATCTGTCCATAGCAGCTAGACTGCGGTTTTCTCATGTTCATGCTCCCAAAGGCTCATGGGACGCAGAGACCTGTCATCGCATTGTGTAGTGACGTAGGGTCATATAGAACGAGGTCGGTCTTGGATTTACCACTTTCTCTGACCTATTCAACATTTCTGCAACACTGGAATGTGATTCGCCGACCCTCCGGGAGATTTGTCAACTGCTGAAAACCTCATTGTACAGCTTGCCTATCAGACTTCTTTCCTCCATGCTATAATAGTTCTCTCTTTCCGCCATTATTATAAGATCCTGTCAACATGGAATATCATATTAATCAACAAATATGATTTTATATGAAGACATTTTGATTGTAACATACTAAATACTGATACCATGATATCAATAACATCAACATTTTAAAATTAAAAAAAAAAAGTCAGGGGAGTTTATACTTTTATTTTGCTTTCCAGACGTATTGTGCACATGCATTGCAAACATAAACAAGCAAAGTTAAAGTTTGCTGGTTTCAGTCCTCATATCAAGCTATGTAGCTTCCCAAGCGGACGTCAGCCAGGGCAAGGCCCAATTCCACACCGTGATGCCCAGTCACGGCGGTAACCTCCCTTAGTAAATAGTGTCAGCTTTAAAAAGAATCCGGACGGAGATTCGAACTGCCGACCCAGCGATTGCCAGGCAAGCGCGCTAACCACTATACTAGCCGGGAAGAAATAAGACAAATGCTAGGTAATATTTGGCCGCAAAAAAGTACATAATCACCGAAGAATCATAAATCAGAATATATTTTGGCTAAATAAAGATCCCCCCATCCCCCCAAAAGTCAAGCTCTGGCGCCAGAAGGAGCTTCTCCAGAAACTCCAATCCAAATTCGCGAGTGCACAAACCCGTCCCGACTACAAGGGGCGAGCGGTCAGGACACCAGGTATCGCGCGCGCTCCAACACACTAGGTCATTCTACAAGAACAGAACGTGCCAGTCACTGAGAAGTCGTCACAGTAAGGTTCTGGGGTAGCCCGATTCGGAGGTCGAAAAAAACAACCTGAAGCCATCGATGAAGCTCTGAAGTAAAATTCTGGACGCAATTTAGATTCACGTCGACTGTCTCACATTTTCTTATCCATGCAACTAGACGGGCTGACATGATTCCGGCGATGTATCAGTGTGGAAGAACAAAACGCTGGTCGGATCATCCAGTCCCTCTAAACTGTTTGGCGTCCTCATTTCCCGATATCTCGCTATCTTCCCGGCTCGCAGCAGAGGAGGCGTCGCAGATACTGTACACCAGGGGCGTGAGAGAATTTGAATGCCTCGAGGACACTCATTCGCTGTGAGTCATTCTATACCACAATTCGGTCTGCAAATTGCACTGAGCGGAGTATTGCAACCAGCTCAGCCGTGAAGACAGACGCAACGCCCAGAAGAGCCCCGCCGGCTTCAAACAGGGGTAAGAAAGCGTGGGGGCTGACTCCCTCTTCGGACTTGGAGCAATCGATGTCCACTGACATGGCTCCAGTGTAAAAACGTTTAAGGTGGTAGCCTCCAAGGTTACGTGTCGATAAAACAAGCAGCGCCACCGACCAAGAAGCTATGTCAAGCTCTCGAGGTAGTTTCCTTGACCTAGACCCAAAGGGTTTAGGGTATTATTGACTTCTTACGTCGGTATGGGTACCGTCGACAAGGACCGCAGATAAAATGAGAGCCGTTGGCCACTGAGGAAGATGGTGGGCTCGAGTGTACAAGTGCATAATGCACTGTGACGTAGTAAAACGAGCGGCATCCACCCAGCGGCTCTCTACAAGGGATGTAAGGCACCAGTCGCCAAGTGGAGACCAGCGTAGTCATAAGCGTCATGCCAATAGAAACTGAGGGGTCATGTGCCCCTCAGATTTTTTGTATCTCGACTTTTTAATATATTTTTTTTTTATTACTATTATTTTTAATACTATACTTGTGACTTTATGTGGCAGTATTAATTTTATTCTCTTCATGGATTAGCATTTGATCTGTGACATTAAGCAGGTTAGATTTATTTTTTTAAATTGTGCCTCGCAAGAATTTTGGCTTGAATGACGCCTCTGAGTGTGGTGGATCGAGTTTACCTTCGCAATTCAGGCTTGACTGCGGAGGCGTAAAACTCGCATCCTTTGCCTAGCTTGGAGCGAACAAAGGCATGGATGGTGAAGAAGTAAAGTACTTGCTCTCTCAGCACCCTAAAGACCTATTTTTTTTTTTAAAGAGCTCACCTGGCGACTGCCGACTTGGGCATTAGTCGCCGTATTAAAAACTGCCTTGTACTAAGCTGCTTTAAAATAAGATTCAAAAAACAAAAAAAAACAAAAAACCCAACAATAAAAATAAAAAAAGGAAATAGGCAACGAGCAGGAAGCAAGCTCCGGCATCGGGGGCAGGTCCGCCTCCCCCTGGCGCAGAAAGGTGAGACCTACAAAAATAACAAAAACAAAACAAAAACCGAACTAGTTAAATAAAGGGGAGAAGGCCGGCCTCCTCCAAAAAGTCTAAAAGTCCACAGGTCGGTGTGCACGCACTCGTCCCGAGTACAAGGGACAGGCGGTAGCAACCCCGCCCATCCCGGTACCGAGACAGGTAACGTGCGCGAAGATCACCCAGACTGGGACATTCGACAAGAATGTGCCGAACAGTCTGGGGGACGACGCAGTCCTCGCAATAGGGCGCAGGTGAGCGCTCCACCAAATACCAATGCGTCACACGAGTCTGTCCGATTCGGAGACGACAGAAAGCGACCTGAAGCCGCCGCGGCATTGGGGGATAGGTCCATGAGAACAGTCGCGGCGCAATGGCACGCAACTTTAAGTTCCCTTCGACCGTCTCCCATCTTCTTTGCCAAGCAGTCCGAAGAGCTGCCCATATTCCTGCCATGTAGTCGGTGTGAGGAAGAGCGAAACGCTGGTCCGGTCGCAGAGTCCTCACGGACTCTTTGGCGCGCTCATTCCCCGCAATTCCTACATGTCCAGGAACCTATCAGAAGATAATCTCAACATCCACCCGGCTCGACAAAACCGTGTCACGGATATCGCGAACCAGGGGATGCGGAGATTCCAATGCCCCGAGAGCACTCAGGGCGCTTTGTGAGTCGCTATAGATCACAATCCGGTCTCCGAACAGGGCACGTCGCGAAATCTCCCGTACCATGTGGTGTATTGCCACCAGCTCGGCCATGAAGACAGACGAAGCGCCTGGCAGAGCCCCACTGACTTCAAACAGAGGGGATACGGCGTGAAAGCCGACCCCCTCTTCGGACTTGGAGCCATCCGTATACACTGGCATGGTTCCAGCGTGACACGAGGTGTGCTCCAAAAAGGTCGAACCAATACTCCCGGCGCTGTACAAGCTTGGGAGCAGAGGCGTGGCGACAAATAGCCAAATGTGGTACCCTTCAGGGTGGCGTCCTAGGCAGAACCAGGGACGCCACCAACCCGAGAGCGATACCTAGCTCTTGAAGTAGTTTCCTGGACCTAAACCCAAAGGGCTTAGGGTATGACTGGCGTCGCTCGGCGGCATAGGCACCATTGAGATCAGCTGCGGATGCAGTGAGGGCTGTTGTCGACTGAGGGAGGCGCCGGGCTCGCGCGTACAGGCAAGTAATGCACTGCACACGGCGCAGAGCGAGTGGCATCTCCCCAGCATCGACCAACAGGCTCTCAATGGGGAAAGGGCGGAAGGCACCGGTCGCAAGGATACGGCTGCGGATACATATAACCCGCATCCGTAGTCGAGCTTCGAACGAACAGAGGATCGATAAAAAAGTAAGGCAGTAGCCCTATCAGCACCCCAAGCGCTGAACGTCACGGAACGGAGAATATCCATGGCGCGGGTACAAGAGATTCTAAGGCTGCAAATATGAGCCTCCCAGGTGAGGCGTCGGTCAAATACAAGACCATGGAAACGGTGCGATTCAACCACTTCCAGGCGTAACCCATAAAGAAACAAGTCGGGGTCTGAGTGGGGCCGTGGATGGCGGCAGAAGTCCACCACCTTAGTCTTGGCTAAGGAAAACCGAAACTTGTGCGCTTCGGCATAGCGAGAGAAGCGCCTGTTGGAGTCGACGCTCCAGAGTTGGCATCTGGGCCGCGCCAAAAGAGATCGAAAGGTCATCCACGTAGAGCGTAGCGAGAACATCTTCCGGCCGCAACGAGGTGTGCTGTTTTTACTCAGGGCAAAGAGTGTGACACTGAGGACACTTTCCTGCGGGACACCCTCTTCCTGCTCCTTTGGGCCGGAGAGAGCTCTCCCCACCCGTACGCGGAATCGAAAATCTCGCAAAAATTCAGATATAAACATTGGGAGGCGTCCCCTCGCCCCCATCGTGTGGAGAGTCTCCATGATACCGTATCGCCACGAGGTATCATATGCCTTCTCCAGATCGAAAAACACCGTGGTGTAGTGCTGTCTACAAAGGAAAGCCTCGCAGACGGCATTTTCCAGTCAGAGCAGAGCATCCGACGTGGAGTGGAACTTGCGGAAGCCACACTGTGCAGAAGACAAATGGCCTCCGCTGTCCAGGAAAAAGGCTAGTCTAACATTTACCAATTTCTCCATCAACCTGCACACGCAATAGTTTAGAGAAATTGGGCGGAAACCGGTTGGAGTAGAGCGATCTCTCCCCGGTTTGCGAAAGGCGAGCACAGTAGCGATTCGCCAGGAATCTGGGAGGAGACCCTCCACCCAAATCCTGTTGAACAAATCTAACAGAAAGGCCATGCCTCGCTCACCCAGGTGTCGAAGAATGGCGTACGGGACATCGTCCGGACCATGGGTAGTATCCGCGGACGAAGCAAGAGCGGAGCGGAACTCACGCACAGTAAACCTGTCGTTGAAGGCTTCTCCGCCTCTGGAGGAAAAGTCCAGCCGGCGGCCTTCCGCGACATCACGACGTGCATTGAATGCTAGGGGAGCAGCATCCCGGGTAGAGAATGCGTTAATAGTGGTCGCGAAGGATTCCGCCACGGACGCGGGGTCCGAGATTGCGGTCCCATTCTCTTGGAGAACGGGAGGGGGGTCCTGCGAGAACTTGCCCAGAATCCTTTTGACTCGCTTCCACACCTCTCCTAAAAGGGTCTTCCCGTTAAGTGAAGACACGTATGCCTGCCAAGAAGAGCGGCGGGCGTGCTTCGAAATATACCGAAACCTAGCCCTAGCCCGACGAAATTCAGCGACAGTGAAATCGTTCGGGCGGCGCTTATAGCTTATGTAGGCAAAACGCTTCTGTTTGAGGGCCGTCTCACACTCGGCCGACTACCATGGGAGTGGTCGGCGTGCAAAACGGCCAGACGTTCTAGGAATAGTAGTCAGGGCCGCGGCGATGAGGTTGCCGGAGAAGAACTCAACGGCTTCATCTACCGACCAAAACTCCTCGAATGAGATAGAGAATTCAGTCATTTCCTGAAATGCAGGCCAACGCGCCCGCGCCAAGCACCACCGAGGTGGGCTCTCAGGCAGCAGTTGCCCTGAAAATGATATTTGAATGGGAAAGTGATCACTACCATGGAGGTCATCGACCAGGCCCCAATCAAAATCAGGCTGTGCATCCGAGAGCACAAAGATAGGTCAAGTCAAGAAAATGAAGCAGTTTTCAGACAGTGATGCGTAAACTCATCCACGTTTAGGTAACCCATCTCAAGCTCTTCGATCAGATCGGCAAGGACTTGTCCCCTGGGATTTATTGAGCAATCTCCCCAGAGAGGATGCCTGCCGTTCAGATTTCCAGGGAAGAGAAAGGGCCTCGAAAACCGTGCCACGACGCGGCGGAAGTCCCCCGCGTCGAAGTCAGCTGACGGTGGAATGTATGCAGAAATGATAGTATACCTCCTATCCAGGTGAAGCTGCACAGCCACTGCCTGAAAGGAGGTATCTAAAGTGAAAGGAAGAACGGAGACAACATGCCGGGTGTAAACCGCGCATCACCCAGCCCGACCATCTGGAGGGAGGGTCGCGCGCCCCTAGCATGGTCTCCTGAAGAAAAATAGCTAAGGGGAACGGGACGAGACGAGCCTCCGCTGCTCCTCCCAGTTGGCTCGGAGTCCACGGCAATTCCATTGAAGAAATATACCCTCCAGGCCTAACTCGGAGGAGACACGGGGGCCCTCCTCGAACAGAAGACCCTCACAGGAATGGCCGTACGCTACGCGGAGGCAGAACCCCAGGCGCTGTTGGCCGGACAAAGCGCTGAAGGCGCTGTCACCTTCGAGGACTTATTGGGGGAGGTTGGGCTCGCCATGCGAGTCTTTTCCTCCCTCCGCCTCGAAACCTTAGGCGGGCGTTGCGGCTTCGGAGGCGGGGGGCCCTCTTTTCGAGGAACCACCGTCTCCGAGCCACTCGATCCACCTCGGGGCGTGGGCGAAGGAGCCGAAGCTCCTTTGTTGCTGTCCTCCTTTCGGGGGACAGCTTTAGGAGCCGCGGAAGATGGCCTAGCGACCAACTTCAGGGGTGCTAACATCATGTGAGTCTAACGACTCGGTGGAGGCGCGTGGCCGTTTCGCCTTACGAGAAACGGTCACGCTGGGGGAAGAGAGGGGAGCCCTGGTTTTAGCCGGGGCTGGGTATGAACCCTTTTTGCCGCCAGCTTTACCTGGGGAGCACCCGGGTTGAGTAGAGCCCGCAGAAGGGCTCCGAATGGGCGCGGAAACAACCGTACTCGTTGGCCTGGAGCAGAGGGTGCCTTTCTAACTATTGAGGCATATGACGTCCACGGCAGAGCCAGGCGCGGCAGGACCAAGTCCTTAGCCTCACGGAATGAGAGTCGATCCTGGGCCTGAACGGCCAGGATTTCTTTCTCAAGGAGATATGCACTACATAGCTTCGAAGAAGCGGGGTGCGGCTCTCTGCAATTGACACACTTGGCCACACACGATTTAGACTTATTGTCTGCGGCCTTGGAGCAATTTACACAGACTTCAGGTGACCCCGACTTTGCACGTCTACAAGAAGGATTCGTATGGCCGAAGCGGTGACAGTAATAGCACCGCAGCGGCAGTGGCACGAATGCCTTCACGCACTAGCGGTACCAACCGGCACACACCGACTCAGGGAGCTTGTCACACGCTCGACCTTGACTGCCCCGTGGTCGGTCAAGGTCATCGATGGAGTAGTCCAAAGTTCCCTCGCATAAACTACTACTTTCACGAAGTTCAGGTTAGAGTGCGGCGTCACACTCATAAACGTGCCAGCAAGTGTCCGAAGGGCACTAATCATGGCCGCCTCGGAGGGATTCGACGCATTCACCAAAAGGCTCCCGTCCGAGAAACGGGTCACCTTCGGCTCTCTACCAATCACACTAGCTAGAGCTCTCCTCTGATGGATCATGTTGCCCTTAGCCGACATGGTGCCATCAGTGGAGCGCATTATGAGGAAACGCTTGAAGTCTGCGGGCTCGAAAACGCCAGGTAGCCTCTGAATGAAGGGTCCCGACGTAATCGGGGCTCACCGCTCTGCAGTTCTGGTCTTCGTCTGGGACTCCCCAAAAGGGGGAGCAACGGGGCTGGACGTGTCGATCTTGGCTTGGTCGCTTACCGAAACTGCAGCGGCCCGTCCGTCCTCGCGGATGGAGAGGAGCCCAGAGTCTCTTCTTCGTCTTTTTCTTTTTAGGAGAGGAGGGCGAGGAATGAACCCACTTCTCCCCTCCGCCGGCAGGAGGCCCTAGGCCAGATGGACTGGCCTCAGCAAGATCATTCTCTGAGATGGAAAAAGGTCTTGGTTTTCATAGGGGCAACAGCCGGGGGAGGAGATCCCTCCTCTCCTTGTAGTCTTGAAGATGGGATTGTTGGGTGAGAGGAAGCAGGTCGGCATCTACCCTGTGAAATTAGAGACCAACCAGAGAAAGTTGTGGGAGAGGTTCTAGGGAGAGTGAGGAAGTAGGGTAGAAAACGTAGGCTGTCAGAAAGAAGAGGCTAAGCTGGGGCGGGACGGGGGCCCCATCAGAGGTCATGTCAACCCAGTGACAGGGCTTCCCTTATTTGAACTCATCCTGGTGTGGTATTTAAGAGTGTGCGAGAATATGCTCAAGAGCACACTAGCCTACAGGTACAAGGCACCCTCACAGGGATGTGGAGGTGGGGAGTCAACTGAACCAACCTGGGTAGCTTTGTTGAGGAGGAGGAGCGAGAAGCGGGACTCGGCTTCCTTTGATCCCCTCAGGAAGATGGCATCGAGCGATGCCGTCCGTCTCATGTGGGTGGCGGCCCTCCGGTCCCTCGAACCCACTTCAGACCCCGCCCACGCCCGAGCTGCAATCAAAGGGGGGGAGTAGTTAGGTAACCTCATTGAAAGATGCTGCCTACCTACAAGGGATACAGATGCCCAGTAAAAGCTAAGAAAAATTTAATAAACCATACTTAATCCTAAGTAAAACAATTAAGAGACATGCTTACCAGCACAAGAGGCCCTGCCTCCCACAGGGACCCAAGGGAGCAACCAACAATTTAATTAGAAATTCTGATATTGGGTTGTGAAAAATTTGTTTACAGTTACATAATTTTTAGCATACACAAACAATCAGAACCTAATTTCAATCAGTAATGACAAGGGAGACTCTCCTAAAAAAGGCTTTGGCATTACATCAATTATTATTATTAATCAGCAAATGTAACAATTTAAACAATTAAAAGCATTTTTGTCTTCTAAAATTAATTACTTGACACACTGAAAGTATGGTGGAGGCACACATCCAAAAACTATCACACCGTAATGTAGTGTACAGGAGAGCTAACCCAAGCACCAGGGCCACGATACTGGACAGGTAGCACGGAAAAGCGCCCCACAGAGTAGGACATTGAGTCTAATGAGTCATAAAGTCTACGGAACCACGCAGTCTTACGGGTGTGTCCGATTCGGAGACGATAGAAAATGGCTTGATACCCCCCCCCCCTCCCCCCGAGGCATTGGTGATAGGCCCACTTGAAAAATCACAGCATAATGGCATGCAACTATAAATTTCCGAACGCCGTCTACCATCTTCTTTGCCATGTAGCCCGAAGAGCTGCCTTGATCCCTGCCCCGCAGTCGGTGTGCGGAAGAGCGAAGCGAGTGCGGTTAGCTGGTTACTCAGTGTGTGCATACAGCTTGGTCCCCTCATCTAAATATCTTTTCCTAGCAATCCAGCAGAAGATAATCTCGACTAGAAGCCGCAATGAAACATCACAGATATCGCGAAAAAGGGTATATGGAAACTCCGACGGCTCAATGGCACTTAAGGCTCTCCATGAGTCGGTATGGATTAGACAACCCTCTCCGAACCAGAGAGGGCAGCTAATAGCCTGTATCGAGAGGTATATGGCAACCAGCTGTGCCATGAAGACAGACGCAGCACCCGCAAGATCTCCGCCGGCTTCAACAAGGCCAATCCCACCTTCAGACTTGGAGTCATCGGAGGACACTGGCACGGCTCCATTGTGACGCGATCTCAGGGGCCCTCATTGCCTTCATGAGGGCCCTGTCCTGTGAACTTCCATTGCCTAAGGCAGAGGATTCGATTGAAGGGTGAAAGAGGGAAGAGAAATAATATTAATAAAAAAATCGGTTGGTTTTTGATTTTATAAAGGAGAAAACTGATATCACCCAAAGGACTAGTGAGGATGGAAGGAAATAGAGGACTGATACCCCTCTCTCTCTCTCTCTCTCTCTCTATATATATATATATATATATATATATATATATATATATATATATATAAAACTAAAGAAAATTTATTACTTATTTCCTAAATTCGTAAACTAATGTTGTAGCTTGGGGGAATGACAATGTGGGGAGGTACATAAACCAGCCAAAGTCTTTGTAATTTAGGAAATTGTCTCCTCTGACGATAGTCACCAGGGGCGTAACGACTGAAAGAAACAAAACACCCTTTCTCTTTAGGCTAGAAAAAAATGAGAAAAAAAATACAAAGAGAAATAAGACCTCAAAAAGCCATCGTCAGGTGTAGAACCAATTATAACACCGCTGTCTTTCCTGTCCTTTTAGCGTTCATCTGGCGACTGCCTCCAAGGGCACGTCGCCGCAAATAACAAGCAAAGAAGCAAAACAAAAAGGGCAAAAAAGCAAGAAGAACGTCAGCCTCATCTTGGAGAGACAGACTTGTGGACTATCTGACTTCTTGGAGGAGGCTGGCCTCTTCCATTTTATTTAACTCTCTTTGGTGTTGGTCGCATGTTCCTGCAACGGGGGCGGGAGGCGGACCTGCCCTCGACGCCGGAGCGTGAGTCCTTATTCTTTTTTTTTCCTTTGTTTTGGGGGAATTTGTTGTCTTTTGTTTTTTTTTACATATTTTCGTATCTAGCCTAGCATTAGACTCTAAGATGATTACGGAGACTTATGCTCTAGTACGCACTCGCTAGATGCGCTCTGCCCCCCGCACCCGAGTATGCACACGAAGACGGTCAGAGTACAACGGAGAAGCGGTGGCGAACCCGCTCATCCCGGGTCCACACCTCAGAAAAACAGTTCTTGCGAGTTCTCGTGCGTCATCATCATCATCACTTCACTAACTATAATTTAAGAAGGGGATTTTTTTTTAGTATTTGAATAATAATTTCATCTTAGTTTGGTTATGACTTATATTTTTTTATCAAAGTTATTCTTACTAATTCTTTTATAATATCAAAAAACAAAATGGTGAAGTTCAGAAATAAATATAAGTATCGAAATTTTGCGAATTTTTTAAAACCCAAAGAATTACAAATGGTGAAGTTCAGAAAATTTATTTTTATATATCTTCTATAACTACGAGGGGCGGTCAATAAGTTTTGCGAATCGGTAGGGCAAAACAGAGGAAGGGGAAGGATGGCTGTTTGTGGGGGTGTTAGGACAAGTTATGACAAGTTAGGACCTGCAGCTGCACGCTCCTGCCTCGTCTATTTAAGAAGCAGTAGCTGATCGCAGATCGTCAGTCACAATTTTTTCAACAATGGAGAAGGTTGAGCACCGCGCAGTGATCAAATTTTGGACCAAGGAAGGCAAGAATGCAAAAGAGATCCATGAACGCATGGTTGCAGTGTACACCGACACCGCCCCTTCCTATGCAACCATTGCTCTTTGGAATAGGGAGTTCCTCCATGGTCATGAGTCCCTTGAAGATGACCCCCGTCCAGGACGCCCGTCAGACGTGACCAACGAGGACAATGTGGCCCGTGTGGAGAGGACGATCCTCGAAAATCAACGGATGAAGGTCGAAGAAATCGAGCGAGAACTTGGAATATCACATGGAAGTGTTATCAACATCATCCACGACAATTTGGCCATGACCAAGGTCTCTGCCCGTTGGGTCCCTAGAAACCTCACGCCCCATGATCGACTTCCACGTCGACAAAGTCCACAAGTCCAGGGTTGCACAAGCTGCCCTGCGCGATTGCGGATTCGAGGAGCTCAACCATCCCCCTTACAGTCTAGATCTGGCCCCTAGCGACTACTTTTTATTCCGCCAGCTCAAGGCTGCACTGCGTGGACGCCGGTTTGGGGACGATGAAGATGTCCAGCTCGCTGTCCAGGAGTGGATTGAACAGCAGTCGGCAGATTTCTGGTTGTCGGCAATTCGAAGCCTCAGGGACAAGTGGCGTAAGTGCATTGAAGTCGAATGTAGTTATATTGAAAAATAATAAAACACTTTTCCTCCTATCTCGTTTCCTTATATCCGAATTGCAAAACTTATTGAACGCCCCTCGTATATTTTAGCAACGTGATATTTTGAAAGCGGGGGAAAATTTAGTTTAGCGTTCCTTTTTAAAATTATTATAATTGGCGAAGTTCACAAAATTTATAAAAATTTAACCATGGCTGCTTTTTTTTAGATTTTAAATTTTAATCTTAGTAGCGAAGCGCAAGCTCCCCACGTAGGGGGCAGAGGCGAAGCCATTGTCTGGTTTTTATATAATTCTTTTCAATTCTTGAATTTCTGGAAAGACGATATAATTAAATTCAACTTCCTCAATGTGCTTCTAATCCAAATCTACATCCAGATAGGATGATGTCGCCATCCGGACGGATACATTCTGAAAGTATCTGAACGAAAGAATCAAATTTGAATTTTCGAATACTTCCGCTCTTTGGATGACGAAGTACACTTGATATAATCAATGGAGTTTACGATATTTGCTAGTATTACTGCGGTCCTCGTCATCTTTGCCTATTTAATCGTGTATTGGCATCAACGATCCTTATTTTATTCTTGTGTTGCGAAAACTCGTCCAGTAGCCGTGGCACACATCAGATTGTAGGCCTGCACTACGGAAGGAGGGCAGTGGAGCACCATACCATCAGATCGAGGGGGGAGGGTCGCTACGTTCCTTCGGTTGGAGGCACAAACCCATCAAGAGGATCCACTCATGATGGTTACGTGGCCATGGTTATCATAAATGAGAGCTTCCAACGCGTCGGGGCGCGCCAGTGCGAGATTGAAAGAAGGGGAGGGGGGATTATACTCATAAAATCCTCATTATCTAGAAAGAACAGAAATGATCCAGCATAAATTACCACTCAACGTCCGAAAGACATGTAACCCAACCACGGGGCAGTCATGAGCCCAGTATCATTATTACTGGTTCATTTATAAGGAAAATAAATCGACACTATATCAAGGTTGCTTGGCAAGGAAGATGGGAGACGGCGAAGGCTGTGCTACCTTACCCTTACCTTCCCCCCCACCTTTGTGGAAACATTTAAAGAAGTGGAGTAAGTATTGCAATGATGACCCACAGTTGTCACAAGATATTAAGACGGGTAGGGGGTGTGGGTTATAGACAAACACCAAAGTCACCTCTCTCTCTCTCTAACTTCAATTCACTACACCAAAAGGCGTTTATTACCTCTCTTTTTCAGAGGAAAAAAAATATATCAACAAACAGAACAATGATATTTTTTTTAAAAAACGAAGAAATTTCATGTACCCTGCGTAGGCATACCCATCTAGGGGACTCCAAAGACACACACCATGTGTAGGAATACCTCTCTAGGGGAGCCAAAATACCTACAGCCTTGTGTAGGCATACCCCTCTAGTGGACCCAGAAGACTCACCCCTCTAAGGGGTCAAAAGAGCCACCGCACTGTGTAGGAATACCCCTCTAGGGGACTCAAAATAGCCACCGCCCTGTGTAGGCATACACAACTAGGGGGCTCAAGAGAGCCACCGCCCTGTGTAAGTATAATCCTCTAAGGGGCCCAAAAGAGCCAACGCCGTGTAGGAATACCTCTCTAGGGGACCCAAAAGAGCCACCGCCCTGTGTAGGCATACCCCTCTAGGGGACCCAAAATAGCCCCCGCACCTGTGTAGGCATACACAACTAGGGGGCCCAAGAGAGCCACCGCCTTGTGTAGGTATAATCCTCTAAGGGGCCCAAAAGAGCCAACGCGGTGTAGGAATACCTCTCTAGGGGACCCAAAAGAGCCACCGCCCTGTGTAGGCATACCCCTCTAGGGGACCCAAAAGACCCACCGCCATGTGTAGGCATGCCCGTCTAGGGTACACCAGAGAGCTACCACACTGAGTAGGCATACCCTTCTAGGAGACCCAAAAGAAGCGGCCAGTGTGGGCATACCCAACTAAAGGACCCCAAAGAACGACCGTTCTATGTAGTGATACCCATATAGAGGACAGGAAAGACCAACCGTCCTGTGTAGGCATAACCCTCTAGGGAACTCCAAAGACACACACCATGTGTAGGAATACCTCTCTAGGGGAGCCAAAATACCTACAGCCTTGTGTAGGCATACCCCTCTAGTGGACCCAGAAGACTCACCGCCCTGTGTAGGCATACCCCTCTATGGGATCCAAAAGAGACATACCCTGTGTAGACATACCCCTCTAGGGGACCCAAAAGAACCACCGCCGTGTAGGAATACCCTTCTATGTGAGCCAAAATATCCACCGCCCTGTCTAGTGATTACCCCTATAGGGGACCCATAAGACCTCCGACGTGTGTAGGATACTCTTCTAGGTTGTCCAAAGATCCACCGCCCTGTGTAGTGATACCCCTACAGGGGACAAAAAGGACCCACCACCCTATGTAGGCATACCCCTCTAGGGGACCCCAAAGACACACACCATGTGTAGGAATAACCCTCTAGGGGACCTAAAAGACCTACCGCTCTGTGTAAGCATACCCTTCTAGGGGACCCAAAAGAGCCCCTACCCTGTGTAGACATACCACTCTAGGGGACCAAAATAAACCACCGACGTGTAGGCATACCATTCTAGAGGAGCCCAAAGACACACCGCTATGTGTAGGCATAACTCTCTGGGGGACCCAAAAGAACCAACGGCCTGTATAGAAATGCCCCTCTAGGGGACGCAAAAGACCCACCCCCTGTGTAGTGATACCCTTATTGAGGACCCAAAAGACACACCGCCCTGTGTAGGCATACCCTTCCAGGTGAGCCAAAAGAAACACCGCCTTATGTAGGCATAACTCTATGGTACCACAAGACCCACCACCCTGTGTAGGCATCCCCTTCTAGGGGCCCCAAAAGACCCACCGCCCTGTGTAAGCATGCACCTCTAGAGGAGCCCAAAGAGCTACCACACTATGTATGCGTGCTCCTCTAGGGGAACGAAAATACCCATCGCCCTGAGTAGGCATGCACGTCTAGGATACTCCAAAGACACACCGCCCTGTGTAGGCATAGCTCTCTAAGGGAACCAAAAGGCCCATGGCCGTGTGTTGGCATTCCCCCTCTAGGTTACCGAAAAGAGCTACCACCCTGTGTATGCATGCTCCTCTAGGGTACCGCAAAGACCCACCGCCCTGTGTAGTGATACACCTATAGGGGACCCAAAAGACCCACCGCCCTGTGTAGTGATACACCTATAGGGGACCCAAAAGATCCACCGTCGTGTGAAGGCATACCACATTAGCGGACCCAAAAGACTCAGCGCTCTATTTAGGCGTACCCATCGAGGGGAATCAAAAGACTCACCGCCCTGTATAGACATAGCCCTCCGGGGGACCCAAAAGACCTACCGGCCTGTGTAGGCATATCCCTCTAGGGTACCCCCAAAGAGCTACCACCCTGCGTAGGCATACACCTCTAGGGAGCCCAAAAGATCAATCGCCCTATGTAGGCAGACCCCTCTAGGGGACGCAAAAGACCCACCGCCTTGTGTAGGCATACCTCTCTAGGAGACCCCAAAGAAACACCACTCAATCCAATGATTACCCCTATAGGGGACCCAAAAGACCCACGCCCTGTGTAGGCATACCCATCTAGGGGACCCTAAAGATCCACCGCCCTGTGTAGTGATACTCCTACAGGGTTCCCAAAAGACCCACCGCCGGGTGTAGGCATACTACTCTAGGGGACCCCAAAGAAACACCATGTGTAGGCATACCCCTCTAGGGGAGCCAAAAGACACCACACTGTGTAGGCATACCGATCTAGGGGATCCAAAACACGCACCGCCCTGTATAGATATACCCCTCTAAGGGACCCAAAAAGACCAACCGCCCTTTATACATAATCCTCTACGGGACCAGAAAGACCCAGGGGCAGGTGTAAAAATGCCCCTCCATTGGAGCTAAAAGAACCACTACCTATGTAGACATACCTATGGCACCCCAAAGACCCATCACCCTGTGTAGGCATGCCCCTCTAGGGGACCGAAAATACTCACTGACCTGTGTAGGCATGCCCCTCTAGGGTAGCACAAAGAGCTACCACCCAGTGTAGACATACCCCGCTACGGAACCCAAATGACTCATCACCCTGTGTAGGCACACACCTCTAGGGGACCCAAAATACCCACCGCCCTGTGTAGGAATACCCCTATAGGGGACCCCAAAAAACCACGACCCTGTGTAGTGAGACCCATATAGGGGACCCAAAAGACCCACCGCCCTGTGTAGGCATGCCCATCTAGGGTACCCTAAAGAGCTACCACCCTGTGTAGGTATACGCCAACTAAAGGACCCCTAAAGAACGACCGTTCTGTGTAGTGATACCCATATAGAGGACAGGAAAGACCAACCGCCCTGTGTAGGCATAACCCTCTAGGGGACCTCAAAGACACACCACCAT
Organism: Ceratothoa steindachneri; assembly: GCA_963969495.1. Classification (NCBI taxonomy): domain Eukaryota; kingdom Metazoa; phylum Arthropoda; class Malacostraca; order Isopoda; family Cymothoidae; genus Ceratothoa; species Ceratothoa steindachneri. The sequence goes on along the minus strand of OZ018332.1, from coordinate 44,176,186 downwards.
ATGTAGGAATACCCCTAAAGGCGACCCAAAAGACCTAGAGCCCTGTGTAGGCATACGCCTCTAGGGAACCGAAAAGACACATTCGCCTATATAGGCAGACCCCTCTAGTGGACCCAAACGACCCACCGCCCTGTATAGGCATACCCCTCTAGGGGGCCCCAAAGACCCACCGCCCTATCTAGTGATTACCCCTATAGGGGACCCAAAAGACCCACGCCCTGTGTAGGCATACTCATCTAGGGGAATCTAAAGATCCACCGCCCTGTGTAGTGATACTTCAGATAGGGTACCCAAAAGACCCACCACCGGGTGTAGGCATACCGCTCTAGGGGACCCCATAGAAACACACCATGTGTAGGAATACCCCTCTAGGGGAGCCAAAAGACAACGCCCGGTGTAGGCATACCGATCTAGGGGACCCAAAAGACCAACCGCCCTTTAACGACATAATCCTCTAAGGGACTACAAAGACCCAGGGGCAGGTGTAAAAATGCCCCTCCTTTGGAGCTAAGAACCACTACTTATGTAGGCATACCTCTCTATGGCACCCCAAAGACCCATCACCCTGTTTAGGCATGCCCCTCTAGGGGACCGAAAATACTCACCAACCTGTGTAGGCATACCCATATAGGGGACCCCAAAGAACCACGACACTGTGTAGTGATACCCCTATAGGGGACCCCAAATACCCACTGCCCTGTGTAGCCATACCCCTCTAGGGGACCCCAAAGACCTACCACCATGTGTAGGCATACCCCTAAAGGCGACCCAAAAGAGCTACAGCCCTGTGTAGGCATACCCCTCTCGGGGACCCCAAAGCGCCACTACCCTGTGTAGGCATACCCATCTATTGGAACTAAAAGACCCACCGCCGTGTAGGCATACCTCTCTAGAGGAGCCCAAAGACACACCGCCATGTGTAGGCATAGCAATGCAATTAAATATTGACGGTTCGCTGCTAAGATGATTGACACTACCAATTAAGTTTGAACCAAGGGATAATTAATTAAGAAATGATCTTACAATTATGCAAGTTCTAGATCCTTGAGGTTCGAAGCGGGAAAGGTGGGAGGAGCGTGACGAAGCGGGGGTTAAACCCCTTTTACCTTGATGTGCGGCGAGTAAGACGAGGGAGGTAAGTTCGACCTTGAACTTGTGGGCGTCTGCTCAATCCAACTTCGAGAAATTGAAGATGGGGCGGGGCCTCTTATCCTTCAAGAGGCAAACGGAGGATGTTGGGGGATGGCTTTTCCAATCCTTAAAATCCGAAGACGTGGTGAGGAGGGTAGAAGCGCGTCTAAAACTATCTCCATGAACAACACTGAGTGACGACTAGCTGTTCCTTGGCTCTTCGACAATCACTCAATTCTTCTCTGTACGAGAATGTAGTTAATTCCCTCTCGACTAACGGAGACGTTACGGCTAAGGTACTGGAGGGCGGCTTCAGACACAATCTGCCTGTGAACTCCCAAGTATCGAATATATACTCCAAAATTATCTAGACAAGGACAGAGATTCGTCGCCAACAGACTTTCTTAATTGACTTGGGTCGCGATAAGGGTCCATAGCGGGAAGTCGTGATGTCCCCTTAATGGTCTTTCCATTGTTGTAATTTTCGCAGTAAACCAAGGTACCGGAGAAGGTGGGAAGAGGAAAAAGAATTCCTTTCCTCTCTCCTTATTCTTTCACACCATATCCCCGATGGGATGACCAGATACCCGACATATAGTTAGAGTGGGAAAGGTTTTTTTTATGGCGCCCATCTGTCCTAAAGCTACCAAAGACATAAGACGCAGCAATAATTTTTTAGCCGACAACGAAGCTATATAACACAAGAAAAAAATCAATAAAAACACTGAATAAAACACAAAATTAAAGCAAAACCAAAACCCCCAAAAAGCAAGAATAAGTAAGCACATTCTGGGGCGGAGCGTACGACCAACACCAAAGAGAGTCGAATAAAATGGAACGGGAAAGAGAAACAGGTCAGGCTGTTCAGCCTGTGCAGATAGCATGCCCTCCCCCCCTCCCCTCCCAACGCGTTCGTTCCCAGAAACATCTACACTTCGTGCAGAAAATATGTATACCACCACCTAATACCACATTCTTCGCTATACTTCGTAAAACCTTTATTGCAGGGTAAAGAAATTTCGAGACATAGCCGCAAAATTTCAAGGTTTGATCGTCATTATAATAATGACACTTTTTACGAAAATTTGCGATAAGTATACCCCTATACAATTTGATAACTAATAATCGATAGAATAAACTTTTTGATAAATGACACTTTTCAAACTATTAATAGTTTTTGAGTAGGTTGAAACGAACTTCGGGTAAATTATTGTCCCACTCATCTTTGCAAACTATCAATTCAATGATTTGGGTGTCTTGCATGGACCTTCATTTCATGCCATAAATTTTGTACTGAGTAAGTCTGGCGATTGTGGTGGCTTATTCCAATACGTTTATTTTAGCTTCCTTCAACCAGAAGAAAAAAAAATCAGTGTTTGGGATCTACCGTTCTGAAAGACGCATCTTCTTAGGCCAATGTTGTAAGCATCACTTAAAAGATAATCTTCAAGAATCTTTCAGTAGTACTCATTATACATCGTTCCGTTGAAACGATTAAATGTAACGCATGGCGCAGAGAAACTGGTCTATAACAATAAATCCACCGACATGTTTTACTTCGGGAAGTATTTGTGCCCGCCAAACGCAAACTCCGTTAGGAAATATGGCACATGGCGGTAATAATTTAAATCTTCCTCCGAAGCAACGTTGGCGTACTTAATTAAAAACGGGCTTTTTAATAACGCCTCAGGGGACATATTGGAGACGTGTATTCCACCTAACAACGACACCCTCTTCTCTTTACTGATCGTTCATCTCCCCTAGAGTCAGTCATTCTTAGATTATATTTAACAGATCTAAAAAAATTTCAGCCGCGGGGAGGGGAATTTTCAGACGAAGTCCGAACGATTGAGATTTGCAGCCGTTTCAATTGCCTTAAACTTTCTTATTAGTGACCGCACTTTAAATTTAAGGACAATTATTCTTCAGCCGATTCATAGGGTACATTTAAAGAAAAAAAGCAAAACAAAAGCGAACACAGAAAAGAAAACGAGAAAAAAATAAGATAAAAATGCACGGTCTGGCTTGGAAGGGAGGCCCGCCTCTCCATGCGCCAACACATTCAATACCTCCAAAGTTAAATAGAATGGAGGAGGCTGGACTCCTTCAAAAGGTCATATAGTCCGCAGGTCTAAGTGCAGACCTGAAGCCATCGCGGTATTGAGGGGTAGTTCCATGGGAACAGTCGCGGCACAATGGGACGCACCCTTCGGCCGTCTCCCATCTTCTTTGCCAAGCAGCCCACAGGGCTGCCCAGATTCCTGACATGTGAGGAAGAGTGAAATGACGGTCTGGTCGACCAGTCCTCGAAGACTCTTTGCGCCATCATCGTCGTGCTCAATCTCCGCCGCAATTCCTAGATGTCCATGAACACAGCAGAAGATCATTTTGACATCCGAACGGCTCGTAAAAAAGCGTGACGTCACGGAGATAGCAAAACAGAGGATGCAGAGATTCCAATGCTCCGAGAGCACTCAGGGGGCTTTGTGAATAGCCCTAAACCCAAAGGGATTAGGCATCTCTCGGCGGTATAGGCATCATCGAGTGCAGTGAGAGCTGAGGACGACTGAGGGAGGCGCTGGGCTCGCGCTTCCAGGCGCAGAGCGAGTAGCACCTCCACAACATCGACAAGTAGGCTCTCAATTGGGGGAAGTACGGAAGGAACCTGTCGCCAAGCGAAGGTCGGAGTGGTGGATCGAGTCCACCTTCCGCAATACACGCTCTGCTGCGGATGCGTAAAGGTCGCATGCGTAGTCGAGCTTCGAACGAATAAAAGATCGATAAAACAAGTAAGGTGGTAGCAATATGAGCGCACCAGGCGTTGAACGTCACGGAACGAAGAATGTCCATAGCGCGAGTACAAGAGACCCTAAGGCTCCTAATATAAGCCTCCCAGGTAAAGCGTCGATCAAATACAGGACCAAGGAAACGTTGCGAGTCTACCACTTCCAGGCGAACCCCATTTAGAAACAAATCCAGGTAAGAGTGGAGCCGCGGATGGAGGTAGAAGTGTACCACCTTAGTCTTGGCCAAGGAAAAACGAGAGAGACGATTCAATGCTTGTTGGAGTGGACGCTCCAGAGTTGGCATCTGGGTCGCGCCAAGAGATCGAAAGGGCGTCCACGTAGAGCGTAGCGAGAACATCTTCCGGCTGTACCGATGTGATGCCATTAATGCTCAGGGTAAAGAGTGCAACACTGAGGACACTTCCCTGCGGGACACCCTCTTCCTGCTCCATTGGGCCGAAGAGGGCTCCCCCACCCCACCCGTACGTGGAATAGACGATCTCGCAAAAATTCAGATATAAAGATTGGAAGGCATCCCCTCGCCCCCATCGTGTGGAGAGTATCCATGATACCGTATCGCCATGCGGTATCATAGGCCTTCTCCTGATCGACAAACACCCTGGCGTAGTGGTGTCTACGAAGGAAGGCCTCGCATAAGGCATTTTCCAGTCAGAGCGGAGCATCCGACGTGAAATGGAGCTTGAGGAAGCTGCATTGTCCAGAAGACAGATGGCCTCCACTCTCCAGAAAGAAGGCTAAACTAAAAATTTCCAATTTCTCCATTAATTTGTACACGCAGGAGCCTAGCCGGACCCTAGCCAGACGAAATTCACAGACATAAAATCGTTCGGACATAACGCTTGCGTTTGAGGGCCGTCTCACACTCTGCTGACCACCACAAGATTGGTCGGCGTGCAAAACAGCCAGACGTTCTAGGAATAGTTGTTAGGCCCACGGCGTTGAGGTTACCGGAGAACTCAACGGTCTCATCAACCGTCCAAAGCTCGACCGAGATAGAGAAATCAGTCATTTCCTGAAATGCGGACCACCACGCCAAGCACAACAGAGGCAGGCTCTCGGGCGGCAGCGACTCAGAAAATATTTGAATGGGAAAGTGATCACTTCCGTGGAGGTCATCGACCACCCCTCGTCGAAAATCAGGCTGTGTATCCGGAGAGCACAAAGGTAGATCGAGGCAGGAAAATCAAGCAGCAGGTTTCGGGCAGTGATGCGTAAACTCGTTCACATTTAAGACACCATCTCGGGCTCGTCGATCAGGTCGGCAAGGGCTTGACCCCGGGCATTAATCGAGTAGTCTCCCCAGAGGGGGTGTCTACCGTTTAGATCTATGAACAAAGGAAAGGGCCTCGGCAACAGTGCCGCGACGCGGCGAAAGTCCCTCGCGTCGAAGTCGGCTGACGGTGGAATGTACGCGGAAATAACAATATACCTCCTATCCAGGTGCAGCTGCACAGCTACTGCCTGAAAGAGGTATCTAAAGCGAAGGGAAGAACGGAGACATCATGCCGGGAGTAAATAGCGTATCCTCGTGCCCAGACCCATCTCTTGGTAGTAGGGAGAATGGGCAGGGGGCACGCGCCTAGCATGGTCTCCTGCAAAAAGATGGCTAACGGGGAGTGGGAGGAGACGAGCTACAGCAGCTCCTCCCAGTTGGCCCTGAGTCAGCGGCAATTCCATTGAAGTAATATGCCCGCCAGGCCTAGCTCGGAGGCGGAGGTCCCTCTTTTGGAGATTCCACCGTCCCCGAGCCACCCAGCCTATCAATGGCTGTGGGCGAAGGAGCCGAAGCTCCTTTAGTGCTGTTCTCCTTTCGGGGGGCAGCTTTAGGAACCCAAGAAGATGGCCTCACGACCAACTTCAGGGGTGTTGCCTCCTGTGAGTCTAACGACTCGGTGGAGGCGCGTGGCCGTTTTACCTTACGCGAAACGGTCACACTGGGGGTAGGGATTTATTTTTTTTTTTTAAGGTGCTATCTGGCGACTGCCGACTTAGGCATAAGTCGCCGTAAACAAACAGCCTAGTTCTAGACTACTTTAAAAAATTTGAACAGGAAACAACAATAAAAAGAAATAACAATAACAAAAACAACAATTAAACCTGGTTAAATGAAAGGGAGAAGGCCGCCCCCCCCCAAGTCAACAAGTCCACCAGTCAATGCTGGGGGAAGGGAGGAGAGGCCTGGTTTAAGCTGGGGATGGGTTTGAACCCATCGTACCGCCAGCTTTACCAGGGGGGCGCCCGGGGCGGGTGAACCCGCGCAGAAGGGTTCCTAATGGGCACGGAAACGACCGTGCTCGTAGGTCTGGAGGTGCCAGGAGCAGAGGGTCTCCTTTCTTAGCATTAAAGCATAAGACGTCCAGGGCAGAGCCGGGCGCGCCAGGACCAAGTCCTTAGCTTCGCGAAATGAGAGACGATCCTGCGCCTGAACGGCCAGGATTTCCATCTCAAGACATACGCACTCCATTGCTTCGAAGAAGCGGGGTGCGGCTCTCAGCAATTATCACACGGTCACACACGATTTGGACTTATCGTATACGGCCTTGGAGCAATTTACACAGATTTCGGGTAACCCCGACTTTGCACGTCGATAGGAGCGATTATTATGGCCGAAGCAGTAACAATAGAAGCATCTACACGGCAGTGGCACGAATGCCTTCACGCGGTAGTGATACCAACCGGCACGCACCGATTCAGGGAGCTTGTCACATCGAACGTGACGAAGAGTGTAGGGGTGGGTCTCGAGGCCACTCCCTCTTTTTCATCACACGTTCAACTTTGACCGCCCCATAGTCGGCCAGCTCTAAGGTGATTTCATCTATGGAGTAGTTCACGAGTTCCCTCGCATAAACCACTCCTTTCACAAAGTTCAGGGTAGAGTGCGGCGTCAGACTCACCGGCGTGCCATCAAGTGTCTGAAGGGCACTAATCATGGCCCCCTCGGAGGGATTCGACGCATTCGCCAGAAGGGTACTGTCCTAGAAACGGGACACCTTCGGCTCTCTACCAATCACGCTAGCTAAGGCTCTCTTCTGAAGGATCATGTTGCCCTTAGCCAACATGCTGCCATCAGTGGAGCGAATAACGAGGAAGCGTTTAAAGCCAGCGGGCTCGAAAACGCCACGTAGCCCTGAATGAGGGGCACCGACGTAATCGAGGCTCCGCCCTGGGCACTTTTGGTCTTAGTATGTGAGTCCCCACCTGGGGGAGCAACGGGGCTAGACGTGCCGATCTTGGCTTGGTTGCTTACCGAAACGGCAGCAGACCCGTCCGTCCCCGCGGCTCCCGCGCAAGGAGAGGAGCCCCGAGTCTTCTTGTTCCTTTTCTTTTTAGGAGAGGAGGGTGGGGAATGAACCCGCTTCTCTCCTCGGTCCTATCTGTCACAAGGGCAGTGGCCAGGGGAGTAGTTCCCTCCTCTCCTTGCGGATCCTCAGAAGCCGGAGCCGTCTGAGGTGAAGCTTGCACAGGAATGGACTCGGGTTCTATGCTTTGTACCAAGCCCGGGTTCGACCCCATGTAAGATTCTACCGTCTGGGGCTGATTCACCTCAGGGACCATGTCCATCTCTTGGGAGGCCTCCATGTTGCCATCTCCCCCAAAGACATCACGGATCCCATTCGTATCGTCTTCTGCCGGCGAACCAGCACCAGTCGCAGAGGCGAGGGGGGCACATACAATGACCCCTTTTAGACTGCACGCACGAGCGCAGGACGTTAGGGGACAATGACTGAGGGGCCCTGTCATCCTTTGCCCCCTTAAGGGGTTCGTCCATTTTGGGGCCGCCTGCGTGCTTTCTTAGCATTCCCTTTGTAAAGTAAAGGGGGGACTGCTGCTAGTAAGAGGTCACCCAAGGGCGACTCCAAAGAAGGAGGTGAGGGGTAGTCCCCTGAACCTGTAGGCATGGGAGAGGAGTAAGCATCCTCTTCGGTAAAAAAAGTTTCGAGGGTCCCCTGGGAAAGTGCAGTGGGGGGGAACCTGCTTTTCTGTATTGGAGCTGCCCGAGGGCGACTCCGATGGTGGTAGAAGGGAAGGTACTTTTTAATTTTCATCAATGGGCATGGTGACCCTTTTTTGTAGCACGGGACGAATACGTTAATCACCCCACGCAGTGGGGGGTCAATACTGGGCCGGCAAAGCCAGCTGCCGCCCTTTGAGGCCACTCCTCCTGCCTAGTGGCCTGGCAGCCCATTCTCATGGCGGCTCCACCTTAGGCTCGATGTAAATTGATAGTGTGTGAAAGGAGAGAGAAAGGGGATGTGAGGAAGGTGGGGGTGGAGGTGAAGCAGGTTGTTAAAAACCCATCACCCCAAACTGGAGCTCAGGGGTGAGGGGGCGTTGTCTCCCATTGGAAAGTAAATCTAAGCCAAATTAAGGCACGCTTGTCAAAAAGAGGGGCTGAAATTGTGCGAGTTAACTTCTAGGCATTTAAATAATGCCAACATCACCCGGAACCCGTCACTTTTACTGTGCCCGGTTGCAGGAAGTGCCAGCGCCGGGACTGACCGAGAAAATTCGTGCTGGATCACTCACTCGTTACGTGACACCATAAGAACCATTTCGCTAGTCGCATTCACCTCCTCACAACTTAACCCAGCCTCTTCAAGTTTCCCTCATCGTCCTGATCTTAGTACCCTTGTACCCCACATTTGTCTCCCCCCCTCGTGGAGACTAGAGCGGGCCGGCCACCCAACTTGTTCCCCTTGCATTTCTTAAGGTCGCTACCGGTCGCCGCTCTTAATGGTATATCGGAAAGTCAGCTTTAGGGAGCTAATTTTACCCCTCACCCCCTTTGGTGAATGAAAGCGGGAGGGGGTAACCTTACAGGAGGCTTGCGGAGGGGATAACATTAAAGGAGGCTTAGGGGGGAAGGTGAAAGGAGGCTTGGAAGGGAGGGGTAAACTTAAATGGAGCTTGCGCGCCCCCTCTCATACAAAGATTACGCTGGGGAAAGGAATTGAGAAACCCAACCGGGTTTTGCTATCGCTGCTTGACTATGGGGGGGAGGGCGCTTCATAAAGAATAACTGAAAATATTAATATAAATAAAAAGTACTTTGCTCTCTACCAGTTTAGAATAGGCCCCGCTCCGCCTTCAGCAGCTGGGTTTGTTATCGTAGTCTGTGAAAAAGTCTTTAGCCTATTCCATTAGTTTTTATTATCTTTTCTTCGTCTCTTGCTCCGCTCTTGTTGGTTGCTCCATCTTCCCGTTTGCACTTAAAAAGAAATCCCTTCGCCGAAGGAGACCAAGTCCTTTGAAAAAATGTAAAAACAACAACAACTAACGAGAGCATCGCTTTCAGTAAGTGTTGCGTGAACATGAATTCCAGATTCACAGCCGACCTGAAAGCATAGTTACGAGAAGCGGGCGCAGCTAGCTTGAGCTGCGCTCGTTGTGTAAGGAAGGCGGTAAGTGAGGACCTCCCCCCCTATCCTGTCTCTCAGGTTCTCCCTAATTGCATATAGTTTGGGGGTGGAAAGGGGAGGGGGGAGCGATGGGAAGAAGCCGTCAATCTTCGGCCCTGAGCCCAAGGGATGCATTCCGAGCCCTTTGTGAGTTACCAAACGCCGGCGCTCTGGGGCACCAACTTCGATTCCCCTTCGTGTCGGGTTCTTGTAAGGGGGTGGCGGAGGTTGGCGCCGCTTTGGAGGGGATCATTATTCTCTCTCTTTGAGCGGTGACTTCGCCCCAGTGGCCCGGGTCCGGGGAAGCATCCAGTCACCCCCTCAAGTGCGCGTCAAGTTCATTAGTTAGGGGGGGGGGGCATTAAGGTTTATTTTTAGACAGTGAGAGGGGGCAGTGTCACCTTTATCGGGTTTTTTTTCCTTTATACTCGTTCGCTCCTCTCGGCCAATGGGGCCGGGTTCTTCCATCAGTGAATTTCTTTGGTGAAGAGTTCTCCCATCGGTGCATTTCTTTATAATAATAATAAAATTCCTATAATGCGCTCTTCAAGGCCGGAGGCCTTCACAGAGCGCACGTTCGGCTGAGGGCTAAGATCAGGTGAGTGAGTAGGCAATCCTGAACAGATGCGTTTTCAGGAGTCGCTTGAAAGTGGTAAGTGAGGCAGCGGATCTAATTACGGCTGGAAGAGCATTCCAAAGCTTGGGGGCACAGACTAAGAAGGAGCGGTCACCCATTGAGCAGAGGGACGAGCGAGGAGTGTTCAGGAGAGGAGCATGAGATGACCAAAGGGCCCGAGGGGCGAGACGTTGGGAAAGAGCAGAGGAAAGGTAGGTTGGGGCCTTTTGGTGAAGGACCTTGAAAGTGAAGAGAAGAATCTTCAAATGAGAACGATATCTGACGGGTAACCAGTGCAGTTCCTGAAGCAGGGGCTTAGAAGGGGAGAAGCGAGAGCGACGGAGGAGTAGTCGGGCAGCGTAGTTCTGGACTAGCTGAAGATGACGTAGAGAGGAAGATGGTAGATTTACAAGAAGAGTTACAGTAATCAAGGCGGGAGGTAATGAAGGTGCGGACAGCAGTCTCAAGACTTTGGCGATCGAAGTGAGAGTGAATGCGGGAGAAGTTACGGAGGAAACAAAGGAAAGATTTACTAATATTGTGGATGTGGGGCTTGAAGGAGAGATGCTCATCAAACAAAACGCCCAGATTTCTAACAGAATCAGAGAAAGCGACAGAGTTTCCACCCGGAGGGAGGGAGGGAAAGAGGGATTGAACTTTGTATACTAGAGCGGGGGTACCAACCAGAATAACTTCAGTTTTGGAGTGGTTAACTTTAAGGAAGTTAGCCGATAGCCAGTCCGAGATAAAAGAATAGGCAGATACGAGGTCACAGATTGAGTGGGCAATGGTCGAGGGGGAAGAGGAAATAAAGATTTGAGTGTTATCAGCATAGAGGTGGAAGAAAGACCGAGATTACGTAGGAGGGAGCTAAGAGGGAATAAGTAGATACGAAAGAGGAGAGGACCGAGGACAGAGCCTTGAGGAACACCAAAGCGAATGGGAGTGGGGTCAGAGGAGACGTCGTTAATCACTATAGATTGGGTGCGAGACTAAAGGTAAGAGCGGAACCAGTCGAGAGCAACGCCAGAAATGCCAAGGAAAGAATGGAGGCGATCAAGCAAGACGGAATGGTCAATAGTATCAAAGGCAGAGGAGAGGTCAAGTAGAATGAGGATGGAGGCACAACCCCGTTCAGCAGCTCTACGTAAGCAATCAGTAACATTGAGTAGAGCGGTTTCGGTAGAGTGCCCAGCTTTAAAACCTGATTGGCGAGTCTCATCAATATTACAGGCAACGATGTGGGAATTTATGCGCGAAACAACTACTCTTTCAAGAACCTTAGAGAGGAAGGGAAGTTGCGAGATCGGACGATAGCTAGCTGGGTCGGAAGGGTTAAGCTTCGGCTTTTTAAGGATCGGAAGGATTTGGGCACATTTGAAGGAAGGGAAAACACCAGTAGTAAGGGAGTTATTGAACAGGTGGAGGAACATTGGGAGTATGAAGAGTTCTCCGATATGTGTATTTCTTTGGTCAGATTCTCCCATCAGTGCATTTCTTTGGTGAAGAGTTCTCCGATCTGTGCATTTCTTTTTGTTCTTTTATCACTCTTCGCGGTCGCTGGATCATCCTGGGGGCAAAAATAAGAGGTGGAGCCGAAAATAGAGTTGTCGTGTTTGCCCCCTTCGTCGGCAGTTGCCCCTCCCCCCCGCTGCCTCCCGGTAGCGTGTCCATATGTGTGGGGGCATTGATGATCGATTGGGGCTTCATTCGCATCGTTTGTGGCGTCACGCGAGCGAAAGAGGACGCAGGTGGAAGCCTTAATTAAAGGCGTCGGGCCGGGATTGATGGATACATTGCAAATATATCGGTGTAATCCAACGGGGATGCTCATTTATTCTTGGGGGAGGGGGTAGAACTTGAGGGCTCGGAGTGAAAAGAAGTCATTGAATCGCACCCTCCTCACCCCAACATTTTGGGTTGGTGAAATGTGTTTTTACTGCTGCACCCTCGACCCATTATGAGTCATGTAAGCTGTGGCACGTGAGGTATGTGCCAAAATGCCACAGAAATGGGGATTTGCGTGCCTTCCCGGCCCCAAAGTCTGGAGTAGAATGTCTATACTGATTTTCTTGTAGACATTTTCACTCCCCCCCCCATCTTCACTTACTTCACACATCTCACATTAATAACTGAGATTCTCCCGATAGTTTTGTTTTATATTTATTTATTTTTAAATAACTCTTTTACCCATTTTCCTCTCGCTTTTTCAGTCGCCTGGATGGTCCCGACAACGGGAGAAAGATGGCGCTAACCACCCTTTTAAAAAAGGGTTAGCGAGAGAAGCCGTTTGAAAGCGAACCTTCAGCTGGGGTGATGAGAAAGATGGGAGCGAAAGCGGTGTTACGCTGGGGTTGGGTAGAGAAGATCCATGGCAGACCATATTAGCCCAAGCCACGAGGCCGGTGAGGTGCATTGGAGGCATAGCGAGGAATAGTCAGATGTGGTACCATCTTGGGTAGAACCAGAGGGGCCATCGGCCCGAGAACTATACCGAGCTCTCGAAGGAGTTTCCTATCCCTAAACCAAAAGGTCTCAGGCTATGACTGACGTCTCTCGGCGGCATAGGCACCGTCGAGATCAGCTGCAGATGCAGTGAGAGCTGTTGGCGACTGCGGGAGGCGCCGTAAAGGCGAATAATGCACTGTGAATGGCGCAGAGCGAGTGGCATCTCCCCAGCATCGACAGGTAGGCTCTCAATGGGGGAAGTGCGGAAGGCACCAGTCGCAAGGCGAAGGCCGGTGTGGTGGGTCGATTTTTTTTTCAAGTAGCTTTTTTTTTTCTTTTTTTTTAAGGGGCTATCTGGCGAATGCCCACTTGGGCATAAGTCACCGCAAACAAACAGCCCAGTTCTAGGCTACTTTAAAATAAAAAAATTTGACAGAAACAACAATAAAAAGGGGATAACAATCAGGGAGCAAGCTCCGGCGTCGGGGGGAGGTCCCCCTTACGCCGGCGCAGGAGCCTGAGACCTACAAAAAAACAAAAACAAACAACAATAACAAAAAAAACAAGTTAAATACAAGGGAGAAGGCCGGCCTCCCACAAAAAGTCAACAAGTCCACTAGTCATGGTGCACGCACTCGTCCCGGGTACAAGGGACAGGCGGTAGCGACCCCGCCCATCCCGGTACCGGGACAGGTAACGTGCGCGAAGATCACTCAGACTGGGACATTCGACAAGAATGTGCCGAACAGTCTGGGGGACGACGCAGTCGTCGCAATAGGGCACAGGCGAGCGCTCCATCAAATAGCGATGCAGCACGAGAGTGTGTCCGATTCGGAGACGACAGAAAGCGACCTGAAGCCGTCACGGCATTGGGGGATAGATCCATGAGAACAGTCGCGGCGCAATGGAACGCAACTTTAAGTTCCCTTCGACCGTCTCCCATCTTCTTTGCCAAGCAGTCCGAAGAGCTGCCCGTATTCCTGCCATGTAATCGGTGTGTGGAAGAGCGAAACGCTGGTCCGGTCGCAGAGTCCTCGCGGACTCTTTGGCGCCCTCATTCCCCGCAATTCCTACATGTCCAGGAACACAGCAGAAGATAATCTCGACATCCGCCTGGCTCGCCAAAACCGTGGCATCACGGATATCGCGAACCAGGGGATGCGGAGATTCCAATGCCCCGAGAGCACTCAGGGCGCTTTGTGAGTCGCTATAGATCACAATCCGGTCTCCGAACCGGGCACGTCGCGTAATCTCCCGTACCGAGTGGTGTATTGCCACCAGTTCGGCCGTGAAGACAGACGCAGCGCCTGGCAGAGCCCCGCTGACTTCAAACAAAGGGGATACAGCATCGAAGCCGACCCCTTCTTGGGACTTGGAGCCATCTGTATACACTGGCACGGTTCCAGCGTGACACGATGTGTGCTCTAAAAAGGTCGAACGCAATGCTCCCGGTGCCCTACATGCTTTGGCAGCAGAGGCGTGGCGACAAATAGCCAAATGTGGTACCCTATAGGGTGGCGTCCTGGGCAGAACCAGGGGCCCCACCAGCCCGAGAGCTATACCTAGCTCTCGAAGGAGTTTCCTGGCCCTAGACCCAAAGGGCTTAGGGTATGACGCGTCTCTCGGCGGCATAGGCACCGTCGAGATCAGCTGCGGCTGCATTGAAAGCTGTTGGGGACTGAGGGAGGCGCCGGGCTCGCGCATACAGGCGAGTAATGCACTGCACGCGGCGTGGAGCGAGTGGCATCTCCCCAGTATCGACCAACAGGCTCTCAATGGGGAAAGTGCGGAAGGCACCGGTTGCCAGACGAAGGCCGGTGTGGTGGATCGAGTCCACCTTCCACAATAAACGCTCGGCTGCGGATGCATAAAACTCGCGTTCGTAGTCGAGCTTCGAGCGAACAAAGGATCGATAAAAAAGTAAGGTAGTAGCCCTATCAGCACCCCAAGCGTTGAACATCACGGAACGGAGAATATCCATGGCGCGGGTACAAGAGACCCTAAGGCTGCAAATATGAGCCTCCCAGGTGAGGCGTCGGTCGAATACAAGACCAAGGAAACGGTGCGATTCACTCACATCCAGGCGTACCCCATTAAGAGGGAGGGGCCTCGATACTCACCCCTACACTCTTCGTTGGTATCGCTACCGCGTGAAGTCATTCTTCGTGTCATTGCTGTGGAGGTGCTACAACTGCCACCGCTCAGGTCATATGAATCACTTCTGTAGGAGTGCAAAGTTAGGTTACCCGAAGTCTGCATAAGTTGCTTAAGGCCGCACACGATAAGTCCAAATCGTGTGTGGCCAAGTGTGTAAATTGCGGACAGCTGCATCCCGCTTCCTCGAAGCCGTTCAGGCCCAGGATCGTCTCTCATTTTGCGAGGCTAAGGACTTTGTCCTGGCGCCCCCGGCGCTGCCTGGGACGTCTTATGCCTCAATGTTAAGAAAGACACCCTCTGCTCCTGGCCCCTCTAAGCCTACGAGCACGGTAGTTTCCATGCCCATTCGGAACCCATCTGCCGGTTCTAACCACTCCGGCGCTCCCTTGTTACAGCTGGCGGCACAAAGGGTTCACACCCAGTCCCAGCTAAAACCAGGGCTCCTCCACTAAGTCGTTAGACTCACAGGAGCCCAAACCCCTGTAGTTGGTCATGAGACCGTCTAACGGAGTTCCTAAAGCTGCTCCCGGAAAGGAGGACAGCACCAATGGAGCTTCGGCCCCTATGTCCACACCCAGTGCTAGGCTGGGTGACTCGAAGCCGCCCCGCCTCCCTTGAGTTTCGTGGCGGAGGGAAGAAAACACTAGCATGGCGATCCAACCTTGCCTCGATAATTCCTCGAAGGCGACAGCACCTTCAGCGCAATTTTCGGCCAACAGCGGCCGGAGTTCTGCCTCTGGGAAGCGTACTGCCATTCACGTGGTCTTCTCTTCGAAAAGGGTCCCCACATCTCCGAGCTAGACCTGGAGGGCATATTCCTTCAATGAAATTGCCGCGAACTCTGGGCCAGTAGGAGGAGCTGCGGAGGCTCAACTCCTCACGTTTCCCCTTAGCTATCTTTTTGCAAGAGACCATGCTGGGTGCGTGCCCCTTGCCCACCCTCCGGGGGTATAAGAGTTTTGTAACCCCACCACCACGGATGGGGTGGGCAAGAGGATGCGCTATCTCCACCGGCATGATGTCTCTGTTCTTCTCATTGCTTTTAATGCCTCCTTTCATGCAGTATCTGTTCAGCTGCACCTGGATGCGAGGTATACTGTTATTTCTGCCTACGTTCCTCCGTCACCCGACTTAGACGCGGGGGACCTCCGCCGCGTCATGGTCGAGGTCCTTTCTCTTATTCGGGGATCGGAACGGTAGACAACTCCCTCTGTAGAGACTACTCCATCAATCCTAGTAATCAGCTCCATTCTCGATAAGCTGGAGTTAGGTGTCCTAAATGTGGATGTTTACGCATCACTGGCCGAGAACCACTTCATTTTCCTCTCGTAATATATCTTGGTTCTCTCTGGATGCACAGCCTAATTTTGGGTAGTGTAGTCGATGACATCCATGGTAGTGATCAATTTCCAATTCAAATATCATTTTCTGGGCCACTGCCTCCTTAGAGCCGGCGCGGTGATGCGCATTTCAGGAAATGACTGTTTCTTTGTCTCAGTCGAGGAGTTTAGGTCTCTGGATGAGGTCGTTGAGTTCTTCTCCAGCAACCTCATCGTCGCGGGCCTAATTACTATTCCTAGAACGCCTGGCCGTTCTGCACGCAGACCACTCCCGTGGTGGTCAGCCGAGTGTGAGACATCCCTCAAATAGAAGCGTTATGTCTACATGCGCTATAAGCGCCGCCCGAATGACTTCGCTGTCGGTGAATTTCGTTGAGCTATGGCTAGGTTCCGGTATGTTTCGAAGCACGCCCCGCCCTCTTCTTGGCACCATACCTGTCTTTACTTAATGGAAAGACCCATCTAGCAGAAGCGTGGAAGTGAATCAAAAGGATCCGGGGCAAGTTCTCGTAGCCCCCCGCCTCCCTCCAGGATAATGGACCGCAATCTCGGACCGACCCCGCGTCCGTGGCGCAGTCCTTCGCGACCGCTTTTTCCGCATTCTCTAGCCAGGGTGCTGCTCCTCCAGCAATCAATGCGCGTCGTTGTGTCGCGGAAGGCCGCCGATTGAACTTTACCTCCAGAGGCGAAGAATCCGTCAACGACAAGTTTATATTGAGTTAGTTGCGTTCCGCTCTCGCATCGTGTGCGGCCACCGCCCCTGGTCCGGAGAATTTCCCGTTCGCCATGCTTCGATACCTGGGTGAGCGAGGCAGGGCCCTTCTGTTAGATTTGTTCGACACGATCTAGGTAGAGGGTGTCCTCCCAGATTCCTGGCGAATCGCTACTATGCTCGCTTTTCGCAAATCGAGGAGAGACCACTCTACCCTGTCCTGTTTCCACCCTATCTCTCTAACCTCCTGCGTGTGAAAGTTGATGGAGATATTGGTAAATGTTAGATTAGCCTTTTTTCTTGACAGCTGAGGCCACCTGTCTTCCGCCCAGTGCGGCTTCCGCAAGTTCCACTCCACGTTGCATGTTCTGCTCCGACTGGAAAATTTCGTCTGCGAGGCTTTCCTTCGTAGACAGCACTACGCCACGGTTTTTTTCGATCTGGAGAAGGCCTATTATATCGCATGGCGACTCTCCGTATGATGGGGGCGAGGGGACGCCTCCCAATCTTTATCTCTGAATATTTGCGAGATCGTCGATTCCGCGTATGGTTGTTGGGGAGCCCTCTCCGGCCCAGTGGAGGAGGAAGTGTGTGCCTTCAGTGTCACACACTCTTTGCCCTGAGCTTTAAGGGCATCACCTCGGTGTTGCCGGAAGATGTTCTCCCTGCGCTCTACGTGGACAACCTTTCGATCTCTTTTGGTGCGGCCCATTTGCCAACTCTGGACCGTCGACTCTAACAGACATTGAACCGCATCTCTCGCCATGCTGAAGCTCACAGGTTTCGGTTTTCCCTGGCCAAGACTAAGGTGTTACACTTCTTCCGGTATCCACGGCTCCATCCTGACCCAGACTTGTTTCTAAATGGGGTGCGCCTGGAAGTGGTGGACTTGCACAGTTTCCTTGGTCTTGTATTTGACTGATGAGTCACCTGAGAGCCTCATATTCGCAGTCTTAGGGTCTCTTGTACCCCCGCCATGGATATTCTTCGTTCGGTGACGTTCAGCGCTTGGGGAGCTGATAGGGCTACTGCCCTACTTTTTTATCGATCCTTTGTTCGTTTGAAGCTCGACTACGGATGCGAGTTTTATGCATCCGCCGCCGAGCGTATATTGCAGGTGGACTCGATCCACCACACCCCGTAAGGGGCGCGGCGATTTGCCATCCTGGCGGCCGTGCTGACGGGATCAAGCGCCCCGTCCGGCCCCAGCTTAGCCTCTCTTCCTTCCTTCAGATAGCCTGTATTTCTCCCCTACCTCGTCGCTTTTCATACAACCTCTCCCACAACTTTCTCTGGTCAGCCTCTAATTTCACAGGGTAGATGCTGACCTTCTCAAGCCAACCGTCCCGGATCGTGGCTGAGGGGGGAGGGGACAAAGTTCCCTAACTCCTGAGCTCCGGTTCGGGATAGGTCTTTTTTAACAACCTGCTTCATCCCCACCCATACCTTCCTCACATCCCTTTTCCTCTCCTCTTCACATTCTATCAATTTTACGCTGTGTCTAAGGTGGAGCCGCCATGCCGATGGACTGCCAGTCCACCAGGCGGGAGGGGTGGTCCCAAATGGTGGCGCCTGGCTCTACCGGGCCTGCAAGCACCTCTTGCAGTGCGGGCAACTGTAAGAGGTGGTGAGCTATTGCGTCCCGTGTAAAAAAGAGGGTCACTGTGCCCAATGATGAATATAAAAAAAAAAACCCAACCCCCAACTTCCCCTGTAACATCAACGGAGCCACCCTCGGGCAGCTCCCCCGAAAAAATGGAGGTATGCCCCCTTGTGCTTGCGCAGGGAACCCTCCATACTTCTTTAACCGGAAAGGAGGCTTACTCCTCGCCTACGGGTGTAGGGGACTCCCCCTCACCCCCTTCTCTGGAGGTGCTTTCGGGCACCTTCCTATTTCCAGCGGCAGTCCCTCCTTTTCTTTCTAAGGGACTGAAAGGAAAGCCACAGGCAGCCCATTGCCGACCGCCCCTCGTGTAAGCGGTTCGGTAGGGCATACCTCCTTAGGGGGGAGAGGGAAGCCAGGCCCCTTTGGTCGCTTCCCTCAAAAGAATGCAGGCAAGAATCTTAAACCTTGCCGGGGTCAAGTCCTGTGCCTCCCCACAAAAGACTTGGGATGCTGCCAAGGAGACCTGCGATGTCCTGGGAGGGGATGGCCTACTGGAGGCCCCTCCTGTGATAGACATGGTCTTTGAGGAAACCCAGCCTCAGAGGGTAGGGCCTTCCATGGGGGGGAAACCGGGCTCGGCACCAAGCACCGAACCTGAATCCGCCCCTATGCAAGGTCCTCCTCAAATGGCTGGGGCCTCCGAGGCAGTACAAGGAGGGGAGGGATCTCCTCTGACCGGTGCCCCTGCGACCACCAGGACCTTTTCCATTTCGGAGAAGGACCTGGCTGAGGCCAGCCCATCTGGCCTAGGGGCTTCTGTCGGCGGAGGTGAGAAGCGGGTTCATTCCCCGCCCTTCTCTCCTAAAAAGAAGAAAAAGACAAGAAAGACTAAAAAGACTCGGGGCTCCTCTCCATCCGTGGCGGCTACCAGGACGGATGGGTCTGCTGCCACTCTGGCAAGCGACCAAGCCAAGATCGGCACATCCGGCCCCTCTGCCCCCCCGGGTGCGGAGCCCCTGACTATGACAAAGACGAAAAGTGCACAGGGCGGAGCATGGATGACATCAGGGCCCCTTATTCAGAGGTTACCTGGCGTTTTCGAGCCCGCTGGCTTCAAACGCTTCCTCGTTATTCGCTCCACTGATGGCATCATGTTGGCCAAGGGCAACATGATCCATCAGAGGAGAGGATTAGCTAGTGCAATTGGTAGAGAGCCGAAGGTGACCCGTTTCTCGGACGGGAGCCTTTTGGCGAATGCGGCGAATCCCGCGGAGGCGGCCAAGATAAGTGCTCTTCGGACACTTCATGGCACCCCGGTGAGTGTGACGCCGCACTCTACCATGAACTTTGTGAAAGGAGTAGTTTATGCGAGGCAACTCGTTGACTACTCCATTGAGGACATCACCTTAGAGCTGGCTGACCATGGGGCGGTCAAGGTCGAACGTGTGATGAGAAAACAGGGAGGGGCCTCGAGACCCACCCCTACACTCTTCGTCACGTTCGACTGTGACAAGCTCCCTGAGTCGGTGCGTACCGATTGGTCCCACCCCTGCGTGAAGGCATTCGTGCCACTGCCGCGGCGGTGCTATTACTGTCACCGCTTCGGCCATAAAAATCGTTCTTGTAGACGTGCAAAGTCGGGGTCACCCGAAGTTTGTGTAAATTGCTCCAAGGCCGCACACGATGTCTAAATCGTGTGTGGCCAAGTGTGTCAATTGCGGAGAGCCGCACCCCGCTTCTTCGAAGCAATGTGGTGCATATCTCCTTGAGAAAGAAATCCTGGCCGTTTAGGCCCAGGATCGACTTTCATTCCGCGAGGCTAAGGACTTGGTCCTGGCACGCCCGGCTCTGCCTGGGACGTCATATGCCTCAATAGTTAGAAAGGCACCCTCTGCTCCTGCCCCATCCATTCCAACGGGCACGGTTGCTTCCGCTCCCATTCGGAGCCCTTCTGCGGGCTCTACTCAACCCGGGCGCTTCCCTGGTAAAGCTGGCGGCAAAAAGGGTTCACACCTAGCCCCAGCTAAAACCAGGGCTCCCCCCTCTTCCCCCAGCGTGACCGTTTCCCGTGACGCGAAACGGCCACGCGCCTCCACCGAGTCGTTAGACTCAGAGGAGGCAGCACCCTTGAAGATGGTCGCTAGGCCATCTTCCGGGGTTCCTAACGCTGTCCCCTGAAAGGAGGACAGCAACAAAGGAGCTTCGGCTCCTTCGCCCACGCCCCGAGGTGGAGCGAGTGGCTCGGAGACGGTGGTTCCTCTAAAAGAGGAATCAGACACACTCGTGTGACGCATCGCTATTTGATGGAGCACTCGCCTGCACCCTATTGTGACGAGTGCGTCGTCCCCCAGACTGTTCGGCACATTCTTGTCGAATGTCCCAGTCTGGGTGATCTTCGCGCACGTTACCTGTCTCGGTACCGGGATGGGCGGGGTTGCTACCGCCTGTCCCTTGTACTCGGGACGAGTTCGTGCACATTGACTTGTGGACTTTTGGGGGGAGGCCGGGCTTCTCCCCTTTATATAAGTAGTTTTTATTTTATTTTTTGTTATTTTCTTTGTAGGTAGCACGCTCCTGCGCCGGGGTGAGGGGGACTTGCCCCCGACGTCGGAGATTGCTTCCTAATTGTTAAGTTTTTCGTATTTTTTATCATTGTTATGTTTTCATATTCTTATTTTAAAGTAGCCTAGTGCTAGGCTGTTGTGATTTCAGCGACTTATGCCCAAGTAGGCAGTCGCCAGATCGGCTTCTAAATTTTTTTTTTTAAATCCCTGTTTACTCATCACACGTTCGGCTTTGACTGCTCTCAGACACCTTGGGATGGCGCGGCCAACCTTGGAGATGCTTCTTCATGCATTTACAGTCCCCACTATTTCTTTCAGTTGTTAGACTTAATTAGAGAAAATAGAAAAAACGGCATGGAAAGTAGATACTATGAACTACCAATGACTTGGGAGGTTAAGAGGAAATCTCCATAGGAGCAGAAAGGATCATTTACACCAATACCCTGCTAATAGCTTGGTAGGGAAAGTTAGGATTTCTCAATTCTTTGTCAATTAATTTTGATGCAACTTTTCCCAGCTGGTCTCCGCACAATATGGCAGCACTAATGTTATGTTTTCATTATGCTGTGTTATGTCCTTCAATTGTGATTTAAGATGTCACTTTTTGGGTGAACCAGGCTAATAGCTTTTGAATGAAAGTAGCCCATCTAGACATTTAATAGAAAAACAATAATAATATACAATTGATGGACATAATGAATTATTTGCCCACATGAGCGCCATTTTTACAGATGACTTCAAAAACCCTATCATGCATGGAATAAATCAATTTCATAATATTAGTAAGTTGGACTACCTCTGCTGCAACTTTGATGGTTGCCCATAAGACTTCTTTAGATGAAAATTGACATCCATCGGCATAAACATCTTGTTTAATGATGGACCACAAAGTTTAGATTGGGTTGAGATCCAGAGAGGCTGGCGGCCACATCATCAACTCATCACCATGGATACTATAAGAGCCTAGGAATGCCTGGGTGGTCCTGGCAGAGTGGGATGGAGCATTGTCATGCATGAAAACTAGTCCTTAGAAGTGACAATAGTATGTCATCTGGCCAGGGGTTCAAGATCCCCTACAGAGATATTGCAGTAGGTGGCTGTGGTCACTTTAACACCATCATGCCCTTGACTTGGCCAACATGGCTGTGTACCATTATACATGCCCACAACATGACTTCTCTGCTGTTGACATCACAAATGTTGGTGATGCTTATCTCCGAGATAGATGCAACCATTTGCCCAATCAACGGGTCTGTCAAGGGTTGCTCTGGTCTTGAGAGTAAAGAGAATGCAACTCGTGTCCAACGTCATATACTTCCAAGCACATCGAAGCCTCAGTCTTGTGTGGGGCATAAAAGAAGGTAGTTTCAGGGAAGCTCACATGGAAGCTGTGACCCCTAGGATACGGTTCCTGGTGGTCTTCAGTATATAGGGACAACCAGCGGCAGTGAAAATGACTGCTGGTTTGTTCACGTCTCCACATAACTGGCGGGCAATATTCCTCAAATCCATAGCTGCTGTCACAGTCTTAGAGGTCCCACAATCGGAGAGCTTCTTCCTTAGCAAAGGGTCTTTCAGAAATCATCTGTGTCCACATGGTGAACTAACTTCTCTGCAATAACATGAACAGAGGTTCATTCAGCAATTTCCTTGATGAGGAAAAACTTTTCATTATTGAGGTCTCTGCAATGTCCCATTGTTCTTAAAGAGGATAGATGTTATTAGTGTGGTTCACCCAAAAAGTGACAAATCTGAAATAAAAATTTTAAGGACATGACAGTAATGAAAACATAAATGTTGCCATATTGTGCAGAGCAGCTTGGAAATGTTTCATCAAAATTGATTCACAGAGAACTGACAAATCCTAACTTTGCCTACCAAGCTATTAATGTAGTTTAGGGTTTACTTGACTGACGGGTACAAGATGGGCTTTCACAACCCAACCTGCCATTCAGGCAAAATTGTCCTTGAGCTTTAACCATTGAGGATGGTGTTGACATAGCCACTTTATAGGTATACTAGAAGAAGGTGAGAAAAGTCAATGGCCCAACACACCCAATGCCTAGTACTTGGCTTAGTCAGAGAGCTTTCGGCGCTCACAGCAGGTAGTGACATCACTGTATACTGCCACTCAACTAAGGACCCATAAGAGGATGAAAGTCGCGGGACAGCCAGTACCTCTGTGGATAGAAGAGCAAGTTTGAAAGGAGGTAGGTGGGTATGTAATAAAGAGAAGTAGAGATAAGCAGGTACACTAATGAGTAAGGTGGGTGATCACCTTTTATTATCACATCATGTTGCTCAGTGATCCCAGGATGGGATGCAGTCCGCCAAAGGACAATGTTTAGCGGACCAAACTCTCTCCAGGTGAAAATAGTTTTTCCTGGTACAAAGTGCAGGTAAACAAAAGGTAAAGAGGAATAGCCATAATAAATAAAGATAAAGTAGCGCTGAGAGGGAAGCACACCAACAACTTTCCTACACCCTATCACAGAGTTCACATCAACCCAATAACAGGGCTTCACTGATTTGCACTCTGACTGAGAGGATGTGCAGCTCCTTCGGCAAGTAAGTGTAACGGGATGTACAGGGTACTTCCCTGTGGGTCAATAGAATGGAAGGGGTCATCCCAGGGTAAGCAGAGGAGGAGGAAGCACCTCTTCTCCAGAGGGCAAGCTGCTCTGTTGGTAAAATACAAAACACTACCTGTTAAGAGCAATGGGATGGGATCCTCTTCAACCTCACAAGAGCATCTCCTTATCAACCGTTGACTGTGCTATAGTCACACATGCTACTGCTGGCATGCCCGTGTGAATGTGGAGATAGAATAGTTTGCCGCTCCTCCAGGTACCCGGAGTAATAATCTGCACAGGGTACCACCCTTGGAAATACTGGTGGAACAGTGCCGACTGGAGAATGTGGAGAAAGCCATAGATCAGTCCAAAGCAGTGGTCCTTTCTGGAGAATGGGAGGGGGGGGATTTTGACAGAACTTACCCCAAATCCTTTTGACACAGTTCCACACCTTTACAATAGTCAGTCCTCCGATTAAATGAGACATGTCTGCCCGTCAGGAAGAGTGGTTAGTGTGCTTCAATACAAAACAGAATCTGGCCCTCACTCAATGAAATTTACACAGGGTGAAATCATTTTGTAGTGTGCTTATTACACTGAAAGGCATATTGCTTCTTTCTGAGAGCTATCTCACACTCAGCCAACCACCATAAAAGTGGATAGAATGAAAAATGGCTAACATTCAAAGAATAGAAGTTAAACCCACAACAATGAGAATGCCAGGGAACTTGAACAGGGTCCACCAAGCATGATCCAAGCACCACCAAAGTACCTTCTTGAAAGGCACTGGCCTAGCAAAATATATTTAAATGGGGAAGTGATCACTGCCAAGGAGATGGTCAACTCCCTTCTTTCAAAGTCTAAATGTGCATCAGGTGAGCACAAGAAAAGGTTAAAGCAGGAAAACAACGCGGCTCTTAGACACTGATAAGTGAAATCTTCCACATAAATTACACTGGTCAATAACTCTTTCAACCATTTCTACACGGGTCTGACCTATAAGATTGTTCCTGTAGTCCCTCCAGAAGGGGTCTACCGTTCAAACCTCTGAGAATGAGAAAGGGCCTTAGAAACAAGGCTATGAAGCATATCTCTGCCTTATTGAAATGTCAGATGGTGCAATAACTAGAAGGATTCAATCTGAAAAATACTAAAACCTTTGCTTCCCTTTCCCATCATTTGCATGGATCAAATGCAAATGCTTGAAGCTGGCAGGATCAAAGACACCTGTCAGCCACTGTAGAGTATCAGCAGCCCAGAAGTCTTTTAAGGTCACATATCTTTCCCTTTTTCCTGCTAAGTTTTCTTTACGAGTGAAGCAGGTGGGGTCTTTCTCCAAGGAGCCTTTGAGGCTGGATGAACCCAACTCAGGGTAGTTCTCTATCAAAATATCAAAGGACCTGCCCATCACCAAATCTAAAAGCAGAGATTTCTTTCTTTCTTATCCTCAGGAGGTCTTAGTCTCTTTAGGAGGGCCAAACTCAGAAGCAGCATCTGGCTTAGGGGTGTCTTCTGCCTAGTCATGTTGCCCCTCCAGGAGAGGATCCTAGCTCCTAGGGTGAGTCCATTGCAGCCCTCATGGAAGGATCCCTACTTATCTCAGAGGAGACACGCCCCTTGATGTGTCAGGGAGTGCATCTAGAACTTCAAGGACCATGATACAGTCCCATAGCATGGTGCACCGTCTGTATGGCCCTGAGTGAAAATCATTGGCACTGGCACAGTGGCATAGAAGATTAGCATCCTGAAACCAGGAAAGTGTCCATTCTGGGACAAAAAAAAATTAAGGCAGGCTCCAAATGAGGCTGCCATCGCAAGTCCCAGAGAAAGAAAAGGGGAGGGCGGGGGGGGGGGGGGAGGCTACATCTTTCACTGTAGGGAAGCAACTTTCAGAGAGGAAGTAAGGGTAAAGGGGAAGCCTACTTACCATAAGAGTTGGTTGGAAGGGAAACCACTTCACTTTAAACCAGGGGCAGGCAACCTTTTGAGAGAGGTCCAGATGAAACTTTTAGGAGCAAGCCGAAGGCCGGAGTGACAAACAAAATCACCAAAGTGACCATATAATTTATACTAGAATACATTATACAAGAATTTTATTGAAAAACATACAAATCAGTGAGACGGCTGGTGCTGCTTGCCATGAAGAAGTCGGCATTTTTTTGCATAGAATTGCCTCTCTATGAACTTTTTCATATCTGTGAGGGGAAATGCATTTTTGTCTCATTTTCACTGCCAGACGTAAGACTCATTCCCCTCTCCCTCTACCAGTTGACGGAGACAGATGCTGTTTGGCAAAATTTATTTATTTAGTAGGGGGGGGGGGATCCTGGGCCAGATTGCAATATTAATGCCAAGAATGGTGGCGGACCAGATGGTAGGCTTTCCCGGGCTGTAGGTTGCCTGCCCCTGCTTTAAACCAGTCTTTTAACAGTTCCATCATTCTCATTACAATCCATCTGGGGGAGTGGTGAAAGGGATGTCACCATCGGCAGACATGGGGACATGTAAAGAGTCTTTCAATAAGGTCGCTTGATTTTTAAAAGTAAATAAAACAAATTGTGTGTGATATTTGCACTCAATTTATTTTAAATTTCAAAGTACATTTTATGGCATTAAGTGTGGAATATGACGTTGTTCAAATGTCCGCTGCGGCTTCGTTTGGTGGAACGTATTCGGGAGGCCAAATTTTCAATGACTTTGTCGCATAAATCTGGCTGAATTTGCTGGATGGTTTTCGTTATGTTGACTTTGAGGACATCAACTGTTTGCAGATTATTCGCATAGACCTGTGATTTAAGGTAGCCCCAAAGAAAGTAGTCTAATGGCGTTAAAATGCATGATGTTGGTGGCCGCCGCGTGAGATAACCCTGCCCTGAAATCGCTGGTGCGCAGTGTGGCATGTAGCGCCATCCTGTTGGAACCGCATGTCGTTAGTATCCATATCAGGCATATAATCCAGTTGAGGCCACAAGAAGTTGCTTATCAGTGATCTGTAGGTCTCGCCATTGATGGTTATGGCAATCCCATCTTTGTTCTCAAAAAAATACAGACCGATGATTCTGTTAGATGAAAATCCGCACCAAACAGTGACTTTGTTAGTATCCAATTGGTGCTCGTTATCTCATGTGGATTGTTTTCGTCCCAAATCCGACAATTATGCTTGTTCACAAATCCATTCATCCAAAAATGGGCCTTGTCACTGTGGCGAGGATAGAAATCACGTAATGCATGGAAAGTTTGTTGAAAGGAGCAATGATTTTGATAATAACATTTGATGATTTGCACAAGCTGTTCAAAGCTATAACCTTCTATTGTGACTTGCCAAGTACTGCTGAACAGTTCACAATGAGGTTGCTAGATGTCGCTTTAACAACATGGCCACTATCGCCTGACAAAGCTTGAGCATCCTTGTTGAGAACCTTTATATAAACTTGGGTGGCAAATGCTAAATGCCCACCCGGGAAGTCTGATCTAGAACAGGCGCATGGGGTAAAGGTTTAACCAGCTGGGCACCATTGGGGAGCACTTTTTTGCCTGCAACCAATTATTCCATGGCATGGGGCACCACTCGGATTTGGAAGTAGAAGAAAAATGGGATAGTATATGGGATAAAGAGAGGCAGAGAGTGATAAAAAAACTACCATCTCCAACTCAAACCAGGAGTGAAGGGGGCTGCCCCCCCCCTCTCTCCCAAACAGGAATAAATCAATGAAAGGTAGCCTGTGACTAATCTGCAATAGCAAAATGAAGTGTCTAGAAGGTATAAAAGCCCAGGTAGTCTCAATCCAGTGAGACTACATTGAGCATTGAAGCAGGGAGGAAATGCTGCACAAGCAGGTACCATATGGGACAGCCACGCGTAAGAGGCTGCAGAACAGACTGGAGATATTGAGTTAAGAAATTCACTATTGCCCTCCCCTCCCTCTTCTATTCTAAATTTGTTGTTTTCCTCCCCCTCCTTTATTTTAAATGATTTATCCATTTGTTCTTTATCCATATCTTCTCTTCTATTCTAAATAACTTAAATTTGTTCTTTGCTTCCCCCTCCTCTATCTTAAATGATTTATCCATTTGTTCTTTGTCCACATCCCCTCTTCTATTATAAATAACTTTTCCATTTGTTATTTGCTCCCCTCCTATTCTACAAAACATATAGTTGTGTTCTATGCCCTCTTTTCTATTCTAAATAACATATATTTGTTCATTATCTCCCCTCTTCTATTCTAACTAATTTATCAATTTGTTCCTTGACTCATCTTCTATTCTAAATAACATGCATTTGTTCTATAAATAACTTATCCTTTTATTCTTTGTTCCTCCCTCTTCTATTCTAAATAACTACCTAATCAATTTGTTCTTTGCCTCCTCTCTCTTCTATTTGAAATAACTAATCAATTTCTTCTTTAAATAACTTATCCTTTTATTCTTTGTTCATCCCTATTCTATTCTAAATAACATCCATTTGTTCTTTAAATAACTTGTCCTTTTATTCTTTGTTAATCGCTATTCTAAATAACTAATCAATTTGTTCTTTGCCTCCTTTCTTCTATTCTAAATAACATCCATTTGTTCTTTAAATAACTCATCCTTTTATTCTTTGTTCTTCCCTCTTCTATTCTAAACATCCATTTGCTCTTTGCCTCCCTTCTATTCTATTCTAAATAAATAATCCATTTGTTTTTTGACCAACCACTAGAATTAAGACAGACTTCTGTCTCCAGTGCTTGGCACTAAGGGAGAATTCAGACCACTTCGCCTTCTGGCGGGATAGGGGTATAAACATAATACAAATATGACTACCACCTTAAATGAAGATGATTTTTAAGCACAAATGTGCTTGAATTAGTCTGCATGTGCAATGTACACACAGCTGAACTGTGGGCACCTGCATGAAGGGGAAAGAAATTACAACAAAAGCTGGAATTTCCTAAACTGTCAGTGGAGAGTAGTTCAGTGTCTTTACTGCTTAACTAAAAGTATGTCTCTAAACATCTAAAGAAGACTTCAGATGAACACAAACTTACCCCCTCCCCTCCAACTTATACACAAACGCTCCGTGAGACTCCACAATGATGAAAAAATGGACCAATGCAATCAGCACCTAAATATAGCACTACACCAACAACCCATATTCTGACAAGGGAAGCTGCCATCATACAATGGAGGTAAATATATTGAGTGAGAGAAGAAGTATGGGGAGGAAGCAAGGGGAAGAAAAATAAATGCTAGAGGAAATGAATGAATAGTGCCGAAAATAAATGCTGCAAAGCCCATGCTAGAGAGGAATAGAAAGGATCAATTTATCCACCTTCCGGACGGAAGATAGGAAGGAAGGCACCATAAACCCCACTCAGGGTCGAGTAAAAGGGGAAAGAACCGGAAGGACTTAACCAGAGACGGGTGACAACCCAGAATCCACCTGAGAACCGGCTCCTTAATTACGAATAGGGGCTGACAAGGGGTGCATTTCCAAGCCCAGGATCACCCCGCTCCACATCAAAACTTTCTAGGAGGGTTTTTTTCCGATATCTCGCCATTTTTATATGTAGCGAATATAAGTAGATGTAGTTTGAATAACATACATACGCCTGCTTGCACGCATGTCATCAATCTGTGAATATGCCGACGCGGATGTTTGGTCAATTTAACCCTCTCAATAGCGCCACTTTAGGCGGGCATGACCGAAATGAGGCCCGGAAAACCCGTAGATCAATGGGTAAGAGGCCGACTCAACCAAGGGCAAGCCAGATCGTGCCTGCACCCTCTAAGACCCGGACGAATTGGGGGCGTACTTCGCAAACTCGGATCCCTCCTCCCCTTTCTTAAGACTCCAGATGCTCACTTGGCACGAAGCCCAACAAAAGCTTTGTTTGTGCGCAGGGGCGGGCATAATGTGTGTCTATGTATGTTTCGAGAGCGTGTGGGAGGGAAGGGGGGGGCGAAAATTGCAATGACAAATCCCATCAACGTGCAGGAACAAGTTTGTACACAGAAGACTCGTACGGACTCAAGCCCGTGTGGGAAAGGTCCTAACACCATTGGAACGAGGCTTCCCCACGCCTGGCACCCCTCAAGGCGAGACTACTGCATGCAAACGAGGGAGAGAGGGAAGGGCAGCAAGGGAAAGAACCACCACCATGGGAAATAAAGCGGCTCCGGCCACCGTGGGACCTCCACGTACCTGCCAATGATAGGGTCCGTCCGAGAGAGGCCGTCCCTCGGGGAAAGAGGCCTATTTCTGTGGGCCTCACGAGAGGACACATGGATATCAGGAGGAAGGACAAGCAAAGAGGCGGCGTTGGACTTCCACCGCTACCTGGAGGAGACACGGCACACGCGCGCGTGGCGCACACATACACACACACCTACCCCCCACCACAGACTCAGCTTTACTACGAGCCGAATCCAACAGACTCGCGCTACTCCAATCCCACCCCCAACCCCCCAACCGCTTTCTCTTTCATAGCCACCGATGCGGGTGCTCTGGGGTTGAGGGAGTGGGGGGATAGCCACTCGCGCGCATCGACAAAGGTGACGCACACAAAGGAAGGGAGAAATAGGCGGGTGAGGAAGAGGGGCGAGTCTTATGTAATCCAAAGAGAGGGCGTAAGGGCCGGGGGAGGCACGCATTCCTTCAGATGTCAGCTGCACCTTACACCGAGAGCAAGGGGCGGATGAAAGGAGAGGAGATAGGAAGAAAAAATGGCAAACGCCATCATAAATAACGCTAGGGTCGGAAAGGTAGTGAAAAAGAGGCTCGGAAGAACACAACACAGCGTCTTCTATTCATATTCGAGGGGGCGGGGGAGGGGGGGGGGATATCGATAGAGCTTGTGGCTGCGCGCACGGCGCTGAATGAGCCAAGCCAGGCCGGGCGGGGGCAGCCCGGAGCTGCCTGCTCGCGACCTCCATGGGCCCCGCACCAGCGACGTACAAAAGGGACAGAAGGGAGAGACGCGCCTCCAGCTGGGTCTCGAACAAGGTGCAGGCGGTGCGGGTTGAGCAAGGTCCAAGTGCATGAGGAAAGGTAAAGCGGACGCATCGCCGAGCAGAGCACCTTCCTCCGTGGCCACTCGATCAATAGTGGCAGCCCCAACCCCAATTTCCCCCTCACCCATGTTGTACTCCAAAATTACTACGTCTCCCCACCCCCAACTCTCCTTCGTGGGAAAGAAAAGACAAGAATGTGCGCGCGCCGGATGGTTGATACGAGGCGCAAATAATCCAAAGAAACAACGTTAGGCGGGAGACTCCCCCCCCCCTGATTGAGAAAGAAAACAATGGGGAGCGAAAACAACAGCAGACTCCGACCAACTTGTGTGGATCCAAGGAGCGAGGGAATTTGATCCATTTAGTTTTAGTACAAAGAACAAAGCCGGAGCCCACTAAAATGGCGAAAAGCCTTTGGACAGGAAAGAAATGCATATGCATACAGAAGCCAGCCCAAGGCCTCCTAGGGGTGGACTTTGTTGAGGTGATCACCGTCGTCTCTCACGAGTCCTTATATTCAGATTCCAAACACACTCCTTTTTTTTTATTCTCCCAAACAAAAGCCTTCAATAACGAACTGATTCTGGTCATGACTCGCGATGAGCGATTTTCAACACCAAACTGAAATATCGGCATTAAAATACTGCTCAACTTTGTCGCCTCTTCGTCTTTGGTAACCTCGCAGGAATTTGGGGGATCATTTCAAGGTCAGTGACTTCCCAAAACAACTCATCTTATTTGGGGGATTTCTTTTTTTTTATATAAGTTGCCTTGACATCCCCTGAGACGAGTCTTGGGCAGCCCTGAGTTTGTGGTATTGGTTGGTATGAATGTTCGCGCTTAATTGCATCTGATGTTTTGGGGAATATGAGGACGGAGAAGGGTATTTTAGAGGGCTGATAAAACGACCGAGCGAAGAAGGGAGTGAAACGATATTAATATATTATATACCAGGCAATGGCTTCGCCACAGAGAGCTTGCACTTCGCTACTAAGATTAAAATATAAAACCTACAAAAAAGCGGCCATGGTTAAATTTCTATAAATTTTCTGAACTTCGCCAATTATAATAATTATAAAAAGGAACTCTAAACTAAATTTTCCTCCTTTCAAAATATCACGTGGCTAAAATATAGTTATAGAAGAAGAAGATATATAAAAATAAATTTTCTGAACTTCACTATTTGTAATTCTTTGGGGTTTTTTAAAATTCACAAAATTTCGATACTTATATTTATTTCTGAACTTCACCATTTTGTTTTTTGATATAAAAGAATTATTAGAAATAACTTTGATAAGAAAAAACAAGTCATAGCCAAACTAAGATGAAATTATTATTCAAATACTCAAAGAAATCCCCTTCTTAAATTATAGTTAGTGAAGTGGTGATGATGATGATAAGGGTGCTATCAAAGATGAAAATACTGGGTACGAAAAGACTTTTCAATACTAAATAAGTAAATTCAAGTGACACTTATACTACGAGTACTTACTTTTACCAACGATGACGGGACTTAAATCGAGTTGGGGGTTCAATTCCATATCAGGGGACATGTGATTTCGCAGCCGTAGAGGACTCGTTCTGTGCATAACCTGGAATCGCACAGAGATGGGACGGTTAAGAGAGAACTAAATGCGAACCATAATTTATAGGGAAATTTATTTATACACTAACCACAAGGTTGGGTTGTAGTGGTAGTGGTGGTGGTAGGGGGTAGCTGACAGAAAAGCACAACTAATCACCTTCCCTTGCACGCCTAAGGCACTCGAATATGGCAATTTCCTCGTCTCATTCGCCCGCGGATAATAAAGCACTATTCGGGAGAAGCGTGACTGGGGGAACATTGGCCAGCAATGTGCAGCTGACATCTGGAGTAATGAGAGACATCCTCGCCCAAACGGAAGGATCTGAGGCAATCTCCCACACATTTTCACTTCCTCCATCCAAAGCACTTTCTTTACATAATCTCCTTACATACTACGAAAGGCTTTGTTGATATTCATTTAAATGAAATTGAGAGGAAATTCTTCGTGAAGGGCAACAAACTAAGGATTCGATGTTTCTCACCCTCGCCACACGCCCAGTTTTCTCCGCTGCAGGGCAACCACATCATTAGTACCTACTATTAAATTAGTCTGGTGTCTAAGCTACTCAAGGTTGAACACAACGAAATATATAAATAAATATATATATATATATATATATATATATATATATATATATATATATATATATACACACATAAGGAAATAACATTTCCGAAGAAAAATATCCTGCTTTTCTGTTTTTTGCGGTTTGCTGGATTCTGGATTCATTCCATCATTCTTTCGCTTTCATGAATATTTATACATATATACGAGTATATTATTGCCCACCTGGCGACTGCTTACTTGGGAATAAGTGGCCGTAATTATTTCAAAACATAATATTGTTATATTAAAAAAAAACATGTAAAAGGCACTAAAAAAACAAACAAAAAAAAAGCAAAAAAAATAACGAAAGAAACACGCTCTGGCGTCAGAGAGGAGGCTAACCTAGCCCCAGGAAGCCTTCTAGGGCATAAGTCGCCGTACTCAAGCTAGCCTAAATCTAGGCTATATTAAAAGCCAAATTTAAAAAAAAAAAACAAATTGATAAAATATAGAGCGAGCTCCGTCGACGCGGGAAGGCCCGCCCTCCCCCGCCGAGGAAGACCGCAATCCATAGTTGAATATTAAATAGCGGGAAGGCCGACCTCCTCCAAAAAGTATAAAAGTCCACAGGCCGGTGTGAACGAACACATCCCGAGTACAAGGGACAGGTAGTAGCGACCCCGCCCATCCCGGTAGCGGGACAGGTAATGTGCGCGAAGATCACCCAGACTGGGACATTCGACAAGACTGTGCCGAACAGTCTCGGGGACAAGCAGTCGTCACAATAGGGCGCTGGTGAGCGCTCCATCAAATGGCGATGCGTCACACGAGTGTGCCCAATTCGGAGACGACAGAAAGCGACCTGAAGCCCTGTGGCATTGATGGGTAGGTCCATGGGAACAGTCGCGGCGCAATGGAACGCAACTTTAAGTTCCCTTCGACCGTCTCCCATCTTCTTCGCCAAACAGTCCGAAGAGCTGCCCGAATTCCTGACATGTAATCGGTGTGAGGAAGACGAAAAGCTAATCTGGTCACTCAATCCTCGCGGGCTCTTTGGCGCCCTCATTCCCCGCAATTCCAAGATGTCAGGGAACCCAGCAAAAGATAATCTCGACATCCGCCCGGCTCGCCAAAACCGTGGCGTCACGGATATTGCGAACCAGGGGATGCGGAGATTCCAATGCCCCGAGAGCACTCAGGGCGTTTTGTGAGTCGCTATAGATCACAATCCGGTCTCCGAACCGGGAACGTCACGTAATACCCGGTACCGAGTGGTGTATTGCCACCAGTTCAGCCGTGAAGACAGACGCAGCGCCTGGTAGAGCCCCGCTGACTTCAAACACAGGGGATACAGCGTGGAAGCCAACCCCCTCTTCGGACTTGGAGCCATCCGTATACACTGGCACGTTTCCAGCGTGAAACGACGTGTGCTCCAAAAAAGTAGAACGCAATACTCCCGGCGTTGTACAAGCTTTGGTAGCAGAGGCGTAGCGTCAAATAGCCAAATGTGGTACCCTCCAGGGTGGCGTCCTGGGCAGAACCAGGGGCGCCACCGGCCCGAGAGCGATACCTAGCTCTCGAGGGAGTTTCCTGGCCCTAAACCCAAAGGGGTCAGGGTATGACTGGCGTCTCTCTGCAGCAGAGGCACCGTCGAAATCAGCTGCGGATGCAGTAAGAGCTGTTGGCGACTGAGCGAGGCGCAGGGTTCCCGCGTACAAACGAATGATGCACTGTACACGGCGTAGAGCGAGTGACATCTCCCCAGCATCTACTAGTAGGCTCTCAATGGGGGCAGTGCGGAAGGCAACGGTCGCCAGGCGAAGGCCGGTGTGGTGGATCGAGTCCACCTTCTGCAATACACGATCGGCTGCGGATGCATAAAACTCGCATCCGTAGTCGAGCTTCGAACGAACAGAGGATCGATAAAAAAGTAAGGCAGTAGCCCTATCAGCGCCCCAAGCGATGAACGTCACGAAACGGAGAATATTCATGGCGCGGGTACAAGAGACCCTAAGGCTGCGAATATGAGCCTCCCAGGTGAGGCGTCGGTCGAATACAAAACCAAGGAAACGGTGCGATTCAACCACTTCCAGGCGTACCCCATTAAGAAACAAGTCTGGGTCTGGGTGGAGGTGTGGATGGCGGCAGAAGTGCACCACCTTAGTCTTGGCCAAGGAAAACCAAAACCTGTGCGCTTCGGCATAGCGAGAGACGCGGTTCAATGCCTGTCGGAGTCGACGCTCCAGAGTTGGCATCTGGGCGGTGCCAAAAGAGATCGAAAGGTCGTCCACGTAGAGCGTAGCGAGAACATCTTTCGGCAGCACCGAGGTGATGCCGTTGATGCTCAGGGCAAAGAATGTGACACCGAGGACACTTTCCTGCGGGACACCCTCTTCCTGCTCCTTTGGGCCGGAGAGGGGTCCCCCACCCGTACGCGGAATCGACGATCTCGCAAAAATTTAGATATAAACATTGGGAGGCGTCCCCTCGGCCCCATCGTGTGGAGAGTCTCCATGATACCGTATCGCCATGCGGTATCATAGGCCTTCTCCAGATCGAAAAACACCGTGGCGTAGTGGTGTCTACGAAGGAAGGCCTCGCATACGGCATTTTCCAGTCGGAGCAGAGTATCCCACGTGGAATGGAACTTGCGGAAGCCGCACTGTGCAGAAGACAGATGGCCTCCGCTGTCCAGAAAAAAAGCTAATCTAACATTTACCAATTTCTCCATCAACTTGAACACGCAAGAGGTTAAAGAGATTGGGCGGAAACTGGCCGGAGTAGAGTGATCTCTCCCCGGTTTGCGAAAGGCGAGCACAGTAGCGATTCGCCAGGAATCTGGTAGGAGACCCTCCATCCAGATCCTGTGCGGCGTCACACTCACCGGGGTTCCATCAAGTGTCCGAAGAGCACTTATCTTGGCCGCCTCGGAGGAATCCGCCG
The DNA here is from genome assembly GCA_963969495.1 of Ceratothoa steindachneri. Taxonomy (NCBI): domain Eukaryota; kingdom Metazoa; phylum Arthropoda; class Malacostraca; order Isopoda; family Cymothoidae; genus Ceratothoa; species Ceratothoa steindachneri. The sequence goes on along the minus strand of OZ018332.1, from coordinate 44,140,768 downwards.
CATTCGCCAGTAGGCTCCCGTCCGAGAAACGGGTCACCTTCGGCTCTCTACCAATTACATTATCTAAAGCTCTCCTCTGATGGATCATGTTACCCTTGGTCAACATGCTGCCATCAGTGGAGCGAATAATTAAGAAGCGTTTGAAGCCAGCGGGCTTGAAAACGCCAGGTAACCTTTGAATTAGGCGGCCCTGATGTTATCGAGGCTCCGCCCTGCGCACTTTTGGTCTTACTCATAGTCAGGGGATGCGCACCCGGGGGTGGGGCCGCAGAGGGGCCGGATGAGCCGATCTTGACTTGGACGCTTACCGAAGTGGCAGCAGACCCATCCGTCCATGCAGCCCCCACGGATAGAGAGGAACTCCGAGTCTTTTTTTCTTTTTAGGAGAGGAGGGCGGGGAATGAACCCCCTTCTCCCCTCCGCAGGCAGGGGCCCCCAGGCCAGATGGACCGGCCTCAGCTAGGTCCTTCTCCGAGATGGAGAAGGTCCTGGCAGTCGCAGGGGCACCGGTCGGAGGAGATCCCTCCCCTACTTGTAATGCTTCGGAAACCCTAGCCGTTTGAGGACCTTGAATAGGGGCGGACTCGAGTTGGGTGGTTGGCGCCGAACCCAGATTCGCTCCCATGGAAGGCCCTACCGCCTGAGGCTGGGTTGCCTCAAGGACCATGTCCATCTCAGGGGGGCCTTCAGTTGCCCCCCCCCCCCAGGACATCGCAGGTCCTACTGGCAGCACTATCTTTAGTTTAGTCTCGTCTTGGGAGGCACAGGCCTTGACCCCGGCAAGGTTTAATATTCTTGCCAGCAGGTCTTTTGAGGGAAGTGACCGAAGGGGCCTTGATTCCCTCTCCCCCCAAAGAGGGTTTGCCCTACCGAGCCGCTTTAATGGGGAGCGGTCGGCTATGGGCTGCCTGCTGGCTTTCTTGGCAGTCCCCTTGGAAAGTAAAAGGGGGCTGCCTGCTGGCTTTCTTGGGAGTCCCCTTGGAAAGTAAAGGGGGGGACTGCCGCTGGTAAGAGGGAGGTGCCCAAGGCATCTCCAGACAAGAGGGTGACGGGGAGTCCCCTACACCCGTAGGCGAAGGAGAGGAGTAAGCCTCCTCTCCGGTTATAGAAATTTGGAGGGTCCCCTGCGCAAGCACAGAGGGAGACCTCCAATTTTTCTGTGGAGCTGCCCGAGGGCGGCTCCGTCGATGGACAAGGGAAAATTGAGGGAAGATTTTTGATTTTTTCCTCATTGGGCATGGTGACCCTAAATTTTTCAAGTCAAATGATTAAAAAAAGGAAAATCAAATCAAAGAAGATCGATTCAGGAAAGAAGAGAAGAAGAAGAAGAGTCACAAAAAGAGAAGAGGGAAGAGAAAACTACAATTTCAGACAAAGCCTTGGATAAAGAAACCTCCTCATCTGACATTTTTGATGAAAAATGGAAAAGTCTTTGCGAGAACAGGAAACAACATCATACCAATACCAAAAATGGCCATGGAAGCAGATCAGTATTCTGTGTCAAATAGAGCTGCTGCTGCTGCTGCTATTAGTAGTGCAGACGTATTCGACTATGGTAATATAAATTCGGAAGACCGCTCCCATGTAATTGACCATCACAAAGTCTGGAGGCCATGACAGGAATTAAGGAGGAATTTCACGGAATCCGAATGTTTGGGAGATGAGAAAATTACTGCTTTGTTTTTGGATGGGAGGAGAGACACAACACTAACTAAAAAGAAGAAAGGGGACAAATGGTATGGAGCAAAGGAAATTCAAGATCACTATGTGCTTGTAGGAGAACCTGGTACTTTCTATTTAGATCATCTAACTATTGAACAAGGAACAAGTGCGGGTATTGCAGATGGACTAATGAAATGGCTTGTTGGAAATGATATTAAAGAAGAGATAAATGCAGTGGGAGCTGACAGCACGGCAACTTATACTGGCTACAAGAATAGAGCCATAAGAGGGCTGGAATGTTAATTACATCGCCCTTTACAGTGGATTATCTGCCGCTTGCATCTAAATGAGCTTCCTTTGAGACACTTGGGCAGGAAATATTGGTCTAACAGAAAGTGGAATTCAATGGAAAGGACCAATTGGTAAAGCCTTAACCACCTGTGAAACTTTACCAGTATCATCAAATGGCTTTCAATGTATTGCTAAAGGAGCTCCTCTTCCAGATATAGATGTGAATGAGCTTACCTGTACAGAATTATCAGTACTATTAGAAGTGATGTAATTGACAATGATCTCCTACATATGAAACTAAGGCCAATATCTCATGCAAGATGGCTCACCACTCCCACCACTTTATGTGGAAAAAAAAACTTAATGACTTGTATATCTTCACAGAGTTTATTGTGTGTCATTATGGTCCAATCTGGTTTCACATCAACTTCTCTCCAAGATACATGGAGGGATCTAAACATCTCCTGGAACAGATCAATCTTCTGCAAATAATACAACCTGCTAGTGAAGCCATAGGAGAGAAAACAATCCAAAAGAATTCCTACTGGGCCCATCCTGAGAACGTCCTTTTGGCAATGCTGGCAGACATTGATCAGAAGAACAGGAAATTAGCTATTGACAGAATCAAGAAGATCCAAGAAGTTACTGTGTATGAGGAAGAGATACATGATTTCAGGAAACCAAAAATAGATAAGACTGTTAAGAACCTAACATCTAATTCCACTTGAAGAAGAGTACAGGTTTGAGCCACCACTTACAATGCATCTATCTAATGCGGACCTGCAAAATATTAACATTCCATGCCATTCTCAAAATGTGGAGCAGTGTGTGCGAATGGTGATGAAGCTTCTGGCGAAGTTTATGGAAAAGAAGCAAGAGATGGCTACATTTGGGTGGTACTAAAATCCTGTGGCTTCACGCCATCGTTTGAGACAAAGCATGATTTTAATGTATCAGTTGACAAATAGTATGTATCAGTTAGATAATAAAAGTTGAACTCCTCACTTGTTTGTTCTTATTCTTCAGTTAAAACTCAACTCTAATGTATTTAGAAGCACTTATAACAACAAACCAACAACTCTTATGGTGTATATCTTTCTGGCACAAAAATTTTAAAAAATGAAATTTTGAGCTCAAACAAGGGGATGTTCCAAATATTTCTCAAAAAAACCTTTTCCACTCAAGTGTACAAAACCTGAAATGTGCATTGCTGAAATTTGTTTATCGATGCTATGGCCTAGTGTACATACAGCCCTGGAGCAACTAACAACAGAATTTGGGTAAACCCAACTTTTCAGGTTTACATGAGCGATTTGTATGCCAGACTGGTGGCAGTAGTAGTACCTCTGCATCAGTAGTATGAATGCAGTCACACATTAGCGATATCAACTGGCACGCACTGACTCAGAAAGCCTGTCACAGTAGAATGAGATGAAGACTGTAGGGATGGGTCTCATCACACAGTCAACCTTGACCTCCCCATGGTCGGTCAGCACTAAGGTGTGTCTTCTATGTAGTAGTCCACAAGTTCCCTCCCATAAACCACATTTCATGAAGTTCCTGGTAGAGTGCACGTCACACTAATAACATAACATAATTTCATGGATGACAAAAGCCACAAGGGCCCACAAAATGAATTCATAGGATTGTGTCAAATCATGCATCTACAATATACAATTTAAACCACCCACAGGACTGCGTCAAAGACAAAAAGCATCATCAAGGCTCGTCAAAATCCAAATCACTCATAATATACAATAAAAAACTGCCGCCATGAGTCCAGACCTCCCCCTCCCACCACCACCACCACAAATTAGTTAACCCTCCATCCCCATATAATCCTCCAATCAGCATTTGAAAACATTCAAGTTTGGACTGTCGACTGTCTCAGGTGGCAAACTATTCCAGTAATCTACCACTCTGTTAGGTTGGTGAAGCTATTAAGTGTCCGAAGGACACTAATCATGGCCGCCTCAGAGGGATCTGACACATTCGCCAGAAGGCTCCCGTCTGAGATACAGGTCACCTTTTGCTCTCTATCAATCACGTGGAAGGAGAGTAATCTTAAGTCTATCTCTAAGAAAAAAACATGCAAGCAAACTTTTATACCGCTCACCAAATCTGCTACACAACCCCCTCCTAGAAATGGAGCATATTTTGAAGAAATGAAGATGACAAACGTCGCTCAGAAACATTATCCAAGGGGTAACGCTCCCCCTCCTGGGACTGGGCACCATTGTAGATAGAGGAGCATATGAAAAGGATCACAGAAAAATAAAGAATAAAAGTGTGTAGGTGAGTTGCAAACAGGTTTCTGTGAATCCATTCCATCATCCTCATTCTCTTCATAACCATGGATGTCCCTGACCATCCATCACCTAAAATCAGGGTGTGCATCTGTAGAGCACAGAGATAGATTGAGGCAGTTCACACACAGTAGGTGTGGGTGCCAACAGTTCAAGTCCCAGGAGGGGAAAGGTCTTTGGCATCTGTGCCACAGTGCAATGGAAGTCTGCCACATCGAGGTGACCTGATGGTGAAACTTAAGTAGAAATAAATAAATTACCTATCTCTTTATGCATCTGCACCTCTGCCATATGTAAGGAGGTTTTTAAAAATAGAAAGAACTATGTCATTTCAGGTGCAATTGCACACACTTCTGTCAACCCAATCCTATGGTGGGGGCTACAGGATTACTAGTTTGAGAATTAGTAGAATGGTTGCCTGGGAGGGTATACAGTTGCGAGTTTGGGAAATTATTTGAATGTGGAGCATGACTTAGTAATGCTGAATTATGAGCAAATGCTTTGTTGCTTTTTGCTTGGAATTGATTCTCTGCGAAAAAATGTATTGGAATCCGAGAATGATTGTGTAATGAAAGGAGAGAAGGTGATTGTGAAGATAGAGGCTGGATCAAACTATATGAAGATCTGAGTGATGATATTTGGGAAATGCAAGAGATGTGATGTCCCTAATGGTTCAAGAGTTAAAGATGTGTATTCAGAGAAGAAGAATTATAATTGAATAGCCTAAATATTTGACTATTTAAGAGAGATGTGAAAGATTTTGTGATATATATATATGGTTGTTGTATATTATGTTCACCCATGAGGATGGTGATGTTCTTGTTACTGTGTTGTTACTTGGTATAAGAGGATTGGTTAGGGCTATACATGATAGCTATAAACACATGGGAAAATTAAGTTATAAATGCGAGTGTATGAAGGAAAGTGTGTTTCATTCATTTATGTTGGCTGTTGTGAATGATATTGGTAACATGTGTGAAGATTTTCAGAGGAGAAAGATTCAGGGTGTGCATGTGAAGCCCCTATTGTTGAAGATTGATGCAAGAGACCAATTTGAGATGGTTGTGATCAATTATCTCTTTTTGACAAGGAGTAGTACTGTAATGGTTCTGATGGTTGATCATAAGAGTAGGTTTGCATATTGCTGCTCCATTGAAAGATAAAATGAGTAGGACTTGTGCAGATAGTAGAGCAGATGTTTTTTCTGATGTGTTGAACCTGAAGTAGTGTCTGGGTGACAATGGTCTAGAATTTGTGAGTGAACTGTTTGAAAGAACATTGAGAGAATAGTGGGAAGCATGTAAGAATGGTCCTGTATATGTTTTCATTGAATGGATTGGCTGAAAGAACGCTAGGCACAACTTGTGAAATGTTATGAATGATGAGTGAAGATGAGAATGACTGGGATGTATGGTTTGGTTAGGTAGAATGTTATGGGCACATCATTTAACTGAGCATAGTGCATTAGGTATGTTCCCATGCATGTGTTGCACTTTGAAGGAGTGAAGGAACATATAAAATTGGGAGAGAAGGAATATGTATGGCATGAAGCGCATCAGATTTGGTTTATTTAAAGTAGGTGAGAAATTTTTTGAAAACTAGTGTAGAAGGGTAGATTAAATGTTTTAAAATTGAGTGATAAGTTTGAGGGACTATATGTAGTGAGGAATGTTTGGGAAAATGGACTGAGTATCAGTTAGAAAGAGAGAGTGAAGAAGTACATGCACACCAGAGTCAGTTGAGAAACTAAAGAGCCTATCAAATACTTGGTGTTACACCCAGTGTACAAGTTATGCAAGGAGAGATCTAGTGATAGAATGAGAGACCAATTGATTTGAATGGAAAGGAATTGATTATTGTGACATGACAAAAGAAGGAAAGCCAGAAAGAAGTGGAAGGACATAGAGCGAGAATGGGAAGACTGAAGAAGGTTGGGGGGTAGCTCGATTGTAAGTGGAGATTTATTCTGGATTCTGGTGGGAATTGATCAACAAAGTAGAGTAAGTTTGGTGAAGTCTGATAGTGTAGGAGAGTATTCTGTAGCAAGCTTTTAGTTTCCTTGCTGCTTACCCCCCCCCCTACCTCTCTTTGGTGAGGTGGGTGGCCCCTACAAACCCTGGGTGGGTCCATAGGTCCCTAAGAGATGTGTAGTGTGTGAGTAGTGCGTGCTTGTGTGAGGTTTGGGCAATCTAAGTAGGTGTTTGATTTTGTCTGTGCTTTGGCTGCATCTTGTGGATTGTCAGTGTCAGGGCGAAGTTTATTGTGTGTTTGTATAGTTGGAGTATAGTGGAGTGGCCAGTGGGCTTTTGTAGTGTTGAATATAGTGGAGTGGCCAGTGGAGTTTTGTATTGTTGAGTATAGTGGAGTGGCCAGTGGAGTTTTATATTATTGAGTATAGTGGAGTGGCCAGTGGAATTTTGTATTGTTGTCAGCATGGGTGTCACCTTGTTTCTTATGCCCAATAAATACTTAATGCAAAAATTTGGTTTGATTCATCAATATTTACTGGTCACACAGATTGATAAGATTCCACGTTCCAAGTGAAACCTTGGAAAAATCATTTGGAGGAGAAGACAAAAAATTGCAACGAATGGTATTCAACTGAAAATTACCAAACAAAGTTATGAAAAATTCCAAGGGGGCACCAGAAATGCAGAACAATTCTGTAAGTAGAGCAGGGCAATTAAGTCCTTGGTGGATGGGGCTCAAAGAGCAGGAGGGAACTTAGCAACCACTCCAGCTTTTGTTCTCTTGACAGTCTTGCAGTCATGATGAACTTTGAGGAGGAACTGCTTCTGTTGCTCATCTTTGGATCAGTGCCACTCCTCTCTCTAAAGCATCATTGGCGACATGCAGGCCTCATACAGTGGCTCAAGTTTGTGGATCTTGCAGAACATGTTCCACATTCTGGGTAGTGACCATCCTCCCAACGAAGACCCAATGGCCTCTAAAGTTCGCCTTGTCACCAATTCAGGAAGACCATCAGGGAGGGTGAAGTGCTTTCAAGGTCACTGGATGGCTTAGATTCTTGACCATGGCTGCCCGGTCATTGGGAAACACTCATTCATCAAAGAATGCTAGGGCCACTCCTTGCTCCAAGAGGTACTAGAGGTTCCTTCGGAGGGCCTTCTATGCCATTGACCTGAGTTCTCTATCCACAAACACCTGGAGAGTTGCCAAGAACTTCAGGTCATTCTTCGGTGCATAGTTCAGGACTGCCTCATGCTAGAATCTGATGTAAATGAGACTGACAAAAGGGGCCAGTCCTTGGAGTCTGCATTTTTATGACCTCACCAGCTCCAGTTATTACGAAAACAGGACAATCTTGAGGATGTAAAGTCTTTGCCATCCATCTCGCCTGATGGTAGGCTCCAGGGGCCCTGAATCGAGGCAGATCCCAGTCCATCCTCCCAGGTAGACAAGAGAGAGCTGAAGGAGTAGCCATCCCTTGGGTGGGTTCTGTCATGGATGACTCCCCTGAGGAAGTCTATCATCTTCAGCCTCTATGATTCGTTAGACTTATCCAGGGGTTCTTCGTCATTGAGGGTACCAATATATGTCTTGGCCAAGAAGTCCCATCTTTCTCGGAATCGCTTGAACAGGGAAATCTTATGACTTGGGGGAGGGTCAAAGAGGAGTTCGGAGGTGTTCTTCAGTACTACCTCATGAATGTGATGCCCGCATGCCAGCCAAAGAAGAGGTCTTCCAAGGAACTGTTCAATTATGGTGCAGGCTCCGCCAATCATGCCACTGTTGGATGCAGTCGTATCAAAGGAGAGAGCGATGATCTTGTCAGCAATCGATATGTTTCCAGCAGCCGAAGGACAGTAGCCGCTACTTCTCTCCCGGTCCAACAATGGGGATAGGTACTCTAAGAAGCTCCTTGAAGTTGGTCCCAGTAAGCACAACAGCAATCCTCTCCTATGAGATCCGAGATGTGGCAGCACTCTGAATCAGTTTGCCATCCCAGTGGAGAACACAGGGAGGTGGATCATGGAAGGATTCTTCTTCAATGTGCTTTGCTTCAGTTTCTCGGTTCTTTCTCCTCATCCAATTCACCGTGGAGGCAAAGGAGGAGATCTACAAGACAGCATGCCAAAAGCTTGAGGCTGCAGCAACGAAGGACGCAGCAGCTTGACAACATGAAAGCTTTTCCCAGTCCCAGATCGTGGTCAGGGCTGGGGTCATTGGGTTCTTGGACATGCTTCTCTTCTGTGGGTTTTTTGAGGGAGAAGGTCAGCCTTGTAAGTCCTCAAGAAAGAGAGGAGGAATCGGAAGTGTTTTCCAGGGCAACCTTCTTCAACAACTTCTCCACTTCAGCCTCTTGCTTTCTCTTCCTCATCTGACCCTTCTTTATTTTGTCAGCCTTCTTGGCGACAGTGGACGCATGGAGTTTATCAACACTCCCCATTGAATAAGAGTGTCTGTCCTCCCTCTGCAGTTCAAGAAAGGCCCATTCTTCTTCTGGGACATTGGCCTCTGCAATCTTACACTTGCATTATTGAAGACATCCTGTAGGTCGTCTTTGTCACGGCGGCAGGTGTCTCCCACTTGGCTTCCTTCTTGAGTCTCACATACTCTTTGTGAAGGTTCCTGATGTTTTGATGGATCACATGCTCCGCCTTGATAGTGAGGTTCGCTTTCTCCCACACTTTGTGCAGCTTGAGAGAGGTGCTCTTGGCCGCCTCCGGGAGGGTCTCCCTCTGCACCTGATGGTGGTGGAGGAAGACCAGGAGGACATCTTCCTGCAAGGGGAGGCGGGTTCCCAAGAAACCTGGATTCAGTGACTTCTCCAGGACCCAGAGAAGGTTCTTGCTTCATGTGGAAGACATAATCTGAAAAAAATGTCACTATGTCATTCATAAGGGAAAGTTAATACTCTAACCATGAAACTCCTCTCACTCCCACCGGACACCACAGAAAAGATGAAAGTGTGCGACCTGTTAACATGGTCGCACATGTGCTGATAAAATTATTTCATTTCATAAGATATGAAACACCCTATGAGTATAGTGGAGTGGCCAGTAGAGTTTTGTATTGTTGAGTATAGTAGAGTGACCAGTGGAGTTTTGTATAGTGGACTGGGTGATTCAGAAGAACAATAAAACTATTTCATTTGGGTCCCCACTTCCAGGGAATCCCTTGGACAAGCCGTCCCACTGTCCAACTCATTGGCTCATTTTTGGAAGTACCCTGGAGCCCACCACCACTTGTTCATTGGCTCATGTGTGGCCCACCTTAGCTCTTTCCCAGAGCCAGTTTGAAAGATGTCTCATCCTACCCATTCCCTACTTTTTCCCTACTCCCTTCCTTTGACTGAATAGTCATTTGTTTCGTATTTTTTTCATATTAATCATATCTGTTCTATATTTTTTATTGTAAGACAGCGCTGTCACTACATATATATATATATATATATATATATATATATATATATATATATATATATATATATATATATATATATATATATATAGGTTTATATACATATTGACCTTGTGTTCATTATAATTTATTTGGGGAAATAAATTTAGATAAGGTAGAAGCTTGTGTATTTGTCTCCTTTGCAGCCAAAAGTGGACTTTTGCTTACCCAATAGTTTGACTTGCAAAGATAGTGAAAAAGGTGTGGAAGATACATAGTATCCTTGCCACAGCATGTCATGTGTGAATAGGTTGAATAGTAGGGATGAGAGAATGGCTCCTTGCGGGATGCCATTGTGGAGAGGTCGAGTGTACAAGTTATGGGTTGAGTGGGTGAGTTTGGCCTGCCTGCCAAAGATGAAGTTTATTAGCCACATTTGTCATTGTTGGGAGGTTGGTGTTGAGTATTGTGTGCTAGAATGTGCTTTGAATTGGATGAAAGCTGTAAGTGAGAAGGTGATTCAGTTAGAAAATATTTGAAGGTTTTAGTATTAATGAGTTGCACAAATTTCAAGTGCAAGAAAGAGAAATGAATAAGTTGAGAAGTGTGATTGATGAAATGATGAATACTGGTGAAAGTGCGTCTTCTGACAGGACTGACATTTGACGCGACAGAAGTTAATGACAAGTGACCTAGACAGCTCGACTGACAAGACTAGGCAACCTGCTACACACAGCGATGGGCCAGTAGAGGAGTGTGAATGAATTCAGAGCGATACGAGGGGCAGTCAATAAGTTTTGTGAATCAGTAGGGTAAAACAGAGGAAAGGGGATGGCTGGTAGCGAGGGTGTTAGGACAGGTTATGAAAAGTTAGGACCTGCAGCCGCACGCTCCTGCCTCATCTATTTAAGAAGCAGTAGCTGATCGCAGATCGTCAGTCACAGATTTTTGAACAATGGAGAAAGTTGAGCACCGCGCAGTGATCAAATTTTTGACCAAGGAAGGCAAGAATGCAAAAGAGATCCATGAACGCATGGTTGCAGGGTACACTGACACCGCCCCTTCCTATGCAACCATTGCTCATTGGAATAGGGAGTTCCACCATGGTCGTGAGTCCCTTGAAGATGACCCCCATCCAGGACGCCAGTCAGATGTGACCAACAATAACAATGTGGCCCGTGTGGAGAGGATGATCCTACAAAATCGATGGGTGATGGTTGAAGAAATTGAGCGAGAGCTTGGAATATCACATGGAAATGTTATCAACGCCATCCACGACAATTTGGCCATGACCAAGGTCTCTGCAGTTGTGTCCCTAGAAACCTCATGCCCTATGATCGACTTCAACATCGTCAAAGTTCGGAGGAGCTGCTGCTCCTGTACAATCAAGACCTGGCGGGAATGAAACGTGGGTCCATCACTGGGATCCCGAGACCAAGCTCGAAAGCATGGCCTGGAAGCACAGGGGCTCTCCGACCCCCATCAAGTTCCAGACCCAACCCTCAGCTGGGAAGATCATGGCCACCATCTTCTGGGATTCTGAAGGAGTGTTGATGGTGGACTATGCGCCTCATGGAAGGACCATCACAGGCCAATACTACTCCGAGGAACTGGCTGGGTTGAAGGAGCGCATCCGTCAGAAGCAGTGTGGCAAGTTGACACGCAGTGCCCTGCTCCTCCACAACAATGCCCCTGTCCACAAGGCCAGAGTTGCACAAGCTGCCCTGCACGAGTGCGGATTTGAGGAGCTCAACCATCCCCCTACAGTCCAGATCTGGCCCCTAGCGACATCCTCCTGCCCAGCCCCCAGCCAATGGTGGTGGTGGTCACAAAGTCAAGTTATACTTCAGGAGGGTGGGCAGAGGGCATATGCCCAGCATGCTATCTTATAGATCCTCCCAGTTGGTTTAGAGTCCGCAAAACTCCAATGAAGGAATATCTCATCCGGGCCTAGCTCAGAGATGCGTGGCCCTCCTTGAAGAGAAGACTCTCACACAAATGGTCATACACTTCCTGGAGGCAGAACTCCAAGCACTGTCACCTTTGACTTATCAGGGGAGGTAGGGCTCACTATGCGTCTTTTCTTCACTCCTGATTGAAACTTTGATAGGACGGGCAGGGGTGGGGGGAGTCCTTATGGCTTCATGACAACCTTCAGGTGCATTGCCACCTGCGAGTCTGACTCAGAGGTGCATGGCCATTTTGCCTTATGGAAAACACTCACAATGGTGGAGCCCTGGTTTTAGCAAAGGCTGAGTGTGAACACTTTGTCAACTATACCAAGAGAGCACCCAGGGAGAGGGGTGGTAGAACCCACAGATGATTTCCAAGGGACCAAGAGCAGTGCCCTTTTTTTAAAGTGAGGCAAAAAACATTACAGGTAGCGCTGGGCATGCCAGGACCAAGTTCTTAGCCTTTCATAAAATGAGAGACGATCCATGGCCGAATGGCCAGGATATCCTTCTCCAGGAGATGATAAGGACTTATCATGTACAGCAATTTGTATGACTGAAGCGGTGTCAGTAGTACAATTGCCTTCACACAATAGCGATACCAACCAGCACACACTGATTTAGGGAGCCTCTCACAGTCAAACATGACAAAGAGTGTAGGGGTGTGTCTCAAGGCCCCTCCTTATTTTCTCATCACACATTTAACCTTGATCACCACATGGTCAGCCAGCTCTATGGTAATGTCTTTTATGAAGAAGTCCACAAGTTCCCTCATATAAACCACTCCTTTCACAAAGTTCATGGTCAAGTGCATCACACTCACCTGCGAGCCATTAAGTCGCCGAAGGGCACAAATCATGGCTGTCTCAGAGGGGTCTGATAGATTCACCAGAATGCTCACACCCACTAGCTAATGATTTCCTCTGATTGATCATATTGCCCATAACTAACATGCTGCCATCAATGGAGAGAATAACCCCCCAAAATTGAAGCCAGCTGGCTAAAAAATGCCATTGTAATCTCTCAATGAAGGGTCCCAACATAATCGGGGCTTCGCTCAATACACTTGAGTCCATAATACAATAAATTTAATACATAATAAACAATGATAAATATTAATAGAAAAATAATAGTAATAAATAATCATAAGAAGAATGATGATAATAATAAAAAAAGGTAGAGTAGCAATGAGTGGGGGTCAAGGGAAAGTGCACCAACACCTTTCTCAGACCAAATCAGAGAGTTCAAATCAACCCAGTGACAGGACCTCCCTAATTTGCACTTAGGTAGGAGATGTGCAACTCTTTCAGGTAGCAACTGTAACAGGAGGCTCCATTCAGGGCACCTGCAGCTTTGGTCTTTGTTTGCCCCCACCTGAGGGCACATTAAAGAGGCACCAGTCAGGGACCTCTCCTTGTGAGTCTTTGGGAGCCCAAACCACATGAGAAGCTTGCACAGAAGCAAATTCAGGGTTGCTATTTGGCACCAAGCCCAGTTTCACCCTCATGGAAGATCTTGCCATCTGTGGCTGGGTCACCTCTGGGATCATATCCAGCTCAAGGAGGGGGCCTCCATTTGACAATCTGCTGCACAAGGTATCATGGATCTCATTCAAGGTACCTTCAGTCACTGTCCAGAGAACTGACCTCCATCGGAGAAGAGAGGGTGGCTGGGATGTCGGCCCACTGCAAGGTGCATATGCACGCCTGCAGGATGGTATGGGGCACAGCCCGACAGGCTCTCCTATCCCTAAATACTCTAGAACCACTTCAATCCAGAGCTGTCAATTTTCAACCACCTGCCTGCTGACATGTGATAAGAATGGGGGAGCTACCGCTGTTACTAAGGATGGGCACTTCTTTTTTCAGAGGTGGAGTTGTCTGAGGGTGGCTCTAAAGAGGGAAGGGCCCTTTGTTGCATGGGAATAGTGAGAGATGGGCCCCTCCACCAGTAAAAGTTGTGCCTTAATTTATTTCATCCTCCCTGGCACATAAGGGGGACAAGGCAGATTTCAATGTGCCTCCAGTCCACCACTATTCCTTTCTATTGTAGTTATGTTAAGTGAAATAAGAACAAAATGCATGGAAATCAGATACTATGACCTCTCAATCAATGCCTTGGGAGGTTAAGAAAGGAGCAGAAAGTTCCATAATGTGATCATGTACACATACTTGGCCAACAGATACAAGCTGAGATGGACTTTGACAACCTGGCCTACCATTCAGGCAGAATTGTCCTTGAACTTGGACCATAAAGGATGGTGCCTATCTAGCCAACTTATGTGTACTGGAGGAAAGTAAGCAGAGTTTATGGCGCAGAAAACCCCATACCTAATATTTGCCCTAGCCAGCAGGTAGTGACATTACATTGTCCACAGCCACTTGACTAGGGATACATAAATGGATGAAAGTGCACCAGGCAGCCAGAAGCTCTGTGGATAGAGAGGATAGGGGGGAGGTCTAATTTTGGACCCCATCTGGCGACTGCTTCCTAGGGCAAAGGTCGCCATAATCATGCCACAGTCTACTACAAAGCTAGATTAAAAAATATAAATAAAGATCAGAAAAGGAATAAAGGCAAAGAAAAAAGCTAGAAAAAGGAACTACAGCAACAAAACAAAAAACAAGATAAGGCAACAAGAAGGAAGCACGCTCCAGCATTGGACTAGCACCTTCCTGCGCAAGAACATGCAATCTACAACAAGGAGTCAAATAAAATGGAGACTCCCAAAAGTTGTATAGTCTGCAAGTCTATGTGCACAAACCAGTCCCGAGTATAAGGGACAAGTTGTAGAGACCATGCTCATCCCGGTACCAGGCGGGTAACATGCAGGAAGATCACCCAGGCTTGGATATTCAACAAGGATGAGGTGAACAGTCTAGGGTACAATGCAGCTGTCACAATAAGGTGCAAGCAAGCCCTCTATCAAATGGTGGTGCGTCCCGCAAGGGTGTCCATTTCAGAAATGACTGAAAGCAACCTGAAGCAGTTGCAGCATTGGGGGATAGGCCCATGGGAACAGTCACAGTGCAATGACAGGCAACTTTAAGTTCCCCTCGACTATCTCCCATCTTCTTTGCCAAGCAGCCTGTATTCCTGCCATGTAGTCAGTGTGAAGAAGAGCGAAACGCTGGCCTAGTTACCTGACCTCGAAGACTCTTTGGCACTCTCATCAGGATGCTCATTCTCCGCAATTCCCACATGTCCAGGAACGAAGCAGAATATAATCTCAACATCCACCTAGTTCTCCCAAACTGTGGCATCATGGATATTGTGAAACAGAAGCTGTGGAGATTCAAATGACCCGAGAGAACTCAGGGAGCTTACTGAGTCTCTATAAATCACAATCCAGTCTCCAAATCAGACACATCACATTATCTACTGTAACAAGTGGTGGATTGCAACCAGCTCAGTCATGAAGAGAGAGACAGCACCTGGCAGAGCCCCGCTGACTTCAAACAAAGGAAATACAGCATGAAAACTGACCTACTCTTGCAACTTGGAGCCATCCTTATACATTGCAATGGTTCCAGCATGACACGAAGTGTGCTCCCAAAAGGCCAAACACAATATTCCCGACCCTGTAGAAGCTTTGGGAGCAAAGTCCTGGCAACAAATAGTTAAGGGTGGTACCCTACAGGGTGGCATCCTGGGGAGAACCAGGGGTGCCAAAGACCTGAGAGCTATACCAAGCTCTCAAAGGAGTTTCCTAGCCCTAAACGCAGAGAGCTTAGGGTATGGGTGGCATAGGCATTGTCGAGATCCAGGGTGGGCAAATAAAAAAAACCCAGCTCTAAAAACCTGGGGTTTTATTCCCGGGTTTTGGGGGGCTTTTTCAAGTGAAATTTGAAAAAACTCAGGTTTGTTTTTTTTTCACAATTACACTTTTTTTTCAAGAAATGAATGCTATTTATCATTATTTTATCCAAAATTCATTTTTATATTTATAATTTCAACAAATATGTATCAAATTAAGGTTATTTCTCTGATACTGACTCATAATAATTCATTTCTCCTTCTACAGTTTTTGGCTATCATGGGTACCCACAATTCTTGAGTGATCTTTTCTTACTATAATATAATTATTAAACTAAGTAATTATTAATATTATATAAAAAGCGAGATAGCTTTTCTTTTTCTATGTTATTCTAATGCTTGTAGCATTTGTTTTTTGAAAAAAACTAAGATTTGAAAAATGCCAGAATAAAACCCGGGTTTTATTGGGCTTTTTTAAAATTTTGGATTTTTTGCTAACCCTGTCAAGATCAGCTGCGGAACAAGTCAGGGTCAGGGTGGAACCGTGGATGGTGATAGAAGTGCACCACCTTAGTCTTGACCAAGGAAAACCAAAGCTTGTGCACTTCAGTATAGTGAGAGATGCAGTTCAATGCATGTTGGAGTCAATTCTCCATAGTTGGCATCTGTGCCGTGCCAAAATAGATTGAAAGGTCATCCACGCAGAGCGTAGCAAGAACGTCTTCCCTCAGAGTTTGCGCTGAGGGAGAGGGACCCTTAGTCCAGTTAGTTTTTTTCTTTTTAATGAACCCGCTTTTCTTCTCTGTTGGCCAGAGCCACTAGGCCAAATGGACTGGCCTCAGTAGGGAAAGGAGGTCCCTCCTCTCCTTGTGAGTCCTCGGGGGGTCTGAGCCATATGAGGAGAAGCTTGCACAGGGGTGAAGTCAGGTTCTGTGCTTAGCACCAAGCTCAGGTTCATCCCATGGAAGATCCTACCATCTGGGTCTGGGTCATCTCAAGGACCATATCCATCTCAGGGTGCGGATCCATCTGCCCCCCCCCACCCCAGACATCACAGATCCCATTCAAGATACCTTTTGTCTCATCTTGGGCTGGGAAACTGGCATCCATCGGGGAGGAGAGGGGGGAGGTACACCGGCCACCTGCAAACTGAATACACAAGTACAAGATGTTAGGGGGTGGGTACGGACCAATGAGCCCTTCCATCCCTTGCCCCTATAGGGGTTGGCCCTATCAAGCCACTCCCGGTCAATATTGGGCTGCCTGTGTACTTTCTTGGCAGTCCCCTGTGAAAGCAAAGGAGGGACTGCCACTGTAAAGAGGGAGTCGCCTAAGTGCACCTGCAGAGAAGGGGGTGAGAGGGAGTCCACCAGACCCATAGGCCTAGGAGAGGAGTAAGCCTCCTCTCCTGTAGAAGACAGGAAGCACAGGGAGACCACCTTTTCTGCCATCGAGATGCCTGAGAGTGGTTCTGACAATTTTACAGGGGAAGTAGAGAGGGTGTTTTGAGAATCATCATTGAACAATGTGACCCTATAATTTTCACAGGATGCAAACTCTAATCACCCTGCAGAGTTTCCCACTCTGCAAGAGGTGAATACGGGGCTGACAAAGCCAGCTGCTGCTATTAGTGACCAGGCAGCCCATCAGCATGGTGGCTCCACCTTGGGCTGGGTATAAAAGTGATAGACTGACAGGAGAGAGAGAAAGGAGTATATGAGGGTGGGGGTGAGGCAGGTTATTACCCCCACAATCTGGGATCGTTGGGTGAGAGGAAGCTGGTCGGTGTCTACCATGTGAAATTAGACACCAACCAGAGTAAGTTGTGGGAGAGGTTGTAGGGAAAGTGAGGAAGCAAGGTAAGAAGACAGGGTGTCAGAAAGAAGGGGCTAGGCTGGGGGTGGACAGGGTGCTGAGTCCAGTCAGCATGGCGGCCAGGAAAACAAATATCTGTGCCCCTTATGGGGGATAGAAAGAATAGAAGAGCAAGTTTAGAAAGGGTTAGGCCGGTATGTAATAAAGTGAAGTAGAGAGAGGAGTGTCCATTAATCAGTAGAGTGGGTGATCACCTATTATTATCAAAACCATGCAGTCCACCAAAGCACCATACCATGCCTAGCAGACCAAGTTCTGTCCAGGTATGAAGTGCAAGTAAACAAAAGGTTGAGGGGATAGCTATAATAATATTAAATAATAACTAATAACAATAATACTACTAATAATAATAAAAGATAAATTAGTAGTGAGAGGAAATGAGGGGAAAGCTTATCAACAACTTTCCTAGGCTCTAAATCAGAGAGTTCATATCAACCCAGTGACGGCCCTTTCCTAATTTGCACTCAGGCTTGAGGATGTGCAGCTCCTCTGGGTACCAAATGTAACAGGTACCCAAATGTCAGGATATCCCCTGCAGGAGAATATCCTGACAGATGAGCTAGGAATGAATACTTCCTCTGATGTAGAAGCTTTGGGAGCAGAGGCACAGCAACAAACTTTCAAAGGCAGTATCTCCCAGGGTGCCATCTTTGAGCGGAACCACCAGTCTAAGTTATACCAAGTGGTAAATAAGGCCAAAAGAAGATCACAAAGGTTTCTTTCAATTATAATGGACTAAGACTAGAGATGAAATGAGCCCCATAATAGCTAGGATACTAAATAATGGGTTGAGGAATACATTCTTGCGGTTTTAACAAATTTATTCATTACCATTAACAATTTTAGAAAAATTCATTTTTAATTGATAACAATATGCAATTTAATCAATAATGTATTCTCCGTTGTTATTTACGACTTCTTACAAACGTTCAACTAGTTTTTTGATGCCCCTGCAATAAAAATCTCGGGGTTTTGACTAGAAGAATTTGTATAACCAGGTTCTTAATTCCACATCAGTATTGAACGAAACGCCGCGCAAATTGTTGGAGAGCGATCGGAACAGATATAAATCCGATGGAGCCAAGTCTGGCGTATTTTGTTATATTGGCAATGTGAAGACAAGCATTGTTGTGTTGCAGAAGGACTCCATAACGTTAATAAGGTTGCTTTTCACGAATAGTTTCGGCGAGGTAATACATTTGTTGAACGTAGAGTTCTGCATTGACAATCAATCTCGTTGTTCGCAAGCTCCTCATAAAGAATGATGCCTTCACAATCCCACCACGCACACAGCATCGTCTTTCGTGGATGAAGTCCTTGCTTTAATCGTGGAAGTGTTTTTTTTTTTATTGGGGCTAAGCCATTGTTTTCAATGGTTCATGTTGACATAAACACACCACTTTTCATCACTAGTGATGATGCGGTGAAGAAATCTGTCCTTATATCCACGAGTAGCCTTGCAATGAGCAAGCAAACCTGCATTAATCGCAGGGTGTTGAAGTTTGTTGCCTTCACTCAAAGCATGCAGAACCCATGCACCGAGTTTTTGAACTTTCCGCATCGAATGAAGGTGATTCACTATAGTTTTCTGATCACATGCCAATTGTACAACCAATTCTCTAGTTGATTGATGAGGATTTTCATGAAGGTTGTTCAATCGATCTTCATCAAACTTAATGGGGCGACCAGAACATTCTTTTTCATTAAGATTGACCGTTTTTGAAACATGAAAACCATCATTGAGCTGTCCTTTCTGATAAAGCATTTTCTCCGTACACAGCACAAATATCGCGACGAGCTTTGGCTGCGTTTGCATTGTTCCCGTCCCGATTGAAAATGAATAACAACAAGTGTCAAAAATGCGCCTTTCTTTCAACTTGACATTCCATTTTAAGGGGACAGAACAAAAATTAAATTAACACAACTTTTAAATAAACTGCAATGACTTATTACACAACTTCAAGACGTAGCCTAAGCAAAAGCCTAATAGTCTATGCTGTTAAGAGACGTAGCCTAACCTTTGCAAATTTTGCTCTCATTATTTATTATTGTTTCTTAATATGTGCACAAATCACGTCAACAAAACTTAAATCAACATATTAAAAAAAATGCAAGAACTTATTCAACCTAATAAGTATATTCTTTCAGTATTTACACTAAGAGGATAATCTAATTGTAAATGAAGGAACCTTAATTCTAGGGGTGATGAGGAGAAATTAGAGGATATTTTAATTACAAAGTTATATAAGTTAAGAAATCTCAACACGGCTTTACTAGAGACAAATAGTGTTGGCTTAATTTACTATCTTTTTAGAAAAAGGTGTACAATGCTGCTGATAGAGATGAGAATTATAATATTTATTTGGATTTTAGTAAGGCTTTCAATAGGTTACCATACTTACAACTTTTGAATAAAGTTAACGAGTATATTGTGGGTAGATTGCTGCTATCTGATTTGATCATGGTGTGGAAAATTTTGAATGGCCACTTCCCCCATCTTGAACATTTGTTTGCATATGCTGATAGTATTCACACCAGAGGTCATACTAAGAAGATTTTTGTACCTAGATATTTCACAGATGTTAGAGCTCATTTTTTTTTCAGTTAGGATCATAAATCTCTGGAACACTCTTCCTGAAGAGTTAGTATCTGCTCCTTCCTTGCAGTCTTTTAAAAGTAAATTGACTGTCTTCCTCGGTGATTCTCTTTTTGAAATTCAATGGCTTTTCTCATTGTGTCCATCATTAGCCAACCATATCGCCTCTCCTTGTTGTCATTTTTCTTTGCTGTTCTGGTTGGAGGACACAACAGTGACTGGTGAGGGAGAAGACTCTCATCAAGCTAAGACCATTCAAAGGATTTTGGGGTGGATTCAGGCATGGCTTAGTGACAGACAGCAGAGTTAGTATAGAGAGGATAAAATTTGAGTGAGGGAATGTTACCAGTGGAGTTCCTCAGAGGTGAGTATGGGGGCTGTTGTTAATCTTAATTTATATTAATGATGTAAATTGTTTATTGTTATTTATTCAATGCACAAAGCACTATTTTCCAAGTTATAACATAACATAATTTCACGGATGACAAAAGCCACAAGGGCCTATCAAAGGTCATCCGCATCTGTCAAAACCCATCCACAAAAAGCACCATCGCCAGGGGAAGACAAAATCAAAGTCCCCCACAATATAATATAACAGATGACAAAAGCCACAAGGGCTCATCATAGGTCATCCGAGTCAAACAGCCTCATTTTAAGGCACCCAAACTCCCAGGAAAACTATATCCAGAGGATTGCATCAGAAACAAGGGTATCACCAATCAAGGCTTGTCAAGAACTAAATCATGCAGCTATAGATATATACAAACAATATTAATATATACAAAACCTAGGAACCATCACAACCTTCCCTCCCCCTAAACTCATCCAACCTACTCTTAAATACATTTAAATTTGGACTACCTACTACCCTCCGCGGCAATTTGTTCCAGAAGTCTACCACTCTATTCGTGAAAAAATATTTTCTTAAATCCAACCTACACCCTTGCTTTTTAATTTTCAAGTGGTGACCTCTAGTCCGATTTCCATCATCTAACTCAAAAAACTTGCTAACATCCAATTCATCTATCCCGGAAAAATTTTTAAAGAGCTCAATCATATCCCCTCTCACACACCTCCTTTCGAACGAGAACATATTTAATACCCTTAGTCTATCTTCATATTCAAGGTGCCTCAGGGAAGGAATAATCTTTGTTGCCCTCCGTTGCACTGACTCAAGAAGGTTAATATCGTGTCTAAAATGTGGGGACCATGCCTGTATACAGTACTCTAGATGTGGCCTAACATAAGAGTTATAGAGTTTAAGAATAACCTCCTTACTTTTGTAACTGACATTTCTCTTAATAAAACCCAGCACTCTATTTGCCCTATTTCTTGCTTCAATACACTGCTTAGAAAACCTTAATGACTTATCTATTACTACTCCTAGATCTTTCTCATCCTCTACTGAGCTCAGCCAATGCCCATCCATTTAATAGTTAAATTCTCTATTATCTTTTCCCATGTTAATAACTTTGCACTTATCAAGGTTAAAAGTCATTTGCCACTTATGTGCCCAGGATAACAATTTATTTAAATCCCCCTGCACTTTAAAATTATCATCAATATCTTTAACTACAGCTGCTAATTTGGTATCATCCACAAAAATTGACACTTTATTATTAGTATTATTAGTACTGGAAAGTAGTATTTTTCAAAGCATAAAGTTATTATTTGCTGCTGGTATGATATCATAAACATCAATGGAAAAGAGTTTGATTACACCAACTCAAGAAATACATATTACCAATGATGATGCTAATTTAACTATTAGGGTATTCAAACATTTAGTTATAATCTGTTAATTTACAAAAAGTGAAAAAGGCTATGCCACAACATATCCTTAGTTATTTTCAGTGTTCAGCTGATGACTGCCAAAGTAAAGGGTCTTTCAATAAGGTGCTCAATTTTTAAATGTAAATAAAACAAGTTGTGTGTGATATATACTCAATTTATTTTAAATTTGAAAGTATATTTTATGGCATTAACCCTTAACCGGCGGGCATCATCAATTGACGTTCTCTTAGAGAATGGCAGGTAACATCAATTGATGATTAAAAGAGTTTCCTGCCATACGAGCATCATCAATTGATGTACCGTTGTTTCATTACTAATTGTCAACTCCTTGAGTGAAAGAGTTGACAGAATCACATTTGAGCTTAATTTATGCATCATTTTTCGGTCCAGTATAAAGATGGAGTCCGAAGCTTCAATGTCGTCAAATTTTCCAAAGCGTAGAAAGTTATCTTCGAAAGAAATAGTTTATATTTAACATAATCCTTTTTAATTTTAATTTAGAATAATAAAATATAGTTTACATTGCATATTTACTTAAATAAAATAAATATTTTAAATGCTAAATGACCTTTCGCAAAAAATTAATTACTCATTTTTCCCTATATGGCACAAGCTCTGACGCAACCCAGACCTGCCGGTTAAGGGGTAAGTGTGGAATATGATGTCCTTCAAATGTCCGCCGCGGCTTCGCTTGGTGGAACATATTCAGGAGGCCCAATTCTCAATGATTTTGTTGCATAAATCAGGTTGAATTTGCTGGATGGTGTTTGTTAGGTTGACTTTGAGGACATCAACTGTTTGCGGATTATTCGCATAGACCTACGATTTAAGGTAGCCCAAAAGAAAGTAGTCTAATGGCGTTAAATCGCATGATCTCAGTCGTCAGTTGAATTCGCCGCCGTGCGAGACAACCCTGCCCTGAAATTGCTGGTGCAAAATGTCTATCGTGGCATGCGCAGTGTGGCACATAGCATTGTGCTGTTGGAACCACATGTCATCAGTATCCATATCAGGCATATAATCCAGTTGAGGCCACAAGAAGTTGCTTATCATCGATCTGTAGGTCTCACTGTTGACGGTTATGGCAATCCCATCTTCATTCTCAAAAAAATATGGACCGATGATTCTGTTGAGAAAAATATCCGCACCAAACAGTGACTTTGTTGGGATGCAATTGGTGCTGGTGTATCTCATGTGGATTGTTTTCGTCCCAAATCTGACAATTTTGCTTGTTCACAAATCCATTCATCCAAAAATGGGCCTCATCACTGTGGCAAGGATAGAAATCACGTAATGCACGGACTTTGACGACGTCGAAGTCAATCATGGGGCGTGAGGTTTCTAGGGACCCAATGGGGACCTTGGTCATGGCCAAATTGTCATAGATGATGTTGATAACACTTCCATGTGATATTTCAAGTTCTCTCTCGATTTCTTCGACTTTCAGCCATCGATTTTCGGATCATCCTCTCCACACAGGCCATATTGTACTCGTTGGTCACGTCTGATGGGGGTCATCTTCAAGGGACTCATGACCATGGCGGAACTCCCTATTCTAGCAAGCAATGGTTGTATAGGAAGGGGCAGTGTCAGTGTATACTGCAACCATGCGTTCATGGATTTCTTTTGCATTCTTGCCTTCCTTGGTCTAAAATTTAATCACTGCGCGGTGCTCAACCTTCTCCATTGTTAAAAAATTGTAACTGTATCTGCGATCAGCTACTGCTTCTTAAATAGACAAGGCAGGAGTGTGCGGCTGCAAGTCCTGACTTGTCATAACTTGTCCTAACACCCCCACAAATAGCCATCCCCCTACCTCTGTTTTGCCCTACCGATTCGCAAAACTTATTGACCGCCCCTCGTACATGAAGTCTTTGAGGATGATATTCAGGCCTTAGAAATATATAGTGTAATCAGCAAGTTATTAAATGCCCTACATACCACAGAAATTGTAAATTTAGGGAAGATCAAAATCTCTTTAATTGTAATATAATTACAAAGGATTCAAAAGGCAGTAAAAAGACATGTAAATTTTCAGATAGTATTTTTAAGGGCATGTGGCTTTCTAATGCCAGCATTCGACCAAGTGCTAGTCTCTTGTTTATAAACTTTTCTGCGCAAAACTTTGTTTCAGTGAGAAGCTGAGGAAAATATCATTAGGGTGTGGTTGGGTAAGGTAAGGTTAGGTTTGGTCTGGTTCTGATTTTTGATCTTTTAAATTAATTTGTGAATGTTTTTGACTTATGCAGTTTTACCTACTTTTCGGATCTGAAAATTGTTTTTGCTGGAAATCAATACTTTTCCTATTATGGGAAAAGTATGCATTTCCAGGAAAAATGAGTGTCATGAAAAGTACATATAAAATTGCATAAGGAAAACATTTTTAAATTCCTTAGAAGAGATGTCTTAAAACTAATATTTACTGTGAAAGTACTATAGAGCATATAGCTATAAAAACACTATATAGAATTTTACATAAGTTTTTAAATACAAATATTTATAACAAAGCACCTTCAATTGTGTTGTTCATCTTTAGAATTATTCCCACTACACAGGAGGCTCTCCTTTCTACAATAAGAACATAAGAAAAGAAGGAGACTGCAAAAGACCATTCATGGCCTACACTTGGCAGCTCCTGTTCCAGTCAACACACAAAAGGTTTCTTACCAGAGAAAAGTCATCAACATTGTCACCCTTTACAGGAGTTTGTCAGATCTAATCTACAATATACATAAAATGCATCCAGAGGATTATGTCCATTCATGCAACCGCAAAATATAATCTTCCCACTCCTTAGAAAAATATATACATATATATATAAAAAAAAGTCAGTCCCATCTAGCAGCTTCATCCATATATTTATCTAATCTATTCTTAAAACTACCCATAGACGAGGCTTCTATCACATGTCTAGTGAGCCTATTCCATTCATCTACCACACGATTTGTAAACCAATTCCTCCCAATCTCCTTCCTAAACCTATACTTATCAAGCTTAAACCCATTGCTACGTGTCCTGTCATGTTCACTAAGTATAAGAACCTTACCCAGATCCCCTTTATTATATCTTTTACCCATTTGAAGACTTCAATCAATTCCCCTCTGACTCTTCTCCTTTCCAATGTATGTAGATTTAGTTTTCTGAGCCTTTCAGCATAAGGTAAGTTCCTTAGCCCACCAATCATCTTTGTCATCCTTCTCTGCACAGACTCAAGCAAATCAATATCCTTCCTATAATATGGTGACCAAAATTGTACTGCATAGTCTAGATGAGGCCAGATACAGTTTTAGAATGACTTCAGCACTCTTATTGCTTACACTCCTCCTAATGAATCCCAATATCCTATTAGCTTTATTCTTAGCATTTAGGCATTGCTTTCTAGGACGAAGGTCTGAACTTACCAAAATACCCAAGTCCCTCTCACAATCAGTCCTCCCTAAAATTCTCCCATTTAATTTATAACTATTCAATGGATTATTTCTACCTATACTAAGTACACTACATTTGTCTATGTTAAACTTCATTTGCCATTTCTCGGCCCAATTGGACAGAATGGTCAATTCCTCCTGCATTACAACAGTATCAGAATCAGCCCTAATGGCCCTACCTAGCTTAGTATCATCAGCAAATTTACTCAGGTCACTACTTATACCTATGTCAAGATCATTAATATAAATTAAGAATAGCAAGGGACCCAAAACAGATCCTTGCGGAACTCCACTGCTAACACACACCCACTCAGATTTAACTCCATCTATACTAACTCTTTGCTGTCTGTCACCAAGCCATGACTGAATCCACCTAAATATACTGCCATCGATCCTGTGTGCTTTAACTTTGCTCAGAAGCCGTAAGTGTGGCACTCGATCAAAAGCCATACTAAAGTCCATGTATAAAATATCATAGTTTTCATCATTATCTGCTGCTTCATACACCTTACTATAAAAAGACAGCAAATTAGTCAGACAGGATTTACCCTTACTAAAGCCATGCTGTGATTCTTTTATCAACTTATGCTTATCCAAGTGATCTCTAATATTCCTTGCTATAATAGATTCCATCATTTTCCCTACCACTGATGTCAAACTTACTGGTCTGTAATTAGACATATTTGTTTTATCCCCTTTCTTAAATATAGGTATCACATTGGCTTTCTTCCATGCCACTGGCACAATGCCACTCTCCAATGATTTTCTAAAGATGCATGCTAGGGGCTCACTTAACACATCCTTACATTCTTTCAAAATTCTAGAAAAGACCTCATCAGGACCGGGTGCTTTACTACTTTTGATTTTATCAATTTCCTTTGTCACTATCTCCTTTGTGATCAAGATATCCTTTAATTTCTCTTCATCATTACCCCGAAAGATCATTGACACCTTGGGTATATTTAGAGTATCCTCCTGTGTAAATACTGAGAGAAAAAGTCATTTAGCATTCCAGCCATTGAGTCCCTATCACTCACTAATTCTCCATTGGAATCTATAAGTGGGCCTATTTTATCTCTAACCTTAGTTTTGTATAATTGCTAAAAACTTTTAGGATCTTCCTTTGCCCTATTTGCCACTTTAATTTCATAATTTCTCCTTGCTACTCTAATTAACTTTTTAACATCTCTTGCTAGTTCATTATATCTCTGCCTTAAATGATCCTCTCCATTTTTTATTTTCCTATAAATGCCCTTTTTAATGCCAATATAATGCTTAATTTTATCTGTCATCAATTTTGGGTCATTCTTTTTAGTCCTAATCTCCTTATATGGAATGTTAATCATCTGACCTGTAATTAATTGCTCAATTATTCTTTCATACTCCTCTTCAATTGTAATCTCTTCCTCCTGGTGATTATTGTCTCCACTCACTGATATCATTGAATCTATTCCTGATTTGATTTCATTGCCTGGTTTCTGTACAACTGCCTCCAGGTAAGTCCTTAGCCCATTATAATTTGCTCTTCTAAAGTCAGGAATTTTAACATTGTTCATGCTACTATCAATATCATTCCATTTCATCTTGAATCTAATTTCACAATGGTCACTATTACCCAAATTTCCTCCAATCTCAGTATCCTTAATAACTTCTTCCCTATTTGTCAGAACTAAATCCAGTATATTATTACCTCTAGTAGGTTCGTTAATAATCTGCCTCAGAAAATTATCTTGGACAACATTCAAAAATTGCTCAGCCTCCTGATCACCCACAAGAGCTTCCCAGTCTATATTTCTGTAATTAAAATCGCCCATTATACACACATGCTTACTTCTACAATGCAATCTACTGGTCTCAAAATGAAACTAGCAGACTGCATACAGTGACCCTAATCATGCCTTGGAAATTTGGGGGGAATATGGTATTATTTGCAACTTTTAAATCTATCGCAAATGTGGGGTGCAGTGTAGGCATTTTCATCAGATCTCTGCTTTCAGTGCACAAATAAAAGAATACATAATAAAATGTCATTTGCAGACATATTTTAAGTTATTCATTTTTGGTGGTTATAAGGCAAAATCTGGGCTATTTTATGCTTTTGAGTTGCCTATACTATGAGTTGATTAAAATGATTACAAGTTATTAGCTTGGGCTGAGAAGTGGCAGATGACTTTTAACCATAAAAAATGAAGTTATTAAAATGGGAAGGGATAATTGAGAATTTAGCTATGAAATGGATGGGCATTGGCTGAATTCATTTGAAGATGAGAAGGATTTAGGCGTAGTAGTAGATAGGTCACTGAAGTTTTCAAAGCAGTGTATTCAGGCAAAAAATAGAGCAAATAGGGTGCTAGGATACATTAGCTGTTAGCTACAAGAGTGAAGAGGTTATCCTTAAACTCTACAACTTGTATGTTAGGCAATATTTAGAGTACTGTATACAAGCATGGTCACCACATTTTAGACATGACATCAACATGCTAGAGTCAGTACAAAGGAGGGCCACAAAAATAATACCTTCCCTGAAGCACCTTGAATATGAAGATAGACTGAAGGTACTAAATATGTTCTCATTTGAGAGAAGATGTATGAGGGGAGATATGATTGAGCTTTTTAAAATCTGTCCTGGGATGGATAAGTTGGATTCTAGCAAGTTATTTGAGTTGAAAGGTAGTAATAGGACTAGGGGTCACCACTTAAAAATTAAAAAACAGAGGTGCAGTTGGATGTTAGAAAATATTTTTTTACCAATAAAGTGGTAGATTACTGGAATAGTTTGCCACCTGAGACAGTACTGTCCAAACTTTAATGTATTCAAATGTAGATTATATGGGAGGTAGGGTTAACCTTTTTTTTGGGGGGGAGGAGGTATTCTGGACTCCTTTCTATGGATGCAGATTTTCATTAATGTATATTATGATTGATTTGGATCTTGATGATGATGCTTTTTGTTTTACACACATTCCTGTGGATGATTCTAATTGTATATTGTAAATGCATTTATCTGACACAATCATATGGATACATTTTGTGGGTGGGTTTTGACAGATGCGGTTGACCTTTGATAGGACTGTGTGGCTTTTGCTATCCGTGAAATTGATACGTTATGAAGGGGGAGGGGGCACCAAAAAGGGTGGATATGAGGGGGGCAAAGACCCCTTATTGTTAGGTAGATACAAATTGGTAATTTGAAAATTAATGTTTAAGTTACCTATATTGTCAGGTTAGATTTTTAAGCAATATTAGGTTATTTATCCATATCCATTCTTCATTTTTTGCAATTGCAAGGCAAAAATCGTGGTTTCCTCCCATTTTGTTAGAATTAGAATAACCTCTCTTTTGCCACATTGGGGGGTAAAGCCCCCCCCATTTCAAAATTACCTTAACTATATATAATATGATGCGATCGCAATAGCTTACAAAAAACACCTAATAAGTATTTGCCCAAGAAAAAATATTGTCTACATTAAAAAAAAATAATTGTTTTTAAATACACATATATATAAATTATCCCAAGATTCAAGGGCAGGCATTTTCCAAAATTTGACCAAATCTATATGCCCTCCCCCGTATCCCACCCTGCAGCTAAATAATGAAAAAAAACAAATATGATAGTAGTTATGCCATCAATCTACTCTCAAAAGGATACACCTACAGTTTAATGTAGCTCTGATCCACAGGTATCTAGAGCATAGAGCAGCGGCTGTAAAGGCAACCTCAAATGGGAATCCATCCAGCTAATTACCACACCTGATGTGGCTTAACTTTGCACTAATCTGAAGAGGCATTTCCACTTAACTAGGCATTAGCCCAAGTGTATAACAAATCCAAACAACCTGACCAACCTTCTATACACCAAACATTTAAATATTCAAATAAAAACAACAAACCAAACAGTAAGTACTCAGAACTTAGCCATATTGAAGTAGTCTTAGATTGCAAATGGGATTGAAATACTTGTGGTTACCTTATAGGGAGGGGGTAATACTGTCTTTCTGACATGAAAATTATCAATATTACTTCTATGGATACTATTACTAATATTACTAATCAGAAATTCTGCTATTTTACGATGGTACTCTAATGATTTACTAATTTTATTAACTATTGTGCAATGTAAAGCCTGGTTAATTGTATACAAGAATTAACTCTTAAGGCCTACCAAACACAGTTTGGTTTACCCACAAGTTCACAACTTTATACATGACCTTAGACCATTTTTTTTCTAACATTTTTGATTGGCCGTAACATTAATTTACGTTAAGGTCAATGTCATTGGATTTCAGAGCCTACCTGAAATGGCATTACTGATCTTAGAGGTTTAATGGCTTTGCTTTCTTGATCTAGTCTTAAAGTAGCTGGTATTGGACTAGTGCTTTGTACAGTGGCCATTTTCACTATATACGTATATATATTTAAAAAAAAAAGACAAGTGAGAAAAAAATCCGGGTACGAAGCAATGGAATTCAAGCAACAACTGATAGGGAAGTCGTGCAGAAATACAACCAACTTCTAACGTAGAAAATTGTTTACCAAAATGGTCTCGCGCTCCCAATGAAAAAAAAATCAGAAACAAGGATATTATAGTTTTCATAACTTAACATGATAAATAAAAGGATATATTCATAGTTGATATGGTTTACAATTATTAGACTTCTTTCTGAGCAAACAGTTAAAAAAAAAAGTTTTGCAACCTGCTTATACATTGCATCCAGAAACCACCTTGGCACTATTTTTCCCTGTTGTTGTTATCGCTGCTTTCAGTTAATTATGGTAGAATTTTTTTACATATTTTATCTTCGTATTAACCAAATTTATATATTTATGATTATTTAACTCATTTATAAGCACTTCACACGCACAGAACCAAGCTCAAGATAATAGTTTACATTTCTGTGAGTATGTTTTGAATTTCAAGATTGTGAATATATCCAAAATGTAATCACTGTGACTTTTACATTTGTTTAGATAAAAACGAGCAAACAAGACAAAAAAGTCTCAACAAGTTATGATTGGGTACTGATAAATCTGTTTAAAGTTCACTAACATTCTAGTAATCACATACCCTTTGAATAAATTTAGAAATAAGTAATTCTGAGGGAATTTATTTTTATTTTGTTGACAAAAGACTTCAATTTAAAGTATTCGAAACGTTTTCGCCATCGTATATATACATATATATATATATATATATATATATATATATATATATATATATATATATATATATATATATATATATATATATATATATATATATATATATACACACAAAGGGACAGAGGAATTTTAGTAAATTAAAACTAATTTGATCGATTTTAGTTTACCCAAGAAAAAGTGATAGAAAACGTGATTTATGGATAATTTTTACTTCTCAAATAAATATGATTGATTTATTTTTTCCAGTATAATTAATTGTCTCTAACTATAATTACTGGGTACCAGAAGAAAAGCAGGTATAAATTTTTTTTTAAATTTAAGATCCGATGTTTCAATCTAAAGAGTTAAGATTTTATTATTAGACTGCACTTCTGTTCTTACATGCTGTTACTTTGGCACGACATATCAACCCCAGTGCCCTAAGTATATCTGAAAATGCATAGAATGAGACTTCATTGGATGTAATATCATAGACATTTTTCTTTTACCAGCATATTTTGCTATTTCCTCACAGCCCTTTACGTCCCTATTTTTCATAGTCGGCCGGTTTGTCCCTCTCCCCTCTTCATCTTGGCTCTGCCTGCTTCCCACCCCCTTTCCCTTCTATTATCCCGTTTTACTTTTATCAGTTTATACTTTTACGCTCAAGTCCCCGTAACGCGCCAAGCCGCAGAATATTTCGGCACCGAGCAGGAGAGGTGCCCCCTAGTGGTGCCAAGCTGGTTTAATCAGCACCCTATGCGCTTTCTCTGGAGCAAGTAACTGAGAAGTTGGTTTCCCTCTCGCTTGTTTCAGTGAGTAAAGAACCCTTTGCCTTTCCTGGATGTGGACAGTGGGTCCCAAGCCAATCCCTATCAAGGGGAGAGACAGCACCCCCCCGTCCCCCAAACTATCATGACTATGGAGGGGCGTTTCCTGTCTCCTATACAAGTAGGTAAAGTGGATTCTCTTTTACCGCCTATTCTTTGGGAACCGATACCAAAATGCGCCTTCTCTAGTACAGGGGCAGCCCACACTATTCTTTCTCAAGGGTCCTTCCGAAAATTTAAAAAAAACTCACCCGATCCCGTAGATTATAGGAGGCTAGTTGATATCCCCTGAGTGGGACAATCTGGCAACACCCAGTTAGCCCTTGCTCCGATTCTCGGTTGGGTCAACCCCAGATATGTGCAAATATCCCAAGGTTCTTGTACTACCCTAGTAGATGATACCATTGATTTTTTATCCATGTCTATCATTTCCGCGTGACTGGTTTACATTTCTCGCACCTCTGTCTGTTTTGCATGCCACCCAATTCCCTGGTGGTCGCCTGAGTGTGAGACAGCCACCAAAGAAAAACACGACGCCGATAGCCGCTACAAGCTACGTTCAGGTCAGTTCATTATATGAATTTAGTAGGGAGAGGGGAAATTTCGGTTCACCTTGAAGCATGCACGTCGCTCTTATTGGCGAGCACGTGTCTTTACTCAATGGTAGAACTCCTATTAAAGAGGTGTGAAAGTGTGTGAAAAGGATTTGAGCCATGTTTATCTAAAACGCCCCCACCCCTTGTCTTCCAGGATGGCAGGACCATAAGTAAAGAACCCTTCAACAATATTTGTTTCGTTAATCGACCTGTGCTGCAAAATTGCTCCATGCGTGAATATCGCCCATGCTTCGTAAGGTATCCCACACGCCATATTTTGAGACCTGAGTGAGCGAAGTAAGGCATTTCTGTTAGTTTTGTTCAACAAGAATTTGACGACGGGTATCTTTTCAGATTTTTAAAGATTGTTACGGTGCTTGCTTTGCGTACACCATAAATGGATCACTCCACCCTGAGTGTTTATCGCCCAATTTTTCATACCTTTTACGTGGGCAAGTTAATGGTATATAGTAGCTTACCTTACTTCTTCGGTAACGGATGCCACATATCCTCTACACATTGCGGCTTCTGTAAATTCAACTCCTGGTCGGATGACCTGCTCCGTCTGAAAAGTGATATCTACGATGCCTTCCTTCGCATGCGGCATTTCGCCACGGTATATTTCGATCTGAACAATACATATAATTCCACACGACGATGCACTATCATGGAACCCTCCATACTACAGGGAAAACTGAGGATGTCTCGATATTTTTAGCGGAGTTCCTCCCAAATCGTACCTGCTTCTTTGGGTATGCCGAAACGGACTATTTTCGGTTTATTTTGCACAAACCTAATGGTGTGCACGTCTGTCTCCATTAGAGACACCATCCTGAAACAGACCTATTCCTGATTGTAGCTCGCCTGGAGTTTGTGAGATCTTACCGGTATTTTGGCCTTTATTTCGACCAACATCCCATACGAGTGACGGTCAATAAGTTTTGCGAATCGGTAGGGCAAAACAGAGGAAGGGGGTGGCTGTTTGTGGGGGTGTTAGGACAAGTTATGACAAGTCAGAACCTGCAGCCACACGCTCCTGCCTCGTCTATCTAAGAAGCAGTAGCTGATCGCAGATCGTCAGTCACAAATTTTTCAACAATGGAGAAGGTTGAGCACCGCGCAGTGATCAAATTTTAGACCAAGGAAGGCAAGAATGCAAAAGAGATCCATGAACGCATGGTTGCAGTGTACACCGACACCACCCTTCCTATGCAACCATTGCTCGCTGGAATAGGGAGTTCCGCCATGGTCGTGAGTCCCTTGAAGATGAGCCCCGTCCAAGACACCCGTCAGACGTGACCAACGAGGACAATGTGGCCCGTGTGGAGAGGATGATCCTCGAAAGTCGACGGGTGAAGGTCGAAGAAATCGAGCGAGAACTTGGAATATCACATGGAAGTGTTATGAACATCATCCACAACAATTTGGCCATGATCAAGGTCTCTGCCCGTTGGGTCCCTAGAAACCTCACGCTCTGTGATCGACTTCAACGTCGTCAAAGTTCGGAGGAGCTGCTGCTCCTGTACAACCAAGACTCGACGGGATTCAAGTCACGCATAGTGACAGGTGATGAAACGTGGGTCCATCACTGGGATGCCGAGAACAAGCTCGAAAGCATGGCCTGGAAGCACAGGGGCTCTCCGATCCCCATCAAGTTCCAGACCCAACCCTCAGCCGGGAAGATCATGGCCACCATCTTCTGGGATTCTGAGGGAGTGTTGATGGTGGACTATGCGCCTCGTGGAAGGACCATCACAGGCCAATATTATGCCGAAGAACTGGCTGGGTTGAAGAAGTGCATCCGTCAGAAGCGGCGTGGCAAGTTGACACACGGTGTCCTGCTCCTTCGCGACAATGCCCCTGTCCACAAGGCCAGAGTTGCACAGCTACCCTGCGCGAGTGCGGATTCGAGGGGCTCAACCATCCCCCCTACAGTCCAGATCTGTCCCCTAGCGACTACTTTTTATTCCACCAGCTCAAGGCTGCACTGTGTGGAGGCCGATTTGGGGACGATGAAGATGTCCAGCTCGCCGTCCAGGAGTGGATTGAACAGCAGTCGGGAGATTTCTAGTTGTTGGGAATTCGAAGCTTCAGGGCCAAGTGGCGCAAGTGCATTGAAGTCGAGGGTAGTTATATTGAAAAATAATAAAACACTTTTCCTCATATCTCGTTTCCTTATATCCGAATTGCAAAACTTATTGACCGCCCCTCGTATGTGGCATGTATATTCACATCCTTATTTTTTTTTGCATCCGCGTTATGAAAATTCTTCGATTTGTGGCATTTACAACGTGGTGTGCTGACTCTGTACAAGATGGTGGCTGTTTCACTTACTTGTGCCACGCCTTACCAGAATTGACGATTGGGGTGTTAAAAGCTGGCATCTTAGATGGTCCTCAATTCCGCCAGATCATCAGAGATCCAGAGTTTTAAAACTCAGTAACTAAGTTAAACCGGAAGCATGGAAGGCTTTTGTTCAGATTGTGGCGAACTTTCTTGGCAACAAAAAGGCTGGTAATTACATAGGACTTGTAACCAATGTAGTAGCTGCTTTCAGAACCCTCGGATGCAACATGAGTATCAAAATGCATTACTTATTCTCACATATAGATCAGTGTCCTGAGAATCTGGGATCAATGAGCGACAAGCAGGTCGAAGAGATTCCATCATGACAAAAAAGAGATAGAGACCAGGTATCAGGGAGGCTGGAATGCAGTCATGATGGGTGATTACTGTTGGAATCTGAAGAGAAACATCCCTACCGCTGAGCATTCTAAGGTGTTGGAAGAAATGGAACTTCATGCTCTGAATTATGAACGATAATGATCTAATATACAATTTACATCTACTTACGTTTATCAATGTATACTCTTCAATATACACTAATCAAATTTTGTAACATTTATTTTAAAAATTGTGTTAGAAAACAATGTTTTTTTCTTACAAACCGTTTTGGCTGAGAAATATTAACAAAAAAATAACCGAAAATGCCACAAAAATATAATCGATTTCGTTATAAGATCAAATTTTTAAAAATCGACTTCACACAAAAATCTGATCTAATCCTAGGAAACAGATTGTTTTTAACCCAGTACTAACGATATCGCGTTAGCAACCTCATGATGTATCGATTATCCTAATAGTTTAAAGTGTTTTTTCTCTAAATATATCGTAAAATTCACTAAGCGATACGTTTCAATCTATCATATATATCATTAACTGTCGGATGCAGTGTTTTATATCAGGCATCTTCAGAAGGAAGTCTTGGTTATTTTTGAGGCGGCATTGATGGAAAGTTTTTATTCTCATTGCCTCTTTTAGCGGCGAGGTAATTGTTTGGTGAGCAGCAAAGAATGAATTTCGTATTCGTTCTTTGATGCCTTTTATAGATCGGAGTCAGAGTACGATTCGCTTTTCTTTTAGCAAAAAGCTTGAAATACTTGCTCCGAGCTGGTTCGCTGTGTGTTCAGGTTCGGGATAATCTCTTTGATGAGAAGAGCCTCCAAAATCTTCAGGCGGCGGGATCCGAGGTTTTTATTTTTTGTGAAGGTGGTAGGGTTTTTATCAAGGATTTTCTTGTAATATGTTCATTGTGTTGTTCATTGTAGATGTGTTTTGAATCTTCCTTGTTGCAAGTGCAGTGTTAGGCGCCAGCTGAGGGTGGTGGTGGTCATACCTATATATTGGTTGTTTGGATGAGGCTTTCAGTCCTCATGGGGGCATTCAAATTTGTATACCACATTTGTAGCCTTTAAGATGGATTCTTTTTCACGGAAGTTGTTTTTCATTAGTAGATTGCTGACTTTAATGTTTTTTTATAATATATTCGAAAAGATAACTTATTGTCTTTTTCTTGGATAGTGTACTTCTTAAGATGTTTTCTAGTAGTCGTTCGTCTCTTTTGTAGGCATCTGTCATTTAGTTCTTGTAGTAGAATGGTATTATTTTTCTTGTTTTTCTTTTTCCTCCTGGACCACACACTTTGAGTTAGGATATTTTCTTCTGTAATTTGTCAAATTCTCAATTGGTGTAGCCGTTCTTTATTAAGATTTGTTTGGATCGTCGAAAGTCTTCATCGAGTGCAGTCCACGTTGAGCAGTTCTTGATAGCCTTTCTTGTGTAAGAGCTAGCTTATTACCAATTTTTTTTATATCTCTCCGTGCACTCACTTTTGGAGCTAAGACATCCACCACAGCCTGTTCCTTTTCGATAGACGGTGGTGCTATATTTTTCGTCGCTGTTCTGTTTTACGTCTACATCCAGGAAGGGAATACGTCCGTTTATACCCAACTCGTATGTGAATTTGACAACGAAATGAAATTTTGAGGTTCTGTTTGATTTGTAGTAATTGATGTTCGTCTTTAGTTTTAAGGTATATGTCATCAACAAATCTGGTGTCAATTTTGGGTGGGTTCGTCATTTTTGTTAAGAAACGTTTCCTCTAGGTTTCCCATGTAGAAGTTGCAAAAATAGGGCCCAATGGGGACCCTATCGCAACTCCATATATATGACGGTAAAATTTGCCATCTGGGGTTCGGAATGGAGCTTCAGTTGTACATATTCTTAAAAGTTGCTTAAATATTTGGGGTTCCATTCGTGGGGGGGGGGGGGGGCAATTCGATGTTTTCGTAGACGAACTTTACAATTATTTCAATTGTTTCTTCTATTGGCACGTTAGTTTAAAGACCCTCGACATCGATAGAACCTGGACTGCCTCCTGGTGGAGGAACTGTCAAGAATATCAACGAAATCATTGGTCGACTTTATGGAGAATTTTGACGGGATAAATTCCCGTCAAATTTCTCCATAATTTTGACGATCCAAACAAACCTTAATAAACAACGGTATAGCAATGCCTCTGGGCATTCCTATAATAAAAACCTCCTGGGAAACTTAAATATGTATATACATCCATTATTATGTAAAATTCATTATGCATTACTTTAACTTGTCAATTTAATCATTTAATTATTTTACTTTAAATTAATTAATTTAATCAAATAATTATTTTACTTTAACTGTTAATTTAATCCTTTTACTTAACTTTGTCTATTTAATCTTCCAAATTAAATTACTTCAACTTTTGTAAATCAAATCATTATGTTAAACTTAATATTTAATTAATTCATTTATTTTCTTGTTAATTCAATTAACGTATACTGTTCCAAACAACATCTCTTAAATTTCACACAAACAAACAAACACACGTTCCAGCTAGACCAAATAAACACGCGAACCTTTCCATTTGACTTGCCGATCTCGTCGTCTAAAGGTCTGTAACCATTCTTTCTACAATTATTCATTTACCTCCAAATAAATCATACTGAGTTAATTCCACTCTCACATTCTTTGCAAACGACAATACGAGAGTAAGTCCTAATTATTTTTACTTCTTGCAGTCCCAATTCACAGTCCATTATAGATACTTTAAAATACTCTAAATTACTACACTATATTACTTACAACTCAATATTAGTTACTATATCAAAGATACTCTATTATACACTATATTACTATATTATTATATACTCTATCATTCACTCTATACTGTTTCACCATATTATTCACCATATTTACTTAACCTACTTATCTCTGTACATTCGTTGAATTTTATAAATATATTTATATAATTGTCTTTCTTAAAGCCCAAGTCTTTATTCCAAAATTTACTTTGCTGTCGCATTAGGCCTAAAGCTAACGGCAGACATCTTCGATCAAACAAAAAATTATGCGTATGGTTTTCAAAACGCTATCTAGGCTGATTTATTAACCAAAGATAAATCACATTGATAACCATACACTATAACGACTACTCCAATAGATAATTTGACAAATTACAGAAGGAAATTCTCAACTCAAAGTTTGAGGTACAAGAGGAAAAAGCAAAAGGAGAAAATATCACTCTACTACAAGAATCAAATGACGGGGGGGCTACAAAACAGAGGAACGAATACTGAATACTAGAAAACATAATTTTTGATTGGTTAAAATCAATTCTATGGTCATAATTTTTCATGTGCGTAAAGTCACTTAAGGAAATTACCCCCTTCTTATATCTGCTCGGTGTTCTTTTATCATCTTACTAGAGTGATCAGACTCTCCGATGTATGACAAATTACAATTTTAGCAGGAGATTAGCTATACACCTGAGTCATAGTTGGTGGTATTTGAATGACATTGCAATTTCATTGAACTAAAATACCCAATATATTTCATAAGCAGATGCCATTCTAAGGCACGAAAAACCTTCTATTCCATCTCCACACCCGAAAAGGAAGATTTTAAAAAATGTATTAGTTTCACATATGCACCAGTCTTGCGCACCTTAAAATCATATGCGAACGGAAATGACAAATATTACATTTAAATATTTAAATCGTATACAAATATATTTGATCAAACTGCGTCCCCCGAACCAGGACGCAGGCATATATCTAATACATTGCCAAAATTGTAATTTGTCATACATCGGAGAGTTCGGTACTTTAATAAGAGGATAAAAGAACACCAAGCAGATATCAGAAAGGGTGCAATTTCATCAGGTCTCTTTGGGCACATGCAAAATAATGATCATATAATTGATTTCAACCAAGCAAAAATTATTTATAAATCAAACATGTATATTGAGAGGAGGATTGCAGAATCAATCATCCTTAACAAAGTCGATAATGTTAATTTATCTGAAGGGCAATATAAATTCAAAAAATATATCTCGAATAATGTTGCGAAAGTAATCTATAAACCGCCGGAACGAGTCCTTGACCGAGATTAGAAATTTGCCCCGAAAATATTTATGTTTTCCAGTTTGTTTCCTCTGTTTTGATTTTGTTTAGTCTCTGGTCCGCCTTGATATACTGGAGTCGCTTGCCTTGCCTTTCATTATACAGTTAACAATGGCGTCATCCCGAAACTAGTCCCCTTTTTAAAAATAAATAAGATTCAAATATTGCAGGTCATTATTATTTTTTGCACTGACAGAGGTGGGCACTAAATACATTTAAAGTATTTAAATAGTAAATATTAAATACACGAGAAACGTGTATTTAGATACTAAATACATTTTCAAAATGTATTTAGTATTTAAATACTAAATACATTCGATGTATTTAGATACATTTTTAAATACATTTCAAATAAATGATATATAATGACAATCGATAAGGACCATTTGTATCACAACAAAAAAATATCTATTAAAATTAAATTGTATATTATAATTACTAATGTAAGACTTGATGACAATTCAACTTAAGTACTACAAAAAAGTAGAAAGTTCCCTAGAATGAAATTTCAGTTAGCTATTTATATCAGCATTACATTTAAGTAATATCAGTTGCTGAAATATTTCGTCAGATAAAGAACTCCGTTTTGGAGATAAGGTCAATCCTCCTAAAGAGAAGAGCCGTTCCACAGGAGCTGACGACGGAAGGGTGGTGTTGTATTTAATAAATAACTTTATTATGTTTGGATATCTATCTAAACTTTGAAGTGTTTTATTTGAATCCTGAAGGTAACTGAACAATTCTAAATTTGCGGTTGATCGTGTTTGAGTATTTTTGATAAATCCAAAATAATCGTCACTGTCCAATACACCACTGTATGATAGAGCTTTGGGTCCCTCTGCTAAATTCTTAATCACTTGAATCATATTATTTTTTACAGAGTCTTGGTGGCTTAAACTGTCCCATGAAACACTGATATCTAACCAGCGGAGTTTGATGAATGGATGGCTTGTTGATGGAATAATGGCATCTGTAACGCTGGCTTCATTTGCCAAGGTCAACTAAGATTGGGAGCGTTTTCCAAAGCCCTTAGTGACTGCACTTAGAAGAGGTTGGCAAAATTTCAGAGAACGTGACTGTAGGCTCTTCATCATTTTCTCCACACTGAGCAATTATCCATAAATATAGTTTTGTTCTCCCTGTAGGCGATCAATTGCCACTGCAATAGGAATAAAAACTAAGCATATGAATATCCTATAGCTATATAGGACTGGTACATTAATTCATAAATATCTTATTAGTCCTTCTTATTCATAATTACAGAGTAAAATATTAATTTTCCGTATTGTTAGGAATATATACATTATAAATTTTTATTTCCTACATTTTTGACGTGCGGGCATGCTAGTTTTGACATAATGATATACAGATATTGCTACTATACTAAAATACATCGTTATAGGAATTAATCTAATAACTACATATTATCGATCAATAATTGTACTAATTATTCATGATTTTTTAATTTTATAATATCTTCAAGTAAATGATAACGCGCTTTAAGAATATATGTATGTGGATTATGATGAAATTATTGCAATATATTAACCTCTGTTGTTTATATATGTCTTCCTTTATTTAACTTCGTTATCTAGCCTTCATAGTGACCAATGATCCGAACGCTTTAGTATTAGGACGTTATGAGAGCTCAACCTGTAATAATAATACTATAATTGTAAACCACATTTGTAACTCAGAGCTCACCGTTAATTAATCTTACAAAAGCTGGTTGTTCCATGGTTGATATGGGATGCACACCTTGTATGATAAAATCTGCAATCAGCTTATCGACAACAGATTGTTTGACCTTCTTAGTATTCACGGCAGAACACTCCGGTAATGTCTTTACTTTAACACCGCTGCATAAAGGACCATCGTCTAATACTGAACTTTTTTTTTAATCTATTCTTTGAGCTGTCACGTAGTTATCCGCTTTTTGCACCAAAACAGGATGTTTTGTTTGTTGATAAATGTACATGATCAGATAAATGAAGGAAATTTGTTTCATGTTGCCATAATTCACGTTACATTCAATCAGCATATACTATAAATGAGGGTGTTGTAAAAGGAAGCAGGTAGGCTCGTGCATGTTAAACCTACGCTACTTAACATTATCGTTAGCTACTAGCAATTTTGCCATTTTGAAAAAATAAGAAATAGTGAAACTAGTCAATTCAATTAAGTATCATATAATTAGTTTTAATAAATTCTTACCTTCAAATGAATGCGTAGATTGGAAGTAGCATTGCTCGCCGCAGAGATTTCATCATTGCATGATGTACATACACGCTTCATTTTTTTTCCGTCGGAAGAATTGACTCTAAAAAAAGAAAATTTACCATCTAGTAAAGGATGACTATAATTACGCGATTATTTATCTCCTTCGCCTTTATTATTGTCTAATCTCTCCATTTCACACTCTTTCGAAGAAGCTGAAGTTGCCATGCAGCAGTTGAAATAACACTGAGCGCTCTCACTATACAACTGAACACAACTGTGACCATCTGTTAACAGAATTTGAACTGATGCAAGCAATCTTCCCTCACTGGCTCACGCAGTGAACCGTTTGGGTCATACAAGTTGCGACAAGCTAAAACATGCATTACACGTTCTTAACAGCTATATAAAGTATTTTCAAAAAGTATTTAAATAATGCTCACCTCTGTGCACTGGATACATATCGCGTTAATGTGATATCTTCTAATATATATATATATATATATATATATATATATATATATATATATATATATATATATATATATATATATATATATATATATATATATATATATATATATATATATATATGCGTGTGTGTGATAAAATTAAATTAATGGTTGAGTGCATTCTAGATGATTGTTTTTTACTGTTGTATTTCCTCTTATGTACATTATTATCACGGATATTAATTCCAATACTATCCTTATGAATACTCTCTCAATGCTACTATATGATATTTAAAAACAATTTAGTTTTTGATATTCTCAATAATATAATTCTTACAAATAATTTCTAGCTTTGTAAAATTTTGCGAGTTCTAATATCCGTTATTTTTAAGATAGCGTGAATATTTTCTTGATAATGAAGTAGCCCTCTGACTCTGAGAAATAGGTAAGATGTATTTTAAATAATATTCATTTATTTTATTTATAATATAAAGCTACTGAAAAAAATAATTAACATTATAATTTGTTAGTTTGAAAAGTGTAAAATCGCAAGCTCATTTAAAGTTTGTAAAATATAATAAAATAGATGCAAATTTGGTAGGTCACCTAACTCGTCAGTTACCGTAAACTTAGAGACAAATAAAACTAGTATTACCTTGTTGATGGCTAGTAAATGAAATGTTATTACATGTTGCAACCCTATGTTATGTTCCACACCTGGATTATAAATCTCTCCAGTGCCATTCATCCTGTAAAGACATGTTTTGCGCTTGTGCAGTCATTTATTAGCAGTCCTGAAGTAAGTAATTCTTGTTGTCTTGCACAATAAATAATTCTGATGATCCAAAATGTACTTAGTGATTTTGAAAGAAACTGCTAAAATAAAGTTACGAATTGTGCTACATCAAATTTGATTACTTCCAACAAGTACTTTAAAGTTGATACTTGTAGTGATGATTTAAAATTATCGTTTTTGTGTTATACGGTGACCAATATGGCTCTGGTAAAGTAAAGTAATCGGTATTGGATAATCATATATGGATACCGGTGTCTCGGGTTAGGATATTCGGGGGTTCTTAAGTGTCTGCTTTCTTCGAGGTAAATTCAAAGTGATATGTTTTTAGTGAGATGTTGGGTTAATAGTTTCATATAACTACAATTTAATCTTCGGTGAATAGCAGGATGCTTCTGATTTCCATTTGTTTCTGATGGAAGGATGACTGGATCAAGCGTTTTTGTGATGTAGGGGTAATAATAACTTCGGTTCTTCGTAGTTTATTTCTGACAGATCGTCACCATGGAAATTGTCTGCAGATAATTCTGACTTGCTTTTTGTTCTCTTCTTTAATAATCTTTAGACAATTACACACGCAATATACAGCAGACATTCGCACACTGTGAGTTAAATCTCAACATAACATATTTTTCTACACATCAATAAATGATTCTCTTACAGTGTTAAGACCATTATAATAAAAATGAATACATTCTAATGGCTTTTAAGTTCACAGGTATTAGTACGAACCTGATCCATATTTGCTTATCTCCATAAATCGAAACATTAATGCTATTCCTACGATTGGTAACTTAACTATCTGAGTATATGTATTTAAACATTTTCCTTCTTTAAACAATTAATGGTACACTATCTCCAGATAAACTTTCTCATTAGATTGATTTAATTAATTCATGCAAAAAATTTCTTCTCACTAATTACACTGCTCCCATCGCTGTGTATGTGTGTGTGTGAATTCTACTTTTAGTTACCGTTACAGCTTAAACTAGTCCAGATGATTAGTTAGTAGTTATAATACAGGGTGTCGCAAAATTAACTGCGTATTTCGATGAAATTGAAAACTTTTATGAAAAATCTTGTTGAATTATGTTCATCATGTTTAATTGGGCTCTGCACAAAATCGTAATGTTCCATGTATAGGGTGTCCCAAAATTTTAATTTGTTTTTCAATCCTTTTCAGAACTCTTTAATAATGAATATAGAAGAACATATTTTTGTTGTGACAGTTCTGTGCACTGTGCACTGTTATCTTGAGCATATCAAGCCTCTGACTGACCTTTCTCACCTAATTCATCTTCAAACAATTGTCAAATTTGTTCAGTTTTGTTGGGGGCAATCTTTTTCCATCCTCTTCCATCTTATCGTTTACGGATCCGGTTCTTTAAAATTTGTTCACATGTGAACGGATCACGTTGTCTGTAGGTCCAGGTTTTCTAAACTTCCTTTTCAACTTTTCTACTTCATTAAATTTCGCTCCTCTGATATCATTCCCGATCTCTCTCTCTCTCTCTCTCTCTCTCTCTCTCTCTCTCTCTCTCTCTCTCTCTCTCTCTCTCTCTCTATATATATATATATATATATATATATATATATATATATATATATATATATATATATATATATATATATATATATTTATTGTGTGCCGTCTCCAAGGGGACTGACCTTGACTTGTCCGTGGAGCGGACCCGTTGATCTGATTTGTTCGTTACTTCCACCCCTTGGGCGGTGCTCAGACAGCTATGCGTATATGTTTAACCTACATATTGCTCATGTCTCAGATTTATCGTAATTATGGAGAATCGCTCGTCTTTTACAGTTCTTTGTGAAATTTTATTCAGGTTGTGACCCTTGATAGCTGTTTCCAGCGTGCGTATGTTCCTATGTTTCCGCGTGGCTCAGACGAACTGTTTGTTTTATATTTATTTTATAAATATACAATTTTATATATATTTCATTTATTTTTCTAATTCTCTTTGGTTCTTTATTTATTATACGTGCCATATTATTTTCTTAATTTACACAAATAGACATTTTTTTTTTATTTAATAGATCCACCGAGTGGGCATTTGTGGAGTTTCTCGCTGGGCCTATTAAATTCTGCAATTTCTGTGCCACAAGTCTACCTATTTTACAACATTAGCACCACAAGCTTAGCACATCGACCAAAACAAAACCTGTAGTTTTCGACGAGCTCCGTCCATTTGTTAGACTAATTCATGAAAGAGAAATATTTACTTAAGGGTTTGTGATTCTAATTTTTATTTTTAAATGCAAACGTATAAACTTCAGAGTACTCTGAGAGTCTGATTTCTTTTTATCATTTATTTTCTTGTTGAACTTTTGACAGTGTTCAACAGGTGTTCGCACGTAGAAGCAGAAACTCTTAATTGTAAAGG
This sequence comes from Ceratothoa steindachneri, assembly GCA_963969495.1. Lineage (NCBI taxonomy): Eukaryota > Metazoa > Arthropoda > Malacostraca > Isopoda > Cymothoidae > Ceratothoa > Ceratothoa steindachneri. Next base: position 44,096,533 of record OZ018332.1, on the reverse strand, counting down.
AAACTTCTTATTTTTTGTGTACAGTGCTTTGTCTGCCTCACACGACTTCCCCTTATGCAAGAGGAGCTTATTACTACGAAGTTAAATGTGAATCTAAAAATAATGATAAGACGATTTTTTCGTGGAAGTTGCCTTCTGACCAGCGCGTGTATAAGTAATTGGTCGTTCATCAGTAATCGGAACGTTTGGAACTGTTCGTAATTGGTAGCTGTTATGTTCTCCATCACCGAGTAAGTTTATTTCATTAGGAGAATAAAAATATGGACGCTCAGCACTGTCTGAACGGGGCACGGAAGATTGGGCACTCTTATCTTTATGCGAATTACTTGGAATCTTCGCTGTTTTTAGTCTATCAATCGAAACTGAATCGGTTTTACGATTGGGGAATGCTAAAATATAAACTTTATCTCTTCGCCTGATAACTAGAAAATGATCTACATAGGATGCTTCAAGTGGTTTGGGGATGCGATCGATTCGAACCCATACGTGACATGCTTCTTTTAAGTCATTAAGACCGTAAGATTTTGCTATCGAGTGCAAATTTACTGTCAATATGTGAGCAAAATCAATTTTTGACATATTTTTTCTTACCTACCTACCTTGATGATATTCAGGTCTGACGACCTCACCTGCACGTTGTACCACTGCGACTAGCTTCTAACAGCATTCGTGGTGGTGTTATGTCCACCACACTGTTGTAGTGAGTACAAGTGTTATATGCTTGCAGTAGCGGTATGTCTGGAACGTTCTGCAAGTATTAGACGAGTTTAGCCTTGAAAGACTCCATACTGCAGGATGACATATTTCTAATGTGAGCTGGCAGGGAATTGAAGATACTGGCTCCACTCCAAGGTAGACTGCTTGACTGTATGGTCTTGCCTCTAGCAATGTTGGCCTTGCAGCCCTTGAAATAGCAGGTCCTTTCTCTTGTGGTATTGGTGTTGGCTCGGATCCCCACATTTGGCACCTGTCATTCTAGCATCTTTAATGTATAGATCGTTATATACCTCTCGCCATGTCTTTGGAGTGAGTAAAGGTTTGAGGACTTCAGCCTCTCCCGTAATTTTTGGCAGCTAGGGAAGCTATTCTGGTGGTAAAACTCCTCTGTACCTCCTCGATGTTTTTGATTTTTCCATGCTGCTTGGATTCCACAGTTGTCAGCAGTATTCCATTCTTGGGAGCACAAGGCTTTTCCAGAGAGTAATAAGGCATTTTTTCTCTCTGATTCTAAAAGTACGGAAGATCCATCCAATAGCCGTTTAGCAGCAGTTATGATACTGTTTATATGTTGTTTGTAGGTGGCACCTGCACTCATTAACACTCCTAGATCTCTGGTGTGATCCTTAACTTGTATTGTGCCTGAGTTGCTCTTATAGCTGGTAGTGTCTTGAATTACTTTGTTGCTTCCATATATGAGTATTTCAAATTTGCCTTGATTAAAATGGAGATTGCTTTCTTGTGCCGATCTGATTATGTTGTCAAGGTCTTTTTGTAGGATTGGTGTATCTTGAGGGCTGTTTATTCCTAGAGAGATCGTAATTCATTTATAAATTTGGAATCTGTTTTAGAGGAGGAAGACGTAACGAAAGGTTTAGGACAAAGAAGTGCAGTTCCCGTGACAGGTTGTAAAGGTGAAAAACCTGTCATTATGCAAGTCTTCAGATTACGAAGACTTTTTTCAATAATTCCGTTTGTCATTGGCCGGTATGACGTGGTACGAAGCCGATAGAAACCTACCAATGAAAATTTTCTTTGAAAAGTTCTGATTCAAATTGTGAACCACTATCAGTAAACACGAAAAGATTTACACCAAGAGGTACGTGTAATTTGGGCACCCCTTTATAAAGATATATCAAATGGCCTAGATGCTCTAAGATATCCAGCAATAAATTGAACGAATAAAAGAACAAGGAAAAGTGGAAATAAACAAAAAGTATTTTAATAAGTAAGAACCAAAGCTGGATTCAGTAGTATCGAGTAGGATAGCATACTGTTCCGACCAAGTCAGAAAAGTATGACGAGTGATACCTATTCGAGATAGCACGATAATTAAAATCCTTACAATGATCTAGAACTAAAACACCATATGTAGACTTCGGCACTATGTGAAGTAGAGAGGCACAAGAGAAGTTGACGGACGGTTAAATGCCAACATCTAGCATCAATTCGTACTCTTTACGTATTGCACAAAGTATATGTGTGGCTATGCGTCTTTGGTGAGCAAAAACAGGACCTCCTGTCGTCGCTCTCTGGTCACCCACACTATGCTTTATCAACCTTTCCAACTAGCGTGAAATGCAAATACACGAGGAAACAGATGTGAGCCGAAGGTCTGCAGAAAGATACCGGAGACAGTGTAAAACAGCTGGACACACATAGAACGAAATCAGATCTGACCAGCCAGAATTTACATGAACCTGTGAAACGACGAAAACAATCTTGTTATGAATGTCGGCTTGATAAGCTTGGTCAGATGTCCAAATGCAAATACTCTTTAAGTGCACACCTTTTGACTCTGCTAGCAGTCTTCGTAGAGAACAAATGCACCCGTTAAGCTCCACCCCGCGTTGTGATTAAGAGAAGCCACACACCCTTAATTGGCGTTGATATAAATAGACGGGCTGAAACATTATTAGAATTATTATTCTCCTTCTGATTAGTATAGTATCGTACAGGCAGACAGCCAGGTCGTCACAAGGAAATCCTTCAGCCTAAATATTAAGTAGGCCTGAAGAAGAAGGCCTTGTCACCGGTTATGGGGTGCTACTCTCTCAAGGAGTTAAACTTTATGACCGGTGACTACTCGAAAGATTTAGAAGAAGAAGACTGTCGAATTCCCCATAAAAAAATAAAAGAAAGAGTTCGCTACCTCAATCCTCTGTTCGGTTACCCCTTCACTCTATAAACTGGTTATCCCTTCGACCGAACAGAAGGAAAAAAAAGACAACAAAACCCATGGACTCGTCGGACCAACAACGAGCAGAGCAAGTAGAAGCGAAATTCGCCAACCCCAAGCCCACTCTCAGCTAAATAATATGTAGGCCTGACGAATTCCATTACCATCGACCTTCCCTTTCAACAAAGCGACCGTTAAAAGGGTAAGAAGCTCATCTCTTTTCTACACACCGGACCACTGCAAACAGCTGGATGAGCTAAGATGAACCGCTACAGTTGGGCGTAGATGGAGACCTAACCCGGCAAAAGTTTGCCTTGTCTCCACATACGAACACAGTGCCCATCATCGCATCTTAAAAAGGACAACGCGGATCAATAGGAAACAAAGGGACGAACGCACGCCCTACGTTCGGGTAAAGTTTTTCCAAATTAATAATAACACTCGTAAAAGAGTTTCGGATAAGAATAATGTGTATAAAAATTCCAGTGCAAACTAGTTTAACAATGTAAATTCAATGCTTATTAAGTTTAAAATGTAAAAAAAATATGAGAATTAAGTGTCCGGTAGTGGAAAGAATAACATTAATTTTAGTAGAAAGAATCGAGTGTATAAAGTCTGCGAAATTATTAATAACCCAGTGTTAAGTGTACAAAATCTATTAAATTATTAATTTAAAGTTAACTCCATATTAAGTGTAAAAAGTCTACCTAGATATTAATTTAGAGTTAATCCCTTATTCTCATTTCCGTGTGGTTAAAAGAAAACGTGTGGAGCGTACACAAATTAATTTATATAAAGGAAGGAAATTTTTTTTTAGCCTGGATCCGAAACTGCATAATGCCATACGGCCAGCGTGTCGGAATTTGGAACGTGTTCCACTTTCATTGTTATAATGATTTAATATACATAATAATTCAAATATATACTGATTCCAAGTAAATTATAATTTCGAAATTTCCGACGCGAAATTAATTATATGGAAATAATTAAGGCGCATGTTAAAGTCATCGTAACGGAAATAATTGGTTATTGTATAAAAAATCAGCATAATGCGTAAATAGACGAATTATTGTTCGCCAAAAAATACATTATTACTACGGTGAAGATCAATGTTGCGGTGCTTTTATGAACCCCTGATAGGCAAAAGGGATATAAAGATAGACGGTGGTGTACGAGAAGAAATTACGGCGTAGTTTTTAATTCTAACCAGCGATGCCCTCCGTTTTTATGTGAGTGAGATCTCTCATGCTGGGGACTGGGATGGAAAGAAGATACAAGGGGGGGGGGGGGCTTGAAGGGCATCGATTGAGAGAAATTGCATACTCTCCTCTCACTAGTGTAGTGTGTAACGCATGACATTTAAGATTATGTGTTGGTGCAGTATCTTCAGGTCAAGTCTCCTTTCCCTATTGTTTCCAAATGTATGGGTTTCTTTCCTAAAGTACTCAGATAGTGTTCTTCCAGCTTCTTCAGGTAATAAAGATTGCCCTCTCTTGGGTATAGTTCTTCGTGTGGCTAGTTTCTTCGCTCTTCGTCAAGTTTTTTGATAAACAATCGTTATTGCCGATGTAGACTGTCCTATTTTGGTCCTTGATTTCTTTCTACCTAACACTCCTTGTGTTAGGTAGAAAGAAACTCTCGTAATTGCACAAGCTTATCGACCTACACCTTCTCTCACTATCTTAAATAGGAACTTTCTGCAAACTCGTTGCAGAAAACATAATCAGTCGGTGTTGAACAAAGTTGCCAGATGTCGCTTGACAAAAAAACAAATGATATTCGCATAGCGGAATATTCAAGATTCTGAAATTAAAGTGATGCTGAGGTCTAAAGTGATTATCAGGATCAATATCACAAGAAAAAAGTGATCTTAGATCAATATCACAATAATAGAAATGATCTTCAAGATCAATATCAGATCACGATTTTGATCTTCAAGACCGTGCCCATCTCTGCTGGTGGTTCGTTTTCCCTTACCTCGTCCCTTTGTGTTTCAAGCCCGGTCCCGTGGACCGAACGCCGACTGCAGAGTTCCATCCATTTTTGGCAGCCCATCCCCCCAAGTAGACGGGAGGGGATTGGTTGGTAGCTGCTACTAATATTCCGCAACGATTTTGGTTTGGGGGGGGGGGGGGCAGTCTCAAAGAATCGATCCTCCCTGCCAGTAGTTACGAATCTGGGTCCGAATAAACTCGAATCAACTGCTTTGTGGGAGTGAAATAGATATGTTACAGAAATGGAGAAAGGCTTAGCGAAAGGTGGAGAGGAGGCTAAGCTGCGGGCCGTCAACACGGTGACCACGAAAACACATCGACGCGCCCCTTACGGTAACAGTAGAAGAATGGGCCAACGGAAGGGTAGAGGAAGTGACGGAGTAAAAAGGGGTGGATGGAAGGACGAAGGCAGGGTGAAAGAGAGTTTGTACAAAACGAAGAGTTACGGGTTAGCCGAAGAAGGAGAAGAGGCACTGGGAACTGAGTCCTGTCAGCACGACGGCCAGAAAACAGATCGATGTGTCCCTTATGGGGTCAAATAAAGAGCCCCAGTATAGTACAGCTATATAAGGGTAGATGTGTGAATGCAATATCTACCCAGGCAAGGTTATGGAAGAATTCTGATTGGACGTATACGAAGGATAATTGAGTGTTGTGTATGGTGATTTTAGGGAGTGTTGATAAAAAACTTTGAGCTAAAAAAAGATAAGATATAAATTGTACTCGTATGTTCTAGCTCATGGCTCTGAAGAAAATATGATCGTCTATGTAGAGTAGCATTAGTACAGGCTCTAAGAACATATGTAGTGAGGGGTAAAATGTTGGATAGTGTGGAAAGTATTTATGTTGCTCCTACTCGCTTTCTGGTGAAAGATGGCTCGAGTAAAAGGTTTAACATAGGCGGGGAGTGGGGGTGAAAACGGGGTGGGGGGTAAGGGGGGATACGCAATTATATCAGAGGAAAAAAAACAAGATTAGTGGCAGAGGAAGCAGAGAATATTATTTGCAAAGGAAAACTGGCTTTTGGCCAGGGTTAAACGAGTCTTCTGAGTCAGAGTAAAAGGAAAGACGTAAGAGGTGGCCCTCAACAACCCTTGGATATTTTTTTTTTGTACTCGAATTTATAGCGCAATAGCAACGAAGTTGTATCACGAAGAAAGTAAGAAGGATGCCAAGAATGAAGTGCGAAGGGAGACTAAGTGAATATAGTGGAAGATATATAGCTGCAGGCATTGACACCCAGATGCCGTGTCGTTCTTCCAGGTTTCGGGGTCATTACCCCCTTTAATCCCAAGGAGGAAGGGAGAGGGCAAAGGTCTCCGTGAGTTAGGGCGTTTTTCTTAAGAAATTTTAACGCCCTCTTTCACCAGTTGTTGAGTCTATACAGGCGTCAAAAATGTAGTGAGGGGTTTTAAGGAAGGGCAAAAGGTGACCCGAGAGAGAATCCAAGTTTTCCATAGGGTACTGGGGTAAGGGAGGGTAGGGGAGGGTAGTGTGATGTGGCTGAGTTGGAGCTGGGTCACCCCTGGTAGTGTCCAAGTTTTATTTAATAGAAAAACTGATACAAAGTTATGAAAGTAAAGTTTATTCGAAGTTTGGATGCATCCAAAAGATTAGTTCGGGCATTATTGAGAGTTTTGAAGGTCCTAAGTCAGAATTATTGAGAGCACGCGACTTAGGTCTATTGACTTTGTTATCATTAAAGAACAGTTTCACCATCTATATGGTGTGTGGCAAGGCACAGTGTCATGTATCCGAGGTGTGACTCGCGTTTGCTCCACCAGGGTCGGTCGTAGAATTCCCCGCCCCTCTAAACAACATAAAATTTCCAAGATTTCCAAAAGTTCCAAATGGAGAAGCCGCGCACGAATCGAGTAATGCGATTGTAGCGAATGTCTCTAAAGTCGGGCATCTGGGGGTGAGGGTTAGATCCTCCGGCAGGGTCCAGGCTGGAGCCGTGACCCCAAACGGATGCAAAATTAACATTGACGTACCGTTGCTCGATAGATCTCTAAGCAATTCCAAAACTGGACAACATTTCTAAAAAAAAGATAAAGAGATTGAAATTATGGTAATATATTTTATTTTAATTTTGCAAAAATAGCAACAACATACGCGATAATTTTAAAAGTTAATTATTCTGATCTTCCTCTCGGTTAAATTTTAAATCCTACCATCAAAATCTATTTCTTCGGCAAAGTTCTCAATAGAAAGTATTGCTAGTTCATTTAGCCTCGTCTGACTCAATGCTGCCCTTAGGTAGTTAGTTGTTAATTAATTTCAGTTTAGAGAACGAGCGTCTGCAGCTCGCAAAAACTAATGGCACTAGTCAGAAATACATTTGACATTACAACTACATTTGGTTATGAATCGGCGAGATTATAGTTTTGAATGAACTACAGAAGTTGCAAAAGACCTTCCATCTTTAATTCCAGCAGCCACCACAAAATATTTGTTGGGCGATTACAGCCCTAACACCTTTATGCAGAAATTCTTCAGGTAAAAGCACAAACACCCCTCAAAAGAGTGGCGCTAGTATAAAAAAATAACCTTACTTTATTAGCAAAAATAGTACACCCTCTCACCTTTGTATGATATATCTCAAAATACACTAAAATTGATAAAAATTATGTATTTTTCACAAGGTTTCGTACAGTTTTTTTTCCTCAAAATAATAATGGAATCATATTTGTCTGGGGAAAGAAAATGAAAAAATACACCCTGGACAATATTTGACTAACGCACATTTGGCTTGAATTCATTAAAAAATTCCGCTGTCCCACAAACGAGGCGTCCGGGACGGACCTTCCACCGTAGATCTGATCTGTCTGTGTCCTGAATAAAAACAGGGTTAAGTATTCTCGGTGTTCAGAAAGAGGGGATCATGTGTTCCTAAATCATACTCTTGTATACTGCAGCGTTTACTTTTTCCTTTTCCGTGTAAATGGACGAGTGATCAGACTTCAGCGATTGAAATCATTCTTAACACTAAATACCTCTAAATTTAACCATTTCCCGTGGCACTGGGACCCAATTTTCACATGTACGATACATTACATGCTGTTTCCCGTCCCATCAGAACAGTTAAATTTGTTTCTGTATCTAAAAAAGAGTTTTCGACTTTTCATGACTAAATGGGTCATGTTCAGTAGCGAAGGCCAAACTAGCCACTTTGTTCTTTTTACCTATAAGTGTTTGTTTTATCAGAAGGGCCTGCTATGAATCCTACATCTCTCAAGTCACGAGAGAAGAGTAAGGCGAGACTCATTCGTATTATTGTTCTCAACAACTTGACGTGAAATACCGGCTGCTATCTGAAATCGGTCTCTCATCAGCATCGTACGATCTTTTCAAGGGCGACTAGTTTTCCTCATCGACTCACATGACCTCGTATCCTCACGGATCTATATTATGGCTGAAATCACAATTTTTAAAAAACTATAATGCCGCGAAATATCGGACAATGCCGTTTCTTTATTCTTCCGCTGGACGACCTGCTTTCTGAAACTTTTTTCGACTTCAACTTGTATCGCCATCCGGATCAATGGTAATCCCATCAGTAGCATTCTACAATGTAAGTGGAAAAGTTATACGTTGTTGATTTCTAGTTTTGTCGCATCTTTTCTTCAGCTACACATTATCACCTCATAATATTTAATTAATATAGCAATGCCCCTGGCCATTCCTATAATAAAAACCTCCTGGGAAACTTAAATATATCTATATCATAATTTATTATTTATAAAATTCATTCGATTATTTTACTTTAACTTTTTTAATTTAATCATTCAATTATTTTACTCTAACTTTGTCAATTTAATCTTTCAATTAATTTACTTCAACTTTTGTAAATTAAATCATTTTATGTTAAACTTAATTAATTAATCCATTTATTTTACTTGTCAATTCAATTAACGTATACTGTTCCAAACAACATCTCTTAAATTTTACACACAAACAAACAAACACACGTTCCCAGCTCGATCAAAATAGCACGCTATTCCGCCCACTCGACTCGCAGCTTTCTTCGTATAAAGGTCGGTAATCACTCCTTCTACAATTATTCATTTACCTCCAAACAAATCATACTTAGTTAATTCCATTTTCTCTCACAATTCTTTGCAAACGACCATACGAAAGTAGATCCTAATTATATTTACTTCTCATTGCAGCCCCAATTCAGTCCATCATAGATACTCTATATTATTTACTATATTATTATTTACTATATTATTCACTACATTGCTACACTATATTATATATTATTCACCTTATTGTTTCACCATGTTATTCCACCATATTAATTTCACATACTTCAATTCTCTTCGCATCTTGTCACTGTAAATCATATGTTAAAATATCTCACATTGTATACCTAACCTACTTATCTCATTGTACATTCGTTGATTCTATGAATATATTTATATTTGTGTAATTGTCTTTCTTAAAGCCCAAGCCATTATTCCAAAATTTATTTCGCTGTCGCCTTAGGCCTAAAACTAACGGCAGACAACTTCAATCAAACAAATTTATGGTTATGGCTTTCGAAACGCTATTTAGGCTGATTTATTAACATAGAATAAAACACATAGATAACCATATACTATATTTAACAGAAGGCGAAAATTGCTCTGTCTCGGTTGCTACTTATGACGAAGGGACCTACAAAAGAGGAATATTCCGCAGCACTTGGCTAAAAAGAAGAGAGTCGATAGAATAGGGGATGTACAAGTGTAAAAAGAAGGCAAAGTCTTCGACCATGTCTGTACCAATTTTATATAAAAGTTAAGGGTCACGGATGGGCTAATCAGATTTAACAGCGTGTGTAAAGGCTGGTTTTAGACACTCGAGTGAATCAGTATCACGTTTATTGCCACACTGATGGATAGAGCACTTTGGCCTTAGGGAATTGACAAGGAATATGATAGCAATGCCCTCTGGCATTCCTATAAAATATTACATGTATTAATATTCCATTGCATCAATTTAAATATTACCATTACCTAATATCATTTTAACGTAATGTACCTTGTGCATAAATATTAGCATACCTTCCTTTTTAAATTCAATATAAATTATCCATTTAATTTCCCATTTAATTTCTACAATTTCTATTAAATCTTATGTAAAATCTCAACTTAGTTATGTATAAATAATCAATCCAAAATCTGAAATATTTTGTATATTTATTTTCAATATATCTTTTGTAATATATAATTGCCATCCAAAAACCATTGGTTAAGATACATTCTTTTCGGCAACACTTACTTTAGTCAAACACGCAAATTAACACGCTTTCAGCTCAACCACATTGAACACAAATATTCATCCCTCGTCTCTCGTCATTCTCAGCATCAAGATCCCAATTCACAGTCCTTCATAGTTACCTTAGTTACCATACCTTACCTTAGTTACTTTACCATACCTTACCTCACTCTACATTTCACTATACTTTTCATTACTTTCATGCATTGCATTACGTTGTATTCCTTAACAATTCTCAATTTAATTATATCATTCATTCGAAAAATTGTAATAACCGCTCACTAGCTATTTCCTAATTCACTTCTATTCACTCATTGTGCATTCTTTGATTTTATAAATAATTTATTTTGTTTATCGTCCGTTTTCTTATAAACCTAGTGCCCGAAGTTTTCTAAATTCAGTTCACGTCAGTCGTTATGACTAAATATTAGCAGACAACTATTCCATCCAATTCAATAAATTTATGGTAATGGTTTTCGAATAGCTATCTAGGCTGATTTATTAACTAAAATCAATCGTACTAATAACCAAATACCATAATAGTTCCTCATAAACAGGCTATAACAGAGATGAACTGATTCACAATGAAGAAAACCATGCGAACAAGATGTAAATTCCTTTGTAACTAAGGCATCTTAATTATTAGGAACTCTTAGAGATGTAGTGCGGACCGTAGCCATCGTAGGTACTAAAATATGCGTCGGACCCTTCTGAAACAGCCATGATTATTGCCCTTCGAAGACTCAATTGCTAGCCGGTGAATACTGCCCCACTCTAGCATAAACTTGGTGAAAGGAGTGGTTTATGCGAAGGAACATGTGGACTACTTCTTATAAGACATCACCCAAGAGCTGGCTGACCAGGGAGCGGTCAAAGTTAATGTGTGATGAGAAAACAGGGAGGGTCCTCGAGACCCTACTCCTACTGTCTTCGTCGCGTTCGATCATGGCACGATCCCTGAATTGGCGCTTGCTGGTTGGTATCGCCACTGCATTAAAACATTCGTGCCACTTCCCTTAAGGTGCTACTACTGCTACCGCTTCTACGGTACAAATCGATCATGTAGAGGTGCAAAGTACGGTTTACTCGAAGTCTCTGTAAGTTGCTCCCATGCTGTACACGATAAGACTTTATCATGTATGGCCAAGTGTGTCATTGCGGACAGCCGCATACTGCTTCTTCGATACAATGTTGCCCGTAATTCATTGAGAAAAAAATCCATGCTGCTTAGGCTATGGATCATCTCTCACTTCGCGAGCTAAGGACTTGGTCCTGGCGCGCCCAGCTCTGCTGGGACGTCTTATGTGTGACTTTTAAAAGAGGTATCCTATGTCACTGGCCCCTCCAGGCTTGCAAACGATCACGGACGCTTCCGCGCCTATTCGGAACCAATTTTTAGGTAGAACAGGCATTACAAAAGGTTTACATTCAACCTGGACTAAAACCAAGATCTCCCTCTTCCCCCAGCGTGACCATTTCGAGTAAGGCGAAACGACCTCGCACTCCCACCGTCCTTAAGCTCACAAAATGCAAACCCCTGAAAATGGTCGTGAGGCAGATTTCCTGGCTTTCTAAAGCTGCCCCCTGAAAAGAGTATATAACACCAAAAGATCTTCGGGGATACATACGGCCATTCCCGTGAGGGTCTTCTCTTCGAAGAGGGCCCACGAATCTCTTCCGAGCTAGGCTTGGAAAGCATCTTCCATCAATGAAATTCCCGTGATATCTGGGCTACCTGGGAGGAGCTTTGGAGGCTCTTCTCCTCCCCAGGGCTGGTCCAAGCCTTTATGGAGCCCTAAGCAGAATTTCACATCCCCCGCCCCAAACCAGATGTTTGATCATTTCATAGGCTACACTGTCAATGTAACACATCTACTATCATCTGCATTATTCGTAGTTGGTTCACATGTCTTTACAGCCGACTTGTCCACCTATCTGACTTCTGACATTAAACGTCAACCACACAAATGACGTTGCATCTGGTTGCACAGTGGCAGCAGTCACCAGCAGGATTAACCTATTATTGTACCAACTATCCAAATGATATAAAAATCGATTTTTCTGGAATACCATTTCATTTAAATTACTACTCATTGCTTTTCTTTTATTTAAAAAAAAGTTTTATCATGCAGTCTTGAGATTTCAAGCGCTCGTGTGGGCCCCTTGGTGGCGTGGGGGCCCTAAGCGACCGCTTAGTTCGCATATGCCTCGGGCCGGCCCTGCGTCCTACGGTTTTTGTTCTCCAGGACATCTAGTATGATTCACTTAACGGGAAGACCCATCATGCAGTTTTAGAAGCCAGTCAAAACGATTCGGAGCAAGTTTGCGCAAGACCCCCCTCCGGTTCTCCAGGAGAATGGGACCGCAATCTCGGATCCCGCGTCCGTAGACAAGTCCTTGGCGACCATTCTCTTCCTTCTCTACCCGAATTGCTATTCCTACATCATTTTCATTTAGTGCACCTCGTGAAGTCGTTGAAGGCCAACGAATGGACTTTACCTGCAGAGGCGGAGAACCTTTCAACGACAGGTTTACGTTGAAAGAGTTTCATTCCAATCTCACTTTAGGAACATACACCGCCCCTTTTCCGCACGATATCCTGTATGCCATGGTTCGATATCCCGGTGAACGAAGCATTATATTTGTTCAACAGGAACTGGACAGATGGTACCCACCCCATCCCGACTCCTGGCGAATGGCTACCGTGATCGCTTTTTGCCCTCCCCCCTCCCGAAAGGATATCACTTTACTCAGCCAGTTTCCTCCCATTTCTAACCTCCTTATTATGCAAATTGAAAAAGAAATTGGTATTAGATTAGCCTTTTTCTTGGACAGCGGAAACTACCTGTCTTCTGCAAGTTCTACTCCACATCGGGTGCTCTGCTCCAATTGGAAAATGGTGTCTGCGAGGCTTACCTTCGAACCATCACTTTCGATCTCTTTTGGTGCTTCCCAGATGCCAACTCTGGAACGTCGACTCCAACAGCATTGGTCAGTAACTCTCACTATGCCAAAGCGCAAAGGTTTCGTTTTTCTTTGGTAAATATTAAAGGGATGTATTTCTCTCGCTTTCCACGGCTCCACTCAGATCCGGACTTGTTCCTAAACGGGCTCACCTGGAAGTGGATTCGCACCGTTTCCTTGGTCTTGTTTTCTACCAACGCCTCACTAGATAGGATCATCTTATCAGCCTTAAGCTATCTTGAACCCGCATTATGGACATTCTTCGTTCCGTGATGTTCAACATTTGGGGTACTGATAGGGCTACTACTGCATTGCTTTACCTATTCGTTCGAAGTTCGACTCGGGATGCGAGTTTTAAGGATCCGCAGCCGATCTTGTATTGTAGACTCTATGCACCACACTGCTTCCGTTTGGTGGCTGATGCCTTCCGCACGTTCCTCAGTGAGAGCCTACTTGTCGATGGCGCAGGATGCCACTCCCTCTGCGCCAAACAATGCATATTGCGCTTGACGCGGCACCTCTCTAGGTCACCAACGTCTCTCATTGTCCAATTCAACGGTGCTTAAGCCACCAGTCATACCCTAAGCTTGTTTTTAGGAAACTCCGAGAGCTCTGTGTAGCTCTCGTTCTAGTATTGTCACTAGATCTTCCCAGGAACCACCTTAGACTTTTTGTCGCCACGCCTCTGTTCCCACAGCGCCGGGCGTAATGCGTTAGACTTTTGGGGGGCATACGTCGTGTCGCGCTTGATCCATGCCAGTTTACACGGATGGCTCCAAGTCTCAGGAGGGGGTCGGTTACCACGCCGTATCCCCTCTGTTTGAAGTCAGTGATACTCTCCCATGCGCTGCGTATTTTCACGGCCGAGCAGGTTGTGATACACCACTCGGTACGGAAAATGACGCTTCGTTCCCGGCTAGGAGAGAAGATTGTGATCTTTTGCGACTCAACACGCCCTAGATGCTATCGGGACATTGGAATCTCCACACACCTTGGTTGGCGATATCCGTGACACCACGATTGCTACCAACTTGGCATATGTCGAGATTATCTTCTGCTGGGTTTCTTGACGAGGAAATTGCTGGGAATGAGCGCGACAAAGAAACTGCGAGGACTGGGCGTCCAGACCAATATTCAACTCTTCCACGCATCACCTACTTAAACTTGCATCGCGACGCTCCCAAAGGACCCACTCCTTAATGCTGTGAAGGCTTCAAGTCGCTTTCTGTTTTTGAGTATACTCGCGGGACCCACCGCGATTTTATGGAGCACTCCTCTATACCTTACTGCGTGGTCTCCCGGGTTGTTCGGCAAATTATGGTTGAATGTCCCAGTCTGGGTGATCTTCGCGCACGATACCTGTCCCGGTAGTATTTTTTTTTTAATTTAGGAGCCTATCTGGCGACTACCCACTTGGGCATAAGTCGCCGCAATCACGACAGCCTAGCACTAGGCTACTTTAAAATAAGAATATGAAAACACAATAAGAATAAAAAAAGGAAAATGGCAACAATTAGGAAGCAAGCTCGGGGAGTCCCCCCCCCCCGGTGCGGGTGCGTGTGACCTACAAAGAAAACAACAACAAAAAAACAAAACAAAACCTAGTTAAATAAAGGGGTGAAGGCCGGCCTCCCCCCCAAAGTCTATAAGTCCACCAGCGAATGTGCACGAACTCGTCTCGAGTTGTCCCAGCAGTAGCGGGTCACTGTCGCTTGTCCCTTGTACTCGGAACGAGTTTGAGCGCTATTTGATTTCTTGGAGGATGGCCTCCTCCATTTATTTGATTGGTTGCATGATCCTACCCTGGGGGAAGGGGGCCTCCCCCGAGCCTGCTTCCTTCTTGATTTTTACCTATTTTTTTGCGTTTATTGTTTGGTTTTCGTGAATTTTAGTTTTTTAGTAAATACTAGGCTGAAATTTTAATTGCACCGAGTTATGCACTCAGTGGCAGACCCCCACCCCCCATGTTGCATTTCATGTCTTACAGCACAAACAAGTGATCAGACACTGTAGAAGTCTGAATACCGCGTACATAGGTGTACGCAGAAGCACTCCGACACAAAGCTGCGTGCCTTCTCGTATCCCCAAACGCACCTCTCGCCTGCCTCGAATTCTCCGTCGCCCCTTTTCGCACCACCGTAAAATCTGAGATGGCTCGAAGCCGTGAATGACATATCGTCAGCCCAAAGATGAAAATGGGTCTTTCGTGTGACGATACGGATTTTACGGGAATTTGATTCTCTCTCTCGATTTTGCTCGTGGGATAAATAAAAGGAACACTTCTTCCTGGAATCAAGCAGAAGCCCTTGGACCTAGGTCCAGTTTTGTGTGAAACTCGATCCACATAAGAAATCGTTCGTCCGCTGCAAAGAAGGAACTACTTGGGGAATTTGTTGTTGCCGTCACGGTACTTGTAGGTGCCAAACTTTTCGCAGCCCCCCCTCCCCCTTCAGACTCTGAGGTTACACAAGACCTCCCTCTGCGGATTACCCTAGACGTAGCTAGGTAAACGGTTTTGGATACCCACTCCAGGGAGCCGAATAATCGGAGGGGTACTTCGAGGAAGAAGTCCGATTGAGTCACCGCTTAGCTCACCTTCGTGATCCGGCAAAGGATCAGTATATCACCGGTCTAGGATTATCATCTCATTCGGTAACCTCGGACGGCCGGACTAAGTCGATCATCGTCACCAGAAGAAGGTCTTCACCCGCCCCCCTTCAAAAATACTTACGAACTCAAAGGTATCGTTAATTGAATTATCCCCTCCTCTAACTTTAGTAGTTTATTTGTGTATTAGAATTCTCATCCTAAGCCCATACCATAGAATATTAGAAGTGCTTACTTTATTCAGTGTTTAACTCAATAATAATATTCCCTTCGTTCTGTCTGGTGTCATTAAGACGCAAACATCCCAGTGAATAATCTGCAAGTAATCCCCACGACATTTTTGTAGACTTATTTATTCTGTGCAAGATTAATCCTATTTATATTTATATACGCTGTGCTTATTTCAAATTCATGTACATTAAAGATTATTTTTGTATATGTGTGCTTTACTAATTTGGACGCTCCCTTGGCAATTATTAAGCAATCCACTGGGCTTAAATCTCAATATTCCACCGACCCACCCATGGTTGGCTTTTACTGAGTGGAGAATACGTTCAGGAGATCATCATCTTAGTTTTGATCAAAAGGGTACGCACCGGAGTTATTCTTATTCACCGAAAGTGGCTAAGGTAGGTGTGTAGGGGTGCGAAGATGTATCAAAGAAAAATTCCTTCTAAGTCGATAATAAAAAAAATAGCCCATTAAATTACCAACTCAGAACGGACTCCACCATAGCGTGATGGCTAGAGTGCTGGCATTTAGATCTGAAGATACCACGACCGAAACTTATAAGTCCACAATTTTTACGAAGTAAAATCACGAAGAAAACGGAACTCAAGGAAAACGACTTCAAGGGCTAACTCATCAAGTATCCAAAAATCATCCCCTCATCTAGAAGCAAGAAGAAATCATCACGACAAGTTAAGGGGAAGATGCATCAAGAAAAGGAAGGATACGAAGATCAAGAATTAACCCAGCCAACTTAAAGAAGAAGGAATCACCGCCAACAAGAATATCAAGAATCAGATAAATGGAAGACAATGTTTGAATGAGCAACTTCAGTCAAGAAGAAATAAATAGATTTCAATATAGAAAATCTCAAGATGAAGAATGACATTGATAAATAAGAAAAGTTATAATAAATGCCGCCCCCCCCCCCCGATAGGTGTATTAGATACGCTTCACCTCAGTGCGGTAATAAAATATACGTCCAAGAAGTGAGACTGGGATTACCCACTCACTAAACCTTGACAGACACATTCCATAACAACCCGTACTAGCTTTTTGCATCGTAGCAACTATTCCAGCTACTTTCCTATTTTTCACACCTCGCAACTTTTTTTTCTCGCTTTTGTTATAGTCTATTTATATACATTCCCCGAAATTCACTTCAGAACTATTAATTTACCCCGTAGCACTTTCTTTTTCACTAGGGACAACCCACCATACTCTGACAATCGCTTTTGCTCAGCACATATATTTATGTACATCCTTATTGAGTGATATCTTTCTGCACAGAGCCCTCTCTTTTAGTACCAAAGCTCCAATTATCCACTCTCTCCTATTTGTCCATATCTTACAACCATCAAGCGATACCCATTACCCACTATACTAAAACCCTTCCTTGTTTCGCTTCTACTATTAGACGATCCATATACTTACTACCTTCATAATTTAACCATTGTAAATCTTAACCTCATCCACCTAATTATCTGAGCTCATACGTTCCTGGACATAAGACAGTTTTGAAAAGAGTACGGCAGTCAGTGCAAATTGTAGTGTTGGCACACACTGAACAGCCAGAGCCAGGCAGTCAGTGCAAATTGTAGTGTGGACACACACTGAACAGCCAGAGCCAGGCAGTCAGTGCAAATTGCAGTGTGGACACACACTGAACAGCCAGAGCCAGGCAGTCAGTGCAAATTGTAGTGTGGACACACACTGAACAGCCAGAGCCAAGTCGGCAGTGCAAATTGTAGTGTGGACACACACTGAACAGCCAGAGCCAGGCAGTCAGTGCAAATTGTAGTATGGACACACACTGAACAGCCAGAGCCAGGCAGTCAGTGCAAATTGTAGTGTTGGCACACACTGAACAGCCAGAGCCAAGTCGGCAGTGCAAATTGTAGTATGGACACACACTGAACAGCCAGAGCCAGGCAGTCAGTGCAAATTGTAGTGTGGACACACACTGAACAGCCAGAGCCAGGCAGTCAGTGCAAATTGTAGTGTGGACACACACTGAACAGCCAGAGCCAAGTCGGCAGTGCAAATTGTAGTGTGGACACACACTGAACAGCCAGAGCCAGGCAGTCAGTGCAAATTGTAGTGTGGACACACACTGAACAGCCAGAGCCAGTGCAAATTGTAGTGTGGGCACACACTGAACAGCCAGAGCCAGGCAGTCTTCCTTGAGAATATACGGAATTTGGTGTTTTATGTGGTATGGAGACGTCCCTTAATACTCTGAGCCGTACTGTATGTACCCTATTATGTCTAGAGCTCTTCCTAGCCTAGTAGATACGGGGTTGGTCCGCTAACCTCGCGGTACCAGGTTCGATCCCGGTGAGAGCAGACACAAACGTCAGCGCACGTTGAGATCTGGCTACCGATTGATGGACGCGCTTTGTTTCCTCTCCTGTCTTCGCAACACAACACACACTGTTCCAAGGAACCCTGCAGATGGGTATCTATATCCACATACATGTGACGCGGAACAGTCCCTCTGCCCCAGGGCGACGAAAGTTCCACCTGAACGCCGTTTGGTTTCAAACCATAATACTTCCAGGCACCTCTTCCCAAAGATAACCGGCCCATGGTGCCCTTGGGCTCATCAGCGATTTCCATACTGATCTTTATGTTTATTTCATTGTCCGATCGGAATCCACCTGGACAGGTTGGCGAACCACTACTCTTACCCTCTTCAGACTAGAGCGGGAATCGCCGTAAACCATTTTCATTCACATTGACGTCCGTCTTAGTGGGAATCAGAAACTAGCGCCAATTCGTCACCTACCCCCTCAAAGAGCAGCCATACCCAACGAGTGCATCGTGTACATACATCTTTTGCCTCTACTGATTCACAAATGATCGAACTCAGAAATAAAAGGTATCTTAACTGAACGCAGATCGGTGGTATGACCATTACCAATTTGTTTGCCCTCACATAGGGAAACTTTAAAGTTCTCTTCCACCCTTATTCAGGCGTGATTTTTTGAAGTTTGACCCATTTTTACTAAACAATAATTTCTTTTAAGATATTTTATTAGCTAGTTTAGTTTGTTGGGGACTTCTGGATTTTTTGTTTTGGTAGATTCTTTCTCCATTGAACTTGTGGCATTTGTTTATTAGGTACTTATTTGGATGGTGCGAAAAATACAGAGGGTTGGGGTTGAAAACGTGTAGCTGGTTTGTGTCAAGAGTCGCCGGCGGACCAGGACTTGTTTTTCCTTAAATAAGATTGTCTTTGGTTTGGCAATTGCATTCCTATGAAACAAAACTGGAGTGGGTACTTCCAGTCCATTCGTCAATGGGAGAAGAGTGACGTCCATTCGTTAGTCAGGATTCAATAGAAGGATGCAGAGGTAATGAGGACGAAAGGCCCCTCACTCTCTCTTTCAAAGGTATCAACGGACAACAGTGAATGAATGATCCAGTTAAAAATGGAGCCAAGATCCCGGAGGATCGGGGAAGTCCGGTTTGTACTGGTCCAAGGCAATGTAGTCGGATTAATGCGAGTAGACAGGATGGCACAAATGAGGGAGTGGACGCGAGACCACCCAATAAAAAAAACACTAGCTTTGATTGCTTTGCTAGTATGACATCCCTGGACATATTGGTTTACATCTCAGGACCAGATGACTTTTACTCCCGTCCGCTTGGGAGATTAAGGTAGAAAGGCTTTCACCCTACCTATACTGAAAGGCCTGCCAATGCTACAAAAATTAAGCGGGGCCGCGCTTTCTGTCCGACTGCCCTGATGAACCAGGTTATAGTGGGGGGCGGGGGGGCTGCATGGCAAGTTGGACTTGTCTAGCGACTGGAGAAAGCGAATGAACTGAAGTAGTAGTAGGTTGTGTAGTACGGGCTAAGTAAGAATGATGTATGACGGAACAAAAGATAGATTGGGTTAGTGATTGTTTAACCTAAAGAAAATAACATAGTAGGAGTTTCTTTTGTGAGGAAGCGGGTTTGGGGGGGGCTTCTCTCCCATGGGATGAGCCATAAATGTACCAGATGGTACTGCAAATATCGGCGTATCGTTATAAAGAGCGACTGACGGGCGGAGAGAGAGGAGTAACTTTGTCTTTAATCTGGGATTAGTTCAGGGCAAAGGAAAGGGAACGGGAGCGACTGAAGGTGCGGGGGGGATGGCGTACCTTTGTCCTTGATCTGGGACTAGTTCAGGGTAAAGGAAAGGGAGGGGGAGCGACTGAAGGGACGGGGGGGAGGTGTACCTTTGTCCTTAATCTGGGATTAGTTCAGGGCAAAAGAAGAATGGTACAAAACAGACGGGTGCTGCGTAAGTCAAAGTGGGCAAGCTCGCAGCCATTTTCAAAAGGAGGATTCATTAAAATTTCAAATGTTCTTTAAAAACAGAGACTCTGGTTAAAAATCTAAAAGATATCTTAAATAAAAGGAAGAGGGAGTAGAAACGTAGAAAATAAATGCCTCTAGAATGCTGTAAAATCCTAAGACACGACACGTCGATCTGGTTCTAAAAATGATAAAACATTAAATTTCCTTTAAAAGATTTGTCTCTGATAAAAATTTAAACACTCGGTTCATGTTAAAGGTGCACTCATGTTCGGAAAGGACGCTCCTCAGAACCGGCTGAGGACACTCCTCTTGCCAAATAAAAGAAAAAAGCCTTTGCCTCAGAGTATGGAAACGTAGGCATTCAGAAAATAGGTGGAGTACAGACATGGAGGCTACTGAAGGCCTTCCAGTAGAAAGGCATATGTCAGACGACAATGCCCAATTCTCAGACGGCATAGAATAACATCCTGAGTACGGGTCCTAGTAGTGCGTGGCCAGGGGCGGACTGACTGTTTGATGGCATGTAGTTTAGTTGGTGGGAGTGCATCCCAGGTCCTCTGACACTGGCTAACCCCGTACTCACGGATGTATGGCACGACATCACGGAAAGGAAGAGGAATACGGATGGAGGTTCCAAGAGATGCAGCTGCCTTGGTAACAGCATCTTCTCTCTCATCTCCTTTTATACCCCTGTGGCTAGGTACCCAACAGAATAAAACTTCGTGGAACGAGGATAAATAAAAAAAGCCACTGTTGGATCTTTGAAACCAGCGGGTGATTTGGAAATAAAATGACTAAAGCCTCCAAAGAGCTGAGGGAATCAGAGAATATTGTATAAGATCCCGGTGATGAATAGCCATGGGAGTACTTTAGGGATCTAATATGGAATAACTGATAATTGCCTCAGTTGACCTGCATCTCCAGTCATACGCAGGGCAAAGGGGCGAGTGAGTGAAGGAAACTTGTCATATGAGGCCACTGAGTGAATATTATAGGTGCACTCATATACAGGTGAGTGGGGGAGCTGTTGCAACCTGAAAAGGTACTCCAGGTTAAAATTAAGGCGGTGAAAGGATAGTGGAAGGACCCACTCTCTGCATGGAGACTCATTCCATACTGGGGAGGACTTGAATGCTTCCAAAGCTAGACGCACTCCCTGGTTCCTGATAGAATTGAACTTATTTAGGTTTGAGGATGAGGCTGAAGACTACACCTGTGACCCATAATCCAACTTAGACTGGATCAAGTTTGTATACAAAAGCCACAGGGTACGGCGATCACTTCCCCACGAAACATGTGATAGAAGTTTTAAGATATCCATTCTCTTCAAGCAGCATTTTTTCAAGGCAGTTATATGGGGGACCCAGGAGAGCTTTGAGTCAAAGATAACCCCCAAAAATTTACAATGAGGCTCAAACGAGATGGGGGAGCCATACAAAGATAAGGTTGGCTGTTTCCAGTCAACTTGCCTTTGTTTTTGAGGATGACAGTCGGAAGCCTTTTGCAGCAGCATTTTTAGAAATGATGTTAATGGCCAGTTGCAATTTACGGATGACAAATGGCAGCCGAGGCGATGCCGAAAAAATTGCCAAGTCATCCATATAGAGTTGTCATTACCTCTGCAAGAAGATCAGTAATAATGCTGTTGATAGCCACCGAGAAGTAGGTGACGCTCAAAACGCTTCCCTGTGGCACACTCTCTATCTAATCAACAGGCTCCGATATGACATTTACTACCCTAACACGGAGCGTGCATCCAGCAAGGAATTGCTGTATGAACCTAGGAAGATGGCCTTTGATACCCGTCATATAGTTGCTCCCGGATACCATACCTCCAGGTGGTATCGTATGCTTTTTCTATATCAAAAAAGACAGCAATGGAGTGTTGTCTCTTTGAGAAAGCTTGTCGAATGCAATCCTCCATCCTGACCAGCAGGTCTGTGGTGCATTGTCTCTTTCTAAAACCGGACTGTGAGGGAGAAATAAGGTTGTGTTTCTCCAGAAACCATACCAACCTGGCATTCACCATCCTTTCAAAAAGCTTGCATGGGGAACAAGGGCAATTGGGCGATAGTGGGTCGGAAGAGTCCCTTCCTTTCCTGGTTTAGGAACGGGGAGTATGATTGCTTTCCTCCAATTGGAAGGAAAACAGCCCTTAATACAGATATAGTTAAATATATAGAGATGTGAAATGAGTGTTGAATGCATATTCCTGATCATATCATAAGAGATACCATCAGGACCAGGTGCTGTGGATCCACATCTTTTAAGAGCACTTCGAAGTTCATGAATGGAAAAGAGCTTATTGTATGGTTCATTATCTATACAAGGATCCATGAAGTTCAAGAGGCACCGCTCTTGTATTTTCCTGAAATGTTGAAATTCTAAGGAATAATTGTTAGGGCTGGAAATGTCAGCAAATGTCTTTGCCAGGACATTTGAATTCTGGACAAGTTTCCCAAAAGCTCGCCTGCTTCAACTATATTCGGGGCAGAGAAACCACTTGCTCTGCCCATGAGCTTTTTCACTCTTTTCCAGACTTTGTCTAGTGGAGTTTGGTGGTTGATAGAGTTGATGTACCTTTTTAAGGAAATTCGGCGAGCCTGGCGGAGGGTACGCTGTCGTACTGCCCTGGCTCGGCTAGGAGCATACTTGTTGATGGCAGTAGGGTTTCGATGGTAACGATGCCAAGCTTGCTTACATTCTGTCACCACTTTACTGCATTCCTGACCAAAAAGGGAGATGGGTCTTGTGGGAAGCAGTTTTGGATAGGGGCATGGAAGAATTTGCCGCCTGGTTGAGGTGATCATGGAAATTCACAAGGACCATGTCAATGTCGCCCTGAGGGAAGTGTCCAGAATGGTGAGAAAGGTATTTAAACTTTGGCCAATTGGCTTTCCTGGTGTTCCACCTATTGCCCGGTGGGGGAGGAGGGCCACCCAGGCATGAGGTCAGAACAACTGGGAAGTGATCGCTTCCTCTCAGATCAGGATCCACCGACCAGCTGTAAGTCTAATCTACAGTCTGAGGAACAAAGTGACAAATTTACACAGGTAGAGGATGTTGGAGTGCCATCATTAAATAATGACACAGCCAAGGTCTCCATAAGTCTCACAATCAAATTTCCCTTGGGGTTGTCATAATAGTCTCCCCAAAGGTGGTGGCTTGCATTAAAGTCTCCAACTAGTAGGAATGGGGTCGGGAGTTGGGAGATGAGATTGGCTAATTTGTTAGCCAAATCTGAAGCAACTACTCCTTCACCAGGAAAGATGTACAGTGAGCAGACTGTGTATAAACGGTTGGTATACACACGAATCGCCACTGCTTGGTCTGTTCTCAACGGGAGTGCTAAGTGAGGACAGTTTCACGGACAAAAATAGCCGAACCATGAATGGGTTTTGGTGGATTCTTAAAGTATCCCACATAGTGGAGGATATTGGGTAATCGACGAATACCCAATTGGGTCTCCTGTAATGCTATACAACTAGGGTTGTAATCATGAAGCAGGAGTTTGAATTCTTCCCATTTGGAGAAGATCCCTTGTAGATTCCAATGAACATTTGGAAACGTTCGTTTGCGGGTAATTAGATTTTTCTTTGCATCTGGTGAAGATGACTGGGGTTTTGAACCTTTATGATTTTTAGGTGTAATTAACACTTGAGGCAGAGGTAGTTTGAATGTTTGGGGGATGGCACTTTAAATTAGAGTACAAAGAACCATCTGTCAGTTGTGAATATGTGAATATGACAGGGTGGTTTTTGATGGCAAAGATGTCTCCGAAGATATTGGGTCCTCTCTACTGGTAGGTAGTAATGTCGAGAGAGATGATACCGAGTCATTCTGAGAGGTGGCTGGTGGATCAGCTGGGGTGGGTGATGAAACCCCAGAAGGCTGTTTCTCCGCTTCTAAAAGGGCCACAGCCAAAGCTGGATCAGAAAAAATCCGTTTAGCTTCTTTTGGAGTTACTGATGCTGAGGATGAATAGGCTAGCTAGTTGTGACTCATGGACTCAGGAGGGTTCCGTGGGAGGAGGGTGGGTGTCCAAAGGTAAAACGAACATCCTCGGAACCTGCCTCCATGTTTTCAGGACGTCAATGGTTGGTTGGATGCTGATGGAGGGAAATCTGAGGAATGGCGAGTCCTCTTGAGCCTTGGTTTAGGAGAAGTACGGACCTCCCTAATGATTGGAGGGAGGAGGAGCATCATTCTGAGGCAGAGATTCTATTGGAGCTTCTTGATGGATATTCTGCGGCCGTAAAAGTGGAGGTCTGAATGGTCTCTGCTGTCTGTTACGGACTGGTTTGGTCGCTCTAAGAGCGTCTGCAAAACTCACTCCTGGTTGTATGTATAATTCTTTAGCTCTCCTTCGCGCATCCTTCAAGCTAATTCGGAATTTATTCCGAAGAGCAACAACCTCTCTCTCATACAAGAAGAGGTGCACTGCTTAGAGGTGGCTAGGTGGTCGCCACCACAAGGGGGACCGAGGGCTCGGAACAATTGACACATACCCTCACCTGTTTGCAGTGCTTACTGACAATGTCCAAAACGTTAACAATGAAAGCACCTACGGGGATTCTCCACGTAGGGCTTCACGGGAATACATAGATAACCAGCCTTGATATTCTTAGGGAGTTCCAACCTATTGAAAGTTAATATGATGGCAGCGGAAGGAACTCTGGTTCCACTAACATTACGAGTAACACGGTATATACCAACTACCTTCTGAGAAGTCAGTTTAGCGACATCATCATATTCATATCAGTCTTATTTTAAAACTACAAATCATCATAATCAAAATCATCGTCGACCTCGGAACCCAAAGGATAGTCTACGAAGATCACGGTCATTGGTGGCACGGGAACGAGAAGCCTGGGGCCTCTGGGAAGTTTGTATAATTTTTACCCATAAATAGTTGTATTAAAGGAACACGTAGCCCTGGGTAAGTGGTCATGTTACTGTAGCTGCCCCCAAGACTAGGCGGTTTACACCGTCCTCAGGGCAGCCCTCCCCAACGCTACAGATGTAGGTTTAAAAACAGTGCAACGTCATGCATGAAAGTTTGACGACGGCTAGGCTAAAACCCACGCTGTGAACCGCTATCAGGCCCAGAACAAGTGCGGCCTTCAAGGCGATACATCCGGCGAACATGATCGGCAACCCGTACGGAGGTACTCAACACAAGGGTATGAGGATCCTTAGTCTGACTCCTCCACAGTGGCCTGTTCAGCAAGGTAAGACCCCTGAAGACTGATTGATGGATAACAATGTCCATCAGTCTTACCTGACATAGCCCACTGTGTCAGTGAAGTACGCAAGCCCCCCCACCACGACACAGTGATCCTCAGGGAGGGGCAGGGCAAACGAAAGGGAGGGGAGGGGGAAAGGCGTACCCTTGTCCTTAATATGGGATTAGTTCAAGGCAAAGGAAAGTGAGGGGCAGCAAGTGATAAAGGGGGAAGTGAGAGACGTACCGTTGTCCTTAATATGCGATTAGTTCAGGGCAAATGAAAGGGAGGGAGGCGTACCTTTGTGATTAATCTGAGATTAGTTAAAGGCAAAGGAAAGGGAGAGGGAACGACTGAAGGGGGTGCTGGGAGAGGCGTACCTTTTTCCTTAATCTGGGATTAGTTCAAAGCAAAGGAAAATCAGGGGGAGCAAGTGAAGTTGGGGGAGGGAGTGAGGCGTATCTTTGTCCTTAATCTGGGATTAGTTCAAGCAAAGGGAGGGGGAGCGACTGAAGGGGCGGGAAGAGGCGTACCGTTGCCCTTAATCTGGGATTAGTTCAGGGCAAAAGAGATGGAGAGGCGGACCTTTGTCCTTAATCTGGGGTTTGTTCAGGGGAAAGGAAAGGGAGGGGGGAGGAGAGGCTTACCTTTGTCGTTAATCTAAGATCAGTTCAGGGAAAAGGAAAGGCAGGAACTGACTGAAGGGGAGGGGGTACCGTTGTCCTTAATCTGGGATTAGTTCAGGGCAAAGGAAAGGTAAGGAAGGGGAAAATAATTATTACCATAGTAAAAAGTGGGTAGTAATCCTTCGAATAAAATTTAAGACATTTCTTCCGATATAATAAAAAGAAGAATTATATTCGCATGTAGTTATAACTGATGATAGCGATCTAATAAAAAGGATAGAAAAAAAATTTGCAACTGCATTTTCAAATATTATTACACAAAATTTAATATTAAAGTGAGGGAACTACAGAGCATTCATTATAAATATTTGACATATTCATGTGACTTCCATTTACAAATTAATTGCATTACATACAGGGAAATTTC
Source organism: Ceratothoa steindachneri (assembly GCA_963969495.1). NCBI lineage: Eukaryota > Metazoa > Arthropoda > Malacostraca > Isopoda > Cymothoidae > Ceratothoa > Ceratothoa steindachneri. The sequence continues at coordinate 44,069,990 of OZ018332.1, read as the reverse complement.
AAAATTTGGTTATTAAAAACAGACTCTAGAGGACTTAACTAACCAGAACCCTCAAAAAATTACCAGGGGGGGGGGGGGGTTAGTCCTATACACTGAAATGCTAGAGCCCATCATTACATGGCTACAAAATCTTACCCGATGTAGTTTAAGCCTTCTTTCAGTACATCGGTTAAGACCATCTTAACCTATGAAATAACTGCATCCTAGAAGCTACTGAAGTAAAATGTTAGTGAAGTTTGTCGTTGACTGAATACATAAAAGATTTACACAGCGTTTCCATTTTCCCATTAACTGAGAAAACAAATTATAAACATCCTAAGACGATGGCTGACATGAAAGCAGGTAATTTTAACTAGGCAAAAAAAAAATAATAAAAAAAATGGGGCATTCAAAAACTTAAGCGTATTTTTTTTATATATAGTTTCTCAACATTTGGTTGTTATTATACTATTTCTCATCCATCTTTAGCCCTAAGTCAATTTATTATGTGAGATGCACCACATAATCAACGGTAAGAATGGGATATTTAGGTGGGAAAGGTTAAAGAAAAAATGGTTATTAAAAGACAGGTGTGTAAAGACAAATAGCTTTATTGGACAAGTCAGATAATTACTTACATGACGAATTCACAAACGATACTTTTTAAACTACAACCGGATTTGAAATCAGTTGAAAAATCCCTCAGAATAAGAACGGCGAGAAAGAGACATCTCGGACCAGAGTAATACGTATACATATATATATATATATTCTTTATTTCCGTACACACACACACACATATATATATATCTATACATATAAATACATGAACCGGCCTGGAGGAGACGGTCCAAAAAGTGAGACCTTCCATAAAATATTTGGCAGAGACAGGTGCTGTCGGATCGAGCCCCGCTTTTGGTGGGGCTCCCCAAAATCCGCTTCCTCGGTTGTCTCAATTTGCCATTTTCATTTAAAAAAGTGGGGGCAATGAGAGAGGGGATCGCCTCTGCGTGCGATAATCTAAATCTCAGTTGAAAAAAGAAGGGGGAAGGGGGTCTTAACCGAAGTCGCAGCAAGGTTAAATTTACTTACACCAAGGTCTCTAACGCCGCACATCAGTACAAACTGGTGTGTTTTTGTACATTTCCTCGTACATTTTATATTCGCGAGACGTATAAAATTTATCCGAGTGTGCAGACGATTTGGAGATGATATACATAGGTGTGTGGGGTTAGAGTGGGTGGGGGACGGGGCGTTAAAAAAAAAAGTGCTTGATGGGGCGGGAGAGCGTCTCTCAGTTCCTTAAGCAAATCGTCGCCCTCGCGTCCATGTGCAAAGGCAGCGCCCAGCCCACGCCCACTCAAGCCAGAGGCGGCTGTCCCCATTTTACGGAAGAAACCCAACTGGTTTGGGTTGTTTTCTCTCTTTTGTTATGGAATCATAAATGAAGAAAACCCGACACTTGAGTCCTGCCAGAAACCCCCCCAAATCTCAATTATAGAATCGGAACAATTATATAATTTGACATACTATGTATATATATTACTTTAAGAAAAACATAAATCAGGGAACGAAAGAGGTAGGAAGATTGACCGCGATATGGGGGGGGCATAGGGTATGTCGAGTGGGGGGAAGTGGGAGGGGCGCCCCGCCCGAGGGAGGGTTTCATCAGGGAGGGGGGAGGGCCGTCACCGGCAGGATGTCGGGAGACAGACCCAACCCCACCCCAATCAGACGAGCCCTAAGGCCGATCCCAGGCAAGGCGGCCCAACAATCCCCCCCCCCCTGCAAAGGGGGAGGGGGATACGTGCCCACAGCACCAGCCAGAGGGGGGGGGCAGAGCAGCCCTGAGCCCTTGAGACTCTCCCGGTGGGCGGAGAAGTCGAATGGCTGTTCTGCGACCGCCCCTGCGGCCTGGATTAAGGGGAAGAGCCGCTTTAGCTTCGGGATCACAACCCCTCCAGGGGCGGGGGGGTAAGCCGGGCTTACGAACGCCAATAAACGAAAAAAAAGCAAAATAAATACTTGGAAATATGTATATATATTTATATAATATATAGGCTAAGTAGTAAGAGATTTAATAAAAAAAATTACTTTCCAAAGGATATTATAGAAATATAGAAAACTATATTCTTTTTTTTTTTTTAGAATTCTCAATCCGAAATCCAAAAAAAAGGGGGAAAAGCAGTCAAGCAAATTCTGTATTTTGCAACGTTGTCTAAGCATGAATAAAAAGGCCGCCAAATAACATTATATTGTACATCTCTTAGCCAATTTTGCCAATGCTCGTGAATTTGGCGGGAAAGAACATCATAAACACAAGTGTTATATATATATATATATATATATATATATATATATATATATATATATATATATATATATATATATATATATATATATATATATATATATATATATATATATATATATATATATATATATATATATATATATATATATATATATTTAATGAGCAAAAGAGCGATGAAATAAGAGATTTTACTTATATATATATATATATATATATATATATATATATATATATATATATATATATATATATATATATATATATATATATATATATATATATATAAATAAATCGGAGCTAAAAATTAAGATATTTGTTTTTACATCACAGATGTTGTTTTTTTCTGAATCCTCAAATCTTGACCTCTAGTCTTCTTTGCAAACCCGTTTGAGGAGCGCACTTTCAATTCTCTCAGCTTCATGTTTGCAAGAAATTCATTATTATTTTTTTTTAAACGGCTACACTAATGCAACAAGCTGTGATACTTGGTTCGCTTTGACAGAATCAATTAAGCAGAGTACAATTTGTCTTCTTTATGATCTTTTTTTTATATTTCAATTAATGAAGCTTAAAGGAGAGGAATATCGATTAGGAAACTAAGAAATTGCCCAAATTAGAACTACTATGGCAGTTGGGGTCAACATGAAGAGAGCACTTGCTGACCCAAGTGCTGAATGGAGCACTTACTAAGTGCACATTCAACAATCAATTTGTAGCAGGAAGGCTGACCGTATCAAATACTTCCGCTTTAATCTTCCTTTTAATAACACTATCACGGAGTGGTCCCAATAAGGATAATGTAAAAAAGGGGCGCCCCTAAACACGGTTAGGAGCATCGCCCTTCGGCTTAAAATTTCTTGACGAGGCTTCCTGTACAAAGTTCAATTTTTTTTAAATCTTCATCTGATAACCAGGAATAAACCGGTAATCATGGAACACAGGATAAAGGCTCCCGAAAAGCAGCAGCCCCCAAGCTTGTCCCCTCCTCTCTTAACAGTGAGTACCATAAACACACTTTCCGTCTCGCAAAAATTGTTTAAAATGCGTCACGGGGGAGCACACGCCTCCTAAAATCACATTGGCTGATGGTAGGTATAAACCGGATTGGTATGGTTCTTAAAACAAAATCAAGGAGGTCAAACGATAGAAAAAGTATTAAATTAAACACGACCCCAGGTGAAAATGCCTCCAATTCCGAAATTCGAGAATACCTTATGAACAAAGAAGCATCTTCCAGTCTCTTAATCATGCATCTCAAGACGAATGTTGTTACCTATTTCCCACCTTGGTAATGACAAACTCTAATATCTGACTAGACATCAAAGTAAATTAATAAATAATGAAAAAGTACTAACTTCGCCTCAAACATTCACAGATAACTTCATTCCAGTCTTTACCGAAGAAATCTGAATGCAAAGACATCTCTCAAAAATACACCAAAAATCCAAATTTTATGAATTTTTTTTTGGGGGGGGGAGGTCATTCGATTTAAATACTTAAACAAGGCAGGGTTTTATCTATGAATAAAATTGAAAATAAGATTTTCCTCATTTTTTTTTGTGGTGTATTAGATTTTTCTCCCCATCTGTGCGTATGACCACTGAGAAGGAAAAAAATGCACACAATTTAGGGACTCGATGGCAACGAGTTAGCAATCAAATCATTGATTGATATAGGTCTTCATCTCCACACCAGTAAATGCGAACTGACACTTTCCACATCATGTCAAGCTCCGTTTGGTTGCAAATGGCGCAAATATATAAAAAAAGGTGGGGGATATGTATATTTTAAGTGCGAGGGTCCGATAAAGTGGGCGAAGGCCGCCCTTTCGAAATTAAAAACAACAATGAATCCAATCCACACGCATTAATACAAACAAATATGGGTCGAGTAACCAAAGTCCCATAAATAGATGCTCACGAATTTAAACCAGTCTTCCAATTGTCGACAAAAAAAGCCATTATAGTGGAACAGGTAACGACGAAACAAAAAAATACTATAAATGATCAGATGAATGGTTTGAGTTGAGAGATAAGTGGGGCGAGGAGCAACCGTGGAAAAGTGCAGCTTGTTAAGATGCAAAATAAAGGGTTCCTTTAGTTCCAGATCTTGAGGAAGCTGTCCCAGGACCCGGTGGCGACAGCCATCCCGTCCTCAGTCACGCCTAAACAGCTCACTCGGTTGTCGTGTCCGGCCAGTACACCTGCGGGGACCACGAAAGAGAATGAACGGGTGATCGGCGTTAAGATGAACAAAAGTTCGTTCATGAGCGGGATATGATGATTATGAAATGGAAAATGATGTAATTCAACTCAGATATGTTCACTCATAGGGATGATAGAGGAAGAAAATTAAATAAAAGGATTGCTATAGCAGAATCAATTGGCAATGTCTGTCATAGCAACCCAAGGCCCATACAGAAAAGTGAATAAACTGGAGTAATGCCAGCCAATGAGGGGGGGGGGGGCTTTTGAATTCTCACCTGCTCTTTCCGTCCTCATGGAATCCCACACGTTGCAGTTGAAGTCGTCGTACCCGGCCAAAAGGAGTCTTCCAGATTTACTAAACGCTACTGAAGTAATGCCACATATTATGTTGTCGTGCGAGTACATGGCCAGCTCCTGGTCGGCGCGAATGTCAAACAGGCGGCAGGTGGCGTCATCGGAACCAGTGGCGAAGGCGTGTCCGTTCGGGAAGAACTGCACAAAGCCCACAACCAAGTTACACAACATATACAAACACGGGAGATAAGAGAATAAAGGGGGCATAAGGAGAAATTTCTACTAGTCGGGTTAAAAACTGTGAGATTTGCTGTAGTGGCGGCTTAAGAAGAATTTTTTTCAGAATCGCACCGTCGAATCATCATATGACAGGTGGCCTATGTATGCATATCTAACCATTATCTCCAGTTTATCTTGACTGGTATCCTATGTGCCTCAGAACTCTAGAAAGTCGCTTAAACCGGATCAAGAAGGATAAAACAAAGCAAGCATGAATTCTGAAAAAGAACCTTAAAGCCAATCAATGCAGGATGCACTTCTGTTTACCCAACAGCCAGAAATATCACATCAATACTACTTTTAATAGTTTCAAGCAAAAATCTTTCGGAATTTTTCAGCTGTTTGCCACTAACGGAAATAAACACACAGATAAAGAAAGGACAACCCAACCACGCGGGAACAAACACCCAAGTCGGAAAGAGGACGAGTCCTTTCACTTACAGTTACAGCGTTGATGTCGGATTCGTGACCGGGGAAGGTTTGCCGACACATTCCCTCTCTGATGTCCCAGAGCTTGGCCGAGGCGTCGCAGGCTCCCGACACGAAGGTTCTCATGTTCGGGGAGAGCGAAAGGGACATGACGTCTCCGGTGTGGCCCGTGAACTGTGTACATTGCTGCCCCGTCTCGATGTCCCAGAGTGCGCTGTAACATACCGCCGGAAGGCGTCAAGTCAACAAGCGATCTCACAATGATAAGTTGATATTTCGCTGACAAGGGTGGATCGTAGCAAACGAACGCTCTACCCAAAATACAACCATGGGACGGGGAGGGGGAGGGGGGCAAAAATGACTTGGGAAGTCGTTAAAATAACGCACCAGAGGGCCGCTTGAAACTTTTCCAATAGCGCATTAGCTACCGAAGAGAACAGCAGGTGCTTTTATAAACCAGCCTCCGTGAAAGTTGAGTAAGAGGAGACAACTGGCCCCAAACAACCACACTAAAGGAAGAGCATTTAAAATTAGGAACAAGGATACTCTACCTCCTTGACAATACACGTCTCCCTTTTGTGCTCTCCCGAGGCGCGACCGGGTACTCACCATGTCATGTCTCCAGAACTAGTAACTATCTGGTTGTCGTCTATGAAACGGCAACAACTGAGGTAGCCCGTGTGACCGGGAAGTTCTCTGCTCACTCGAACGTTGCCCTCCTTCGTTTTTAAACTGGAATGGGAGAAAAACTTGTGATAAAAACAAAAATCACAAACATCACAAATAGGCCAAAAAAGTAAGAATTAATACCAACAGGATCGCTTTCCCTATCAAAAAATGTGAAGAGAAAAGAAATAATGTTAACTTTGGCTGTAGAAAAAATTGAAAACCCTTTAACTTAAGGACATTTATGCACCTGCGAGCTTTATATGAACGGGTGTGGCTGCATCCCAGCGTTTTCCTCCATTTCAAATAGATTCAATCTCAGTTAGTCATCTTTTAATACGAGCAGGTAACATCAAAACAGGAAATGATAAAAACTAAAACCAGCAAAATAGTAAGGACAAACATTTTTACGAGTGGCGCGTGATAATGTCACTATAAAAATGAAAAAAATGAGCCAAGGAAATATTAAAACTGGTTTGTAGTTAAAAAGCACAAACAACCCATATTTTGACTTTTGTTATATGGCAGAATAATCGTGAAAGTAAACGAGTGAAGAAAGGAAGGAGGGACGGGTGAGAAAAAACCCGAAGAAATTAGTATCATAAAGCCATGCCCAACGACGGGGCATGGTACGAAGCGAAAAAGGAAAGTGTGGGGCATACTCATAAAAGAGCCGGCACACAACACACCATTTCCGCCCCATTCACACTCCGATCGCGGTACCCTTATTCGCCCCCCACAAGATGAAACTTCTTCGACCCCCTACGAGCAGAACCACCCTCCGGATGGGTCCACGGGTCTCAGTGAGGTTGTGTATGTGCGTGCTTCATGTTTGTAAGAGGATAGGGCAGTCTAGGTGGTGGTGTTTAGTGTCGTCTTGGTTACAGCCGATGCCGGTTTTTCTTGGTGGAAGGAGGTTTATTCTAGGCCGCTATTTTAGGATAATTGAGAAGTGGCCTGGTCCAATTTGGGCTAAACTGTTTGGTCGGTGCAGCAATTGATCTGGTTTGTCCCATGAGGGGGAGGGGGCTAATTTTGAATGTCTGGCGGGACGATAACTTCTTCCCTGCGCCTAATGGGCGGACCACCTCTCCTTTTCCTTTTTTGGAATTTCTTGAAGATCCTCCGTTAGTAGGAGAAAAGGCGAGCGCTTTCCTTTTAAGTGTGAGGGTTGTGAGATTTTGAACTAAAAAAAAGAAGAAAAGAAGAAAAACAACAGCAACGAAGGCGTATCGCGCCGAAAAAATTGTAGAAATTGGTAAAGAAAATGAAAATGTGGGGAAGATGTATAACCGTAGAGCCCCTTGCAGTCAATGGGGACTGGAGGGCACACAAACAATGTCCCCTGTCGTCCGACCCACTTGGGTGTGAATTGTGGAGGTTATTGTACTGATGGTATAATGAGTGGTGGGGATTGGCTTAATGGTCTGTTCAAGTGTCGGGATCCTAGCATTGTAGTCTAATTGGTAGCTTCCTCACCCAGTACGTCTTTTGGCAATGTCTAACATGCAAAGCTTTGGGTTGACATCTGCATATCGTGCCCTTCACGTCCCAACATCCGCTGAGTTCTATCTTAACTGTGGACGTTGACAATTTGGAGAGTAGTCAGGTCTCCCACGCCATGAACAAGGCGCCCCCCCTCCCCCTTTTTAGACTACTCGGGGTGGGTCCCTTCCAAACATTGATATTCTGGATGGAAATGGTTTCGTTAGAATACGCTTCTATATGAAATTAAGGTCCAGGCACCAGTGGAGACAAGAACAGCCGGTTATATTGCAGGAATTCGAAACCAACCTAACATCTCTACTCTTTAAACTCCCGACTCGGCTCCAATGATACCCGATTAATTCGCTCGCAACCGCCTCGAGAGTAGAGCATTCCACACCGGCCGGCAGAAACTCCCCACCGAAACCTTTCCCCCTCTCTTACCTGTAAATTGAACAGATGTTGTCGAGACCCCCGCAAGCCACGAAGCTACCCGAGGGGGCATAGGCACACGTCATTACCCAGCTAGACCGGAGCGGAATAGCATGTACTTTGTTCGTGGTGTAACTATCCCATACTATCAGCTTGCCATCCTGAGACGCGGATACCAAATTTCTGAAATTAGAAATTAATTCAAAATAAAAAATCCATTTAAAATAATCAGAATCAGGGGCAAGAGTCCTTTAAAGACCAAAGGGCGGGGAGGGGGTATATAAACCGATTTATTTTTATTAAAAACAAGAAAAACCAACGAGTGAATTCCACTCCACACAAGGGCAAGATGTGCGCAGAATTTGTTTAGAGAATTGGATTTTGTTCTCACGCCCACCTGGAGAGTGCCAAATAGGGCATGACGCCGTAATCACAGTGTAGCCTAATGCAAAAAACAACAACAAACAAAACAAGCAAGGAAGCACGCTTAGGTGTCGGTAGGAGGAGGGGAGGGGGGGGGCGACAAAACGTCAGTCCATAAGTGTGTGCACGAAGTCAGTCCCGAATACAAGGGAGAAGGGGTAGTGACCCCGCTCGTTCTGATACCGGGACAGTTAACATGCGCGGAGATCACCCAAACAGGGGGGACATTCAACAAGAACGTGCCGAAGAGTTCCATTTACAACGCAATCCTCGCAGTAAGGTGCAGGGAAGCGCTCGATCAAATGGTGGTGGGTCCCGCGACATCTCGAGACACTCTACTGATGCGATGGCGCTTTTCGTTGAGGGTTTTTTCACCCTACATCCAAAAGGGCACACCGGGTAACGAGCTATTCTGGTCATCTGCCGAATCGGCAGTGTATTTGTCGCGACTTCGGAATTGACCCGGAAGGGAGAGGAACACTTTGTCCACATTCTTTTTCTTATCTGTTTGGGGACGAGGGAAAAGTTTCCGCCCTTCTTTACCCTCACAGAGGTCCCGAGGCCAGTCAAGCCAGCCTCAGCCTGGTACTTCGCAGAGATGACGAAAAACTATGTCATTTGCGGAGCTCCACTGGAGAGTCCTACTCTCCATTAGAGGGTTTTTTTTCAGTTTGGGATCCCATCTGACGACTGCCTACTTGGGCATAAGTCGCCGTACATAACACAGCCTACTACTACTAGCCTATAATGAAAAAAAAGTGTAAATAACAAATCAACGATAAAAAAGGATAAAGACTAAAATATTAACAAGGAAACAAAGCAAAAACGTAAAAAGGAAGAGCGCTCTGGTATCGGGGGGTGGGCCTCCAAAAATTATGGTCCACAACTGTGTGCACGAATCCATCCCGACTACAAGGGACGAACTGTAGCGACCCCACTCGTCCCGGTACCGAGACAAGTAGCCAAAGCAAAATCACCCAGAGTGGGACATTGAAAAGAATGCGCCGAACAGTCCTGGGGACAAGCAGTCGTCACAATAGGGCGCAGGCGAGCGCTCCATCAAATGGCGGTGCGCCCCGCTAGTGTGCCCAATTCGGAGACGACAGAAAGCAACCCGAAGCCGTCGCGGCATTGGGGGGGGAGGGTAGGTCCATGATAACAGTTGGGGCGCTATACCACGTAACTAAGTTCCCCTCGACCGTCTCCCATCTTCTTAGCCAAGCATCCCGGAGGGAAACCCGTATTCCTGTCATGTAATCATGTGACTAAGAGCGCAACGCTGGTCTGGTCGCCCAGTCCTCGCGGACTCTTTAGCGCCCTCATTCCCCACAATTATTAAATGTCCAGGAACCCAACATAAGATAATCTAGACATCCGCACTGCTCGCAGAAACCGTAGCGTCACGGATATCGCAAACCAGGGGATGCGGAGATTCCAATGCTCCGAGAGCACTCAGGGCGCTTTGTGAGTCGCTAGAAATCACAGTAGAACGGGGCACATCGCGTTATCTCCCGTACCGAGGGGTGTATTGACACCAGCTCGGCCGTGAAGAAAACGCAGACTTCAAACAGAGGGGATACGGCGTGGAAACCCCCTCTTGGGACTTGGAACCATCCGTATATACTGGCACGGTTACAGCGTGGCGTGGTGTGCTCAAAAAAGGCCGCACGCAATACCCCCGGCGCTGTAGAAGCTTTGGGAGCAGAGGCGTGGCGAGAAAGTGAAAGGTGGTACTCTCCAGGGCAGAACTAGGGGCGCCATCGGCCGGAGAGCTATACCGAGCTCTCGGAGTTTCCTAGCCCTAAACCCAAAGATATTAGGTATGACTGGCGTCTCTCGGCGGCATAAGCACAGTCGAGATGAGCTGCGGATGCAGTGAGAGCTGTTAGCGACTGAGGGAGGCACCGGGCTCGCACGTGGAGGCAAATAATGAACTGTGCACGGCGCAGAGCGAGTGACATCTCACCAGCATCGACAAGTAGGCTCTCAATGGGGAGGAGCGGAAGGCACCAGTCGCCAGGCGAAGGCCGGTGTGGTGGATCGAGTCCACCTTCCGCAATAAAGGATCGGCTGTGGATACATAAAACTCGCATCCGTAGTCGAGCTTCGAACGAACAAAGGATCGATAAAAAATCAAGGCAGTAGCCCTTCAGCACCCTAAGCACTGAACGTCACGGAACGACGAATATCCAAGGCGCGGGTACAAGAGACCCTAAGGCTGCGAATATGAGCCTCCCAGGTGAGGCGTCGGTCGAATACAAGACTAAGGAAACGGTGCGACTCAACCACATCCAGGCGCACCCCATTAAGAAACAAATCTGGGTCGGGGTGGAGCCGTGGATGGCGGCAAAAATGCACCACCTTAGTCTTGGCCAAAGAAAGCTGAAACCTGTGCGCTTCGGCATAGCTAGAGACGCGGTTCAATGCCTGTTGGAGTCGACGCTCCAGAGTTGGCATTTGGGGCACGCCAAAAGAGATCGAAAGGTCGTCCACGTAGAGCTTAGCGAGAACATCTTCCGGCAGCACTGAGATGATGCCGTTGATGCTCAGGGCAAAGAGTGTGACACTGAGGACACTCTCTTCCTGCTCCTTTGGGCCGGAGAGAGCTCCCCCCACCGTACGCGGATCGACGATCTCGCAAAAATTCAGATATAAAGACTGGGAGGAGTCCCCTCACCCCCATCGTGTGCAGAGTCTCCATGATACCGTATCGCCATGCGGTATCATAGGCCTTCTCCAGATCGAAAAACACCGTGACGTAGTGGTGTCTACGAAGGAAAGCCTCGCAGACGGCATTTTCCAGTCGGAGCAGAGCATCCGACGTGGAGTGGAACTTGCGGAAGCCGCACTGTGCAGAAGACAAGTGGCCTCCGCTGTACAGGAAAAAGGCTAGACTAACATTCATCAATTTCTCCATCAACTTGCACACGCAAGAGGTTAGAGAGATCGGGCGGAAACCGGTCGGAGTAGTGTGATCTCTCCCCGGTTTGCGAAAGGCGAGCACAGTAGCGATTCGACAGGAGTCAGGGAGAAGACCCTCCCCCCAGATCCTGTTGAACAAATCTAACAGAAAGGCCATGCCTCGCTCACCCAGGTGTCGAAGCATGGCGTACGGGACATCGTCCGGACCATGGGCGGTATCCGCGCACGAAGGGAGAGCGGAGCGCAACTCACTCACAGTAAACCTGTCGTTGAAGAGTTCTCCTCTTCTGGAGGTAAAGTCCAGCCTTCCGCGACATCACGACGTGCATTGAATGCTGGCGGAGCAGCATCCCGGCTAGAGAATGCGGAAAAAGCGGTCGCGAAGGATTCTGCCACGGACGCGAGGTCCGAGATTGCGGTCCCATTCTCCTGGAGAACGGGAGGGGGGTCCTGCGAGAACTTGCCCCGAATCCTTTTGACTCGCCTCCACACCTCTGCTAAAGGGGTCTTCCCGTTAAGTGAAGACACGTATGCCCGGAAAGAAGAGCGGCGGGTGTGCTTCGAAATATACCGGAACCTAGCCCTAGCCAGACGAAATTCACCCACAGTGAAATCGTTCGGGCGGCGCTTATAGCGCATGTAGGCATAACGCTTCTGTTTGAGAGCCGTCTCACACTCGGCCGACAACCATGGGAGTGGTCGGCGTGAAAAACAGCCAGACGTTCTAGGAATAGTAGTCAGGCCCACGGCGATGAGGTTGCCGGATTAGAACTCAACGGCCTCATCTACCGAACTAAACTCCTCGACTGAGATAGAGAATTCAGTCATTTCCTGAAATGAAGGCCACCACGCCCGCGCCAAGCACCACCGAGGTGGGCTCTCAGGCGGCAGTTGCCCTGAAAATGATATTTGAAAGGGAAAGTGATCACTACCATGGAGGTCATCGACCACCCCCCAATCAAAATCAGGCTGTGCATCCGAAGAGCACAAAGATAGGTCAAGGCAAGAAAATGAAGCGGTTCTCGGACAGTGATGCGTAAACTCATCCACGTTTAGGACACCCATCTCAAGCTCTTCGATCAGATCGGCCAGGACTTGTCCCCTGGGATTTATGGAGTAATCTCCCCGGAGAGGATGCCTCCCGTTCAGATCTTCAAGCAAGAGAAAGGGCCTCGGCAACCGTGCCACAAAGCGGCGGAAGTCCCCCGCGTCGAAGTCAGCTGACGGTGGAATGTACGCAGAAATGAAAGTATACCTCCTATCCAGGTTAGCCCGGAGTCCACGGCAATTCCATTGAAGGAATATGCCCTCCAGGACTAGCTCGGAGGAGACGCGGGGGCCCTGCTCGAACAGAAGACCCTCACGGAAATGGCGGTACGCTTCCCGGGGGCAGAACCCCGGGCGCTGTCGCCTTCGGAATCGGGGGGCCCTCTTTTCGAGGGACCACCATCTCCGAGCCACTCCCCCCACCATTAGGCGTGGGCGAAGGAGCCGAAGCTCCTTTGTTGCTGTCCTCCTTTCGGGGGACAGCTTTAGGAAGCCCGGAAGATGGCCTAGCGACCAACTTCAGGGGTGTTGCCTCCTGTGAGTCTAACGACTCGGTGGAGGCGCGTGGCCGTTTCGCTTACGGGAAACGGTCACGCTGGGGGAAGAGGGGGGAGCCCTGGTTTTAGCCGGGGCTGGGTAGGAACCCTTTTTGCCGCCAGCTTTACCAGGGAAGCGCCCGGGTTGAGTAGAGCCCGAAGAAGGGCTCCGAATGGGCGCGGAAACAACCGTGCTCGTTGGCCTGGATGGGCCAGGAGCAGAGGGTACCTTTCTAACTATTGAGGCATATGACGTCTCAGGCAGAGCCGGGCGCGCCAGGACCAAGTCCTTAGCCTCGCGGAATGAGGTCGATCCTGGGCCTGAACGGCCAGGATTTCTTTCTCAAGGAGATATGCACCAAATTGCTTTGAAGAAGCAGGGTGCGGCTCTCCGCAATTGACACAGACTTCGGGTGACCCCGACTTTGCACGTATACATGAGCGATTCGTATGGCCGAAGCGGTGACAGTAATAGCACCGCCGCGGCAGTGGCACGAATGCCTTCACGCGGTAGCGGTACCAACCGGCACGCACCGACTCAGGGAGCTTGTCACAGTCGAACGAAACGAAGAGTGTAGAGGTGAGTATCGAGGCCCCTCCTTGTTTTCTCATCACACATTCGACCTTGACTGTCCCATGGTCGGCCCGCTCTAGGGTGATGTCCTCAATGGAGTAGTCAACGAGTTCCCTGGCATAAACTACTCCTTTCACAAAGTTCATGGTAGAGTGCGGCGTCACACTCACCGGGGTGCCATGAAGTGTCCGAAGAGCACTTATCTTGGCCGCCTCGGCGGGATTCGCCGCATTCGCCAGAAGGCTCCCGTCCGAGAAACGGGTCACCTTCGGCTCTCTACCTATTGCACTAGCTAATCCTCTCCTCTGATGGATCATGTTGCCCTTGGACAACATGGTGCCATCAGTGGAGCGAAAAACGAAGAAGCGCTTGAAGCCAGCGGGATTGAAAACGCCAGGTAACCCCTGAATGAGGGGCCCCGATGTCATCGAGGCTCCGCACACGGTGGGGGTAGAGGGGCCGGATGTGCCGGGCTTGGCTTGGTCGCTTGCCAAAGTGGCAGCAGACCCATCCGTCCCCACAGCTCCCTCGGATGGAGAGGAGCCCCGAGTCTTCATAGTCTTTTTCGTCCTTTTCTTTTTTGGAGAGGAGGGCGGGGAGTGAACTCGCTTCTCACCTCCGCCGGTAGAAGCCCCCAGGCCAGATAGACCGGCCTCAGCCAGGTCCTTCTCCGAAATGGAGAAGGTCCTGGTGGTCGCAGGGGCATCATCCGGAGGAGATCCCTCCAGTTGTTGTACTGCCTCAGAATCCCCATCCGTTTGAGGAGGACCTTGCATAGGGGCGGATTCCCCCTACCGTCTGAACCCCGTCTGAGGCTGGGGTTCCTCAAGGACCATGTGTGTCACAGGAGGGGCCTCCAGTTGGCCATCCCCTACCAAGACATCGCAGGTCCCCTTGGCTGTATTGTCACTAGTCTTGTGTGAGGAGGCACAGGCCTTGACCCCAGCAAGGTTCAATATTCTTGCCAGCAGGTCTTTTGAGGGAAGCGACCGAAGGGGCCTGGCTTCCCTCTCCCCCCTAAGGGGGTTTGCCCTACCGAGCCGCTTACACGAGGGGCGGTCGGCAATGGGCTGCCTGCTGGCTTTTTTGGCAGACCCCTTGGAAAGAAAAGAGGGGACTGCCGCTGGAAAAAAGAGAGGTGCCCGAAAGCACCTCCAGAGAAGGGGGTGAGGGGGAGTTCCCTACACCCGTAGGCGAAGGAGAGGAGTAAGCCTCATCTCCGGTTAGAGAAATATGGAGGGTCCCCTGCGCAAGCACAGGGGGGGGGGGGAGACCTCCATTTATTCGGTGGAGCTGCCCGAGGGCGGCTCCGTCGTTGTTATAGGGGGAATTAAACGGAGATGGTTTTTTTCTTTTTGCATCATTGGGCATGGTGACCCTCTTTGTTTTACGGGACGCAATCGCTCACCACTTCTTGCAGTAGCCCGCAAGGCAAGAGGTGCTTACAGGCCCGGCAGAGCCAGGCGCCGCCATTTGGGACCACCCCTCCAGCCTGGTGGCCTGGCAGTCCATCGGCATGCGGCTCCACCTTGAACACGGCGTAAAAAGATAGATTTTGAACACGAGAGGAAAAGGGATGTGAGGAAGGTATGGGTGGGGATGAAGCAGGTTGTTAAAAACCAACCACCCCAGACCGGAGCTCAGGGGTTAGTGAACATTGTCCCCCACCCCCTCAGCGGGACGGTTGGCTGAAAGGAAGGTCAGCATCTACCCTGTGAAATTAGAGGCTGACCAGAGAAAGCTGTGGGAGAGATTGTTTGAAAAGCGACGTAGTAGGGGAGAAATACAGGTTATCTGAAGGAAGGAAGAGAGGCTAAGCTGGGGCCGGACGGAGCGCTGGATCCCGTCAGCACGGCGGCCAGGATGGCAAATCACCAGTTGGCATCTGGACCGCGCCAAGAGATATCGAAAGGTCGTCGAGGAAGAGCGCAGCGAGAACATCTTCCGGCCACACCGAGGTGATGCCATGGATGCTAAGGGCAAAGAGTGCGACACCCTCTAGCTGCTACATTGGGCCGGAATGGACTCTTCGCATCCGTACGCAGAATCGAGGAATTCGCAAAAATTTAGATAGAAAGATTGGGAGGCGTCCCCTCGCCCCCTTCGTGTGGAGAATCTCCATGCGGTATCACAGGCCTTCTCTAGATCGAAAAACACGGTAGCGTAGTACTGTTTACGAAGGAAAGCCTCGCAAACGGTATTTTCCACTCGGAGCAGAGCATCTAACGTGGAGTGGAACTTGCGGAAGCCACAGTATGCAGAAGAAAGATGGCTTCCGCTGTCCAGAAAAAAGCTAATCTAAAATTTATCAATTTCTCCTATGTTTGCAAAGGGCGAACACAGTAGTCTGGGAGGATAACATCTACTCAGATCCTGTTGAATAAATCTAACAGAAAGTCCATGCCTAGCTCACCTAGGTGTCGAAGCATGGCGCCTACCGATCAGATCTCCGAGCAAGAGAAAGGGCCTCGGCAACCGTGCCAAGACGGGTCTAAGTCGTCTGACGGTGGAATCTACGCATAAATAACAGTATGCCTCTTATCCAGGTGCAGCTGCACAGCTACTGCCTGAAAGGAGGTATCTAAAGCAAAGAGAAGAACAAAGACATAATGCCATGTGTAAATCGCGCATCCTCCTACCCGGCACTCATCCCGTGGTGGTGGGGGGAGCTTGTCACAGTCAAACGTGACGAAGAGTGTAGGTGTGGGTCTCGATGCCCCTCGCTGTTTTCTCATCAAATGTTCGACCTTGACCGCTTCATGGTCGGCCAGCTCTAAGGTGATGTCTTCTATGGAGTAAACTACGAGTTCCTTCGCATAAAATACTCCTTTCACGAAGTTCGTGGTAGAGTGCGGCGTCACACTCACAGGCGTGCAATCAAATGTCGGAAAGGCACTTGCACTTTTCGTCTTGGTCAGGGACTCCCCATCCGGCGATGCACCAGGGTCGGAGGTGCCGATCTTCACCTGGGCACTTGCCAAAACGGCAGCGGACCCGTCCTTCCCCGCGGCGGGAGAGGAACCCTTAGTCTTTTTAGTCTTGCGGTTTTTTTCCCTTTTTAGGAGAGGAGGGCGGGGAATGCACCCACTTCGGTCCTCCGCCGGGAAGGACCGGCTTCAACAAGCTCCTTCTCCGAGATGGAGAAGGTCCCTCCTCTCCTCGTGTTATCTTGGGCCGGTGAACCGGCATCCGTCGGGGAAGAGAGGGTGGCACGTATAGTTACCCCCTGCAACCTCAATATTCGCCCCGGCAGGACTTAGGAGAGCACAAGCCGATGGGCGCTGTCATCCTTCGCCCCCCCCCTAAGGGGGTTGGCCCTATCGAGCCGCTCCCACCGGGACTGGTCAATTATTGGCTGTCTGTCTGCTTTCTTGACAGTACCCTTGGAAAGCAAAGGGGGGACTGACACTTGAAAAGGCGAGTCCAGAGAAGAAGGTGAGGGGTACTCCCCTGCACCCGTATGCAAAAGAGAGGAGTAAACAAACCTCCTCACCAGTAGAAGAGATTTGGAGGGTCCCCTGAGAGAGCACAGGTGAAGGGAGGGGCTCATTTTATCGGTGAAGGTAGAGGGAGAGTAGTTTTTTATCATCATTGGGTATGGTGACCCGGTAATTGTCATGAGACGCAAACACTCAGCACCCCATGCAATAGCCAACTCTGAGAGGGGTGATTACGGCACCGGCAGAACCAGCTGCCGCCATTTGAGGCCACTCATCCCGCTTAGTGACTTGACAGCCCATCAGCATGGCAGCTCTACCTTAGGCACGGCAAAAAATATAGACATTGAAAGGAGGAAGAAATGGGATTTGAGGAAGGCGTGGGTGGGGCTAAAGCAGGCTGTTAAAAACCCACCACTCCAGACCGGACGTTGTCCCCTCCTCATCAACTCCGATCCGGGATAGTTGGATGAGAGGACGATCAAAGAAAGTTGTTGGAGAGGTTGTAGGGTAAGAAGACATGCTGTCAGAAAGGAGAAGAGGCTAGGCTGGTGGCGGAAGAGGCGCTGAGTCCTGTCAGCACGGCGGCTAGGAAGGCAAATTGCTGCACCCCTCAGGGGGTCCATTAGTGTCTCCGGGGAACTGTGGCCTCTTGGGAGAACCTTAAACAAGAGGGAACTTTGACTCTATGGACTTTACCCAGCGGTTGAAAACAGGCATTCATAAATGACTCTGAACCTTTCCTTATACAAAGGTTTTAAACTAAATGACGGTTGATCAATGTGAGTAGATGAAATCACTGGACCGCTGAATCCAATCTTTTCGGGCGAATCTACACGAATAAAAATAATATTTTCTACCATTTTAAAGCAAAATACCAATGAGGGAAGGGGGGGAGGGGACAAAATCTTAAAAGGAGAGCTGCGAGAAGAAATTCGCCAACCCATAAGTGAAAATGTGTGGAAGAAATATAACCGTAGATGATCTTGGAGGCATTTGGGCCGGGAAGGTACATACTCTTCCAGATTTCAACAGCACCGAGAAAACCCGTGCTACATGACACCCATTGTGGGTGCGTAAAATAAAATGAGGAAAGCAAAGACCACCGCCATCCTTAACCGGATGGATGAATGGACGAAAGCTGGTCGGCAAATTTTCCGCCCTCGAATTTTAAGGGCAAGAGAAGGGGAATTTTATCATGCAGACATCTAATAAACAGAGACCAATAGATAAAGTGGTCAGGCTTGAGGGGGCGCTCGGGAAGGCAAACAAACCTCCAGATATCACTTGACATACCCATACGGGCGCGAAAAAGGAAATATGAGGGGGGAGATGTGTGGGGGGGGGGGGGCAGTAAGAATCAAACCACGTTATAAGCCACTGCTACCCTATCCAGAACCGATAAGAGGTGCCTCCTCCCCTTCCGGACCCCGACCAAGGATGAATGGACGAATGCTGACCGGCATCTTAGCGAAATTAACTGCCGGAATCTACACCAGTCACCCTCCCTCCCTGCCCTTACGAGGGCAAAAATAAAATAAACCCAGATTCATACCCGCTGCAACCTCCGCCAACCCGAAACCCAACCCCTTCCGGTGTTTGAAGGAAGAATAACGGCGAGTACAAAGATCACTTGGGTACAATAATAAACGAACCAACGGGAGTACAAGAAGAAAACCTCGAGTATCATCCAAAGGGCGCATTCACAGAGGAGGAAAGGAAATCTATACCAGCCCCATGTCTGAGCCGGGAGGGCGAGTCCAATGTCTCTGCAGGAACAAATTCGCGGTTAAGATAACTGACACTCGAACCTACCCCCCCCCCCCACGTGCATGGTAGAAATGAATGAATAGTGCAGAAAATAACCAAACGGACTAGCTCGCAGCCAAATTCAAGGACGGGTAATTTGCATGAAAATCCCCAATAAAAATATAGACATCTAGAGAATAGACAAAAATATAGCTATGGAATCAATAGAATGGAAGTACAGGAATTTAAAACCATCAAAGGGTGTAAAAGGATATAAAAAATAAACTATTGAGAACTCCCATGCATGAGAGAAGAATAAGGAAAACACTGGAAGGTAAAACAAGAACACGCTAAAACGCAAACCTGTGCGTTTATACAAAGCACAATTTATTGATTGCGCACGGGGCTGAGGTGCGTGCGCGAATGTGAAAAAAAGGAAGAGATTCCCTCCCCGGCCTACGGTCTACTCACAGCGTCTTCCATACGCTCGAGTGAGCAGTGGATCCGATTCTACGGGATACCCTTACATATTTCAAGTCTCTGAGTAATAAAAGGCCCCCAAACGAGAGGAGAGAAGTGGTAAACCCGTATCATATTATTTCCCCCTTTGCATATCCTCGCTAAGTGTATTCATGCTATCTCGAAAACCGGTTGTCGGTCACTGGCGGGCGAAAGGTGGCTGGTGGCTGACTGGCTGAGAAGAATGGGGGGAGCAGGGAGAAGAGGAAACCGGGAACGCCCGATCATTACGCCGCCTCGTGGGCAAAGAGAAAACATGCGATCGAGGTTATCACGCAAAGGCATGGAGAAAGGAAAACTAACAGATTTGGGGAGGGGGGGAGGGTGTTGTATAATCCAACATTAATTTATTCATTAATTAAGAAACGAAAGGGAGAGTAGATATGACAAAATAATAGCGATTTTGGCCCAAAGTAAAATATGGGATGCGAGACCGGCTTTAAATAACAGAGAAGGTAACTACAGTTCCGACCAAAACTAGAACAAAAACCCGAGGCTGCATTCTTGTGAAAATACTCCTTTAATATGCCTCGGGTGGTTCATAGAACAGCGAATTAATTAAAGTTGATGAAAATGAGTGTATTGGAAGAAAGGATTTGTTCAAAACTAGAGCGACAACTTTGTTTACACGTACAAAATCCGAACTAATAATAAGGGTTTTATATGGAGCCTTTCAAACCTTTAAGTCTTCGTAGGGCGCCGTCCAGACTAGGAAAAGTCCTGACAGAAGAGGGAAGTTTGGGAGCCCGTTTCAAAGCGCCAGGCGAGAAAGGGCGGATAACGGAGGGTAATTCATTCCAAAGCTTAGGGGCAACTACCGAGAAGACACGATCACCGATGCAGCAGAGAGGAGTGCGAGGGACCGAAAGCAGGAAGGCACTTCCCGAGCGAGGGGCGCTTTGTTGTCTGGACACAGCCACTGTGGAGGATAGGTAAATGGCCGGGGAGGGGGGGAGCTCTTTGTTGTCTGGACACAGCCACTGGAGGACATGTAAGAGGAATTGCGGTGTTCATGAATTTAAATGTGAGGAGGACTTTAAACGTAATTCCAATTTAACGGGCAGCCAGCAGTTCGCAGAGCAGGGGCGTGGCACGAGAGAAGCATCATCGACGGAGGAGATCTCGAGCCGCAAAGTTTTGGACAAGTTGAAGGGGGCGAAGTGTAGTGTTGGTGGCTCCAGTGAGAAGAGTTACAGTAACCAAGGAGAGGTAACAAAGACAGGGGTAACTATCTGAAACTGTTTCAGTCAAAGTGGGACGGGATACGAGTGAGGTTACAGATTTGCAAAGGAAACACCCAGGTTTCTAACGCGATCGGGAAGCCACCGAGATTGAGAGAAAGGACTACCTACATTTTTACGGCGAGCGACATGTGCTGCGATGCCCATCGAGAGAACCTAAGTTTTGTCATGGTTGAGTTTGAGGAAGTTATCCGATAGCCATTCAGTAATCGTGGCCTATGCGGATAATGAATTAGTGAAGGTCACAGCGAACGAGTTTCGGGAGGAGAGAAATATTTGAGTATCATAAGCATAGAAATAAGCGATGCGGAACAAGGCCAGGAGGAAGGTAGATATGAAAGAGGAGCGGGCCAAGGACAGAACCCTGAGGAACACCGAGAATACAGCAGCTGACTGAGAGACCTCGACCCCAATGTGAACAGAATTAGTTAGTACGAGATGACATACGAGGGGCGGTCAATAAGTTTTGCGAATCGGTAGGGCAAAACAGAGGAAGGGGGATGGCTGTTTATGGGGGTGTTAGGACAAGTTATGACAAGTCAGGACCTGCAGCCGAACGCTCCTGCCTCGTCTATTTAAGAAGCAGTAGCTGATCGCAAATCGTCAGTCACAATTTTTTCAACAATGGAGAAGGTTGAGCACCGCGCACTGATCAAATTTTTGACCAAGGAAGGCAAGAATGCAAGAGATCCATGAACGCATGGTTGCAGTGTACACGGATACCGCCCCTTCATATGCAACCATTGCTCGCTCGAATAGGGAGTTCCACCATGGTCGTGAGTCCCTTGAAGATGACCCCCGTCCAGGACGCCCGTCAGACGTGACCAACGAGGACAATGTGGCCCGTGTGGAGAGGAGGATCCTCCAAAATCGACGGGTGAAGGTCGAAGAAATCGAGCGAGAACTTGGAATATCACATGGAAGTGTTATCAACATCATCCATACGACAATTTGGCCATGACCAAGGTTTCTGCCCGTTGGGTCCCTAGAAACCTCACGCCCCATGATCGACTTCAACGTCGTCAAAGTCCACAAGGCCAGAGTTGCACAAGCTGCCCTGCGCGAGTGCGGATTCGAGGAGGTCAACCATCACCCCTACAGTCCAGATCAGGACCCTAGACTACTTTTTATTCCGCCAGCTCAAGGCTGCAATGCGTGGACGCCTGTTTGGGGCCAATGGAGATGTCCAGCTCGCCGTCCAAGAGTGGATTAAACAGCAGTCGGGAGATTTCTGGTTGTCGGGAATTCGAAGCCTCAGGGACAAGTGGCGCAAATGCATTGAAGTCGAGTAAAACCTTTCCTCATATCTCGTTTACTTATATCCGAATTGCAAAACTTTTTGACCGCCCCTCGTAAGAGCGAAACCAGTTTAGAGCATTCCATAGAGACCCAGGAAGTCACGAAGGCAGTGGTCAACGGTGTCAAATGCTGCAGAGATCGAGAAGCACCAGAATTTAATGGCCGTCGGCCATTAGGGCGCATAAGGGCGGCTAAGCGGTCTGAAGAACTCCCGAGTGGCGAGACTCTGTAAAGAGAATCCCAAGGAGTTCTTTGGATATGTAAACAGCCGTAAACCAATCCGTCGAACGATTGGCCCTTTGAGGAATGAGGAGGGGACATTAAATCACTCAGATCCGGAAAATGCTAACCTCCTCAACGACTACTTCTCTTCAGTGTTTACTGAAGAGTGTGGTCCCACCCCTCAGCCGACGGATTCCTACTAGGGGAAAAGCTGGAGGATTTGGACTTCACCGAAGGAGAAATAAAAAAGAAGATCACTGACCTAATGACGAACAAGTCACCTGGCCCGGATGGGTTTCTACCCTAAAGTGTTAAAAGAAGTGCGCGATCAAGTGTCACGACACCTGAGCGCAAGCTTCAAATGTCAATCCGGACCAAATGCGTTCCTAGAGACTGGCGTGAAGCGGAGGTGACTCCTATCTTCAAGAAAGGAGACCGTAGTCAACCGTCGAACTACCGACCTATCAGTCTAACCTCGATAGTCGGTAAACTCATGGGAAGCATGATGGTGGACAAAATGACGTCGCATTTAGTCAAAGCTGCTACTGAGGAGTTCCCAGCACGGCTTCCGAAGGCAACGGTCATGCCTGACGAATCTTGTGGAATTCTTCCACTTCGTCTTCAGTGAGCACGATCGGGACAAGGCGGTGGATGTGGTCTACTTAGACTTTCAGAAAGCCTTTGATAAGGTACCACACCGCCCCCTTCTCCGGAAAGTGCGAGCGCTGGGCATAGACGGAAAAGTAGCCGGCTGGATCGAGAACTGGCTAAGCGGCAGACGGCAACGGGTGGTGGTGAATGAACAGGCTTCTGAGTGGGTGCCCGTTACTAGCGGGTTGCATCAAGGTTCTGTCCTAGGACCACTACTATTCATCATCTACGTCATGTACATGGACGGTGACATGGTTGCCAAGATTTCCAAATTTGCCGACGATACCAAGCTTGGTATGAACGTTTCAAAGGATGGAAATACTGCCCGCCTGCATGATCATCTTCGAAAGATTGGCGAGTGGTCTGATGCGTGACAAATGCCTTCTAACGTAAACAAATGCAGAGTGATGCATATCGGCCACCGAAATCCTCAATCACCCTATATCCTTAAGGGCACTGCTCTTGAATCCACCGACACTGAGAAGGACTTGGGTGTAACTATTAAGAGTGACCTCAAGTTCTTGAAACAGTGTATTGAGGTGGAGAAGAAAGCCCAAAGGATGTTAGGGTATATAAAGCGACAGTTTGGATATCGGAACAAGGAGATAGAACTGTGTCTGGGAAGCCGCACTGCTCAGAAGACAGATGGCCTTCGCCGTCCAGAAAAAAGGCTAATCTAACATTTACCAATTTCTCCCTTAACTTGCACACGTAGGATGTTAGAGAGATTGGGCGGAAACCGGCCAGGGTAGAGTGATATCTCCCCAGTTTGCTAAAAGCGAGGACAGTAGCGATTCGCCAGGAGTCTGGGAGAAGATCCTCCACCCAGATCCTGTTGAACAAATCTAACAGAAAGGCCATGCCTCGCTCACCCAGGTGTCGAAGCATGGCGTACGGGACATCGTCCGGACCATGGGCGGTGTCCGCGCACGAAGCGAGAGCGGAGCGCAACTCACTCACAGTAAACTTGTGTGGAAGGGTTCTCCGCCTCTGGAGGTAAAGTCCAGCCGGCGGCCTTCCGCGACATCACGACGTGCATTGAATGCTGGCGGAGCAGCATCCCGGTTACAGAATGCGGAAAAAGCGGTTGCGAAGGATTCCGCCACGGACGCGGGGTCCGAGATTGCGGTCCCATTCTCCTGGAGAACGGGAGGGGGGTCCTGCGAGAACTTGCCCCGAATCCTTTTGACTCGCTTCCACACCTCAGCTAAAGGGGTCTTCCCGTTAAGTGAAGACACGTATGCCCGCCAAGAAGAGCGGCGGGCGTGCTTCGAAATATACCGGAACCTAGCCCTAGCCAGACGAAATTCACCCACAGTGAAATCGTTCGGGCGGCGCTTATAGCGCATGTAGGCATAACGCTTCTGTTTGAGGGCAGTCTCACACTCGGCCGACCACCACGGGAGTGGTCGGCGTGCAAAACGGCCAGACGAAGGTTGCTCTCCCTCTCTCTCTCTATTACGTATTGCAGACCACCCAGCAGCCTTCTAAAGCTCGACATTAAACTACGGCCAAAGTTTTTGTGGTAACCAGGATATAAGTCTTGATCTATGGTTCAACTAAAAAGGCGGGCATCATCATCTCGTTATCTCGTATTGACGAGAGCATTTATTATTTACTTAAAATTAAAAGGCGAAAACCAACGAAGCATATCCAATACGAGATTGGTGAGGAAAGGTGACAAAGAAATTGGTAAATGGGGGTGAATATCCCCCCCCCCCCCGAGCTAAAATAATGATCAACCAAACTGCCGGCTGGATACGGGTTCACTGATGCCGAAATATCAATGACCAATTAAAAGGATAATTAATTACATTATTAAAAACATGCAAAATAGCAAAAATGAAAGCCCGAAAAAAATACAAAGCACGTTCAAGTGCCCCGCCCCTCCCGTCCCTTAAGAGACATAAGCGTACGTAAAAAGTCTTTCAAAAAGGTTGCTCGATTTTTAAATGTAAATAAAACAAGTTGTGTGTGATATATGCACTCAATTTATTTGAAATTTCAAAGAACATTTTATAGCATTAAGTGTGGAATATGAGGTCGTTAAAATGTCCGCCGCGGCTTCGCTTGGTGGAACGTATTCGGGAGGCCCAATTTGTCGCATAAATCTGGCTGAATTTGCTGGATGGTGTTCGTTAGGTTGGCTTTGAGGACATCAACTGTTTGCGGATTATTCGCATAGACCTTTGATTTAAGGTAGCCCAAAAGAAAGTAGTCTAATGGCGTTAAATCGCATGATCTCGGTAGCCAGTTGACGTCGCCGCCGCGCGAGATGACCCTGCACTGAAATCGCTGGTGCAAAATGTCTATCGTGGCGTGCGCAGTGTGGCACGTAGCGCCGTCCTGTTGGAACCACATGTCGTCAGTATCCATATCAGGCATATAATCCAGTTGAGGCCACAAGAAGTTGCTTACCATCGATCTGTAGGTCTCGCCGTTGACGGTTATGGCAATCGCATCTTCGTTCTCAAAAAAAATACGGACCGATGATTCCGTTAGACGAAAATCCGCACCAAACAGTGACTTTGTTGAGATACAATTGGTGCTGGTGTATCTCATGTAGATTGTTTTCGTCCCAAATCCGACAATTTTGCTTATTCACAAATCCATTCACCCAAAAATGGGCCTCGTCACTGAAGATGATTTTTTGGGGGGATATTTGGAGCAACTTCCAACTACTCTAGAACCCAATCAGCGAACACACGGGGTTGTCTATGGTCGTTTACTTTAAGTTCTTGGGTAAGTTGGATTTTGTACGGGTGCAGACCCAAGTCCCTACGCATAATTCGCTAAACTGAAGTCGCAGAAAGGGAAAGTTCTTTTGAAGGACGAGAAATTGACTGCCTCGGATTTTCCCGTACACTCTCATTTACGGCAGCGATATTTTAAGCAGACCTTGCGTTTCGGCGACGTACGGGTGTTGGCTGATTGTTGATCGACCCTTTTGCCTCGAATTTGGCCACTAAGCGTCGAAGAGTGGACTCGGCAGGACGATTGTGGCGAGGATAGAAATCCCGTAATGCGCAGAACGTTTGTCGAACGGAGCACTGATTTTGATAATAACATTGATGATTTGACACAGGCTGTTCAACGCTATAACCTTCCATCGTGACTTGCCAAGTATTACTGAACAGTTCACAGTGAGGTTGCCAGATGTCGCTTTAACAACATGGCCACTATCGCCTGACAAAGCTCGAGCGTCCTTGTTGAAAGACCCTTTACATGCTTAAGAAAATACGTAGTATGGAAGAGGCCCTACCCCTCCCAAAATGAAAAATAAAACCAACGCAACCATGGGGGCAGGAACTCGACCCCAGCACCAGAAACAAGGGTCAGCGATTCTGTTACGTATATCACGGGTAACTCGCCGGGCTACCCATGATGTAAAATTTGACGTCATCAACCCCTGGCCAACCCGTCCCCTAACCCGGCATGGACCCCGTGGATGATCCGTTTATGTGTAACCCCCCCCCCCTTTAGTAACAACTCTCCATAAACCCGCTCAGTATGCAGAGTTAAGCAGACCACCTTTCCTTCTTTGTGAGGGTGCTAATCCCGGCTATAAGCCAGACAAGGCAATTAATATCGTAATTCCCATAACCTGCTCTTGAAATATTGGACAGGAGCCATCTCCAATTAGCTGACATCACTGCTGAGAAATTAATGGGTCCATTTGATCCTTTAGCAAGAAGCCGCCATTCCTCTAACTACAATTTTTTTCTCTCTCAGGATTATGATGATATTTGATCAAGGTTTCTACTGCATACTCTCATTTTCAGTCGCGTCAATTTTATGCAGAAGAATGACGGATAGATCTGGCTTCTGGTCCATGTGTCCATGGAGCGACGCCTTTGGCACTTATCGAACACAAAGGTTGCTGAATCTTTCTTTATTCATTATAAAGGAGGGGGAGCAGAACCATGAGGGATGCTTACTTCAATATCAATCTTTTCGGATGGAATTAAACGATCCTTTGCAAGTACAGAAGGGGGATGAGCAATATTTTCATCATTTAACTTGAGTTGACTCTCTGTGAATCATTTAATCCACATATAAAAGCTTTCTTAGGATCATCGTGTCCATAAACCTCTTGTATTGAATTAACAACTTCATGTGGCTTCCATTTAAGTAGAGGCGATCCTTGTAATTCGCGATGTACTAGTTCGAGGGGTGTATAATTCCTATAGTTTTTTTCTGATGCAACTCAATTCGCACAGACGTGTAGCGCACAGTGGTGGTCGGATGAAACTACAATTTTATCAGATTGAGTGACTTTATAGGTTAAAATAGTCAAGATTAGTTTAAACTAACTCTAAAAATAAACTAGCCCAATCAGCCACAGCTAAAGACTAATTTTGACAACTATGCGTCTCTTGCAAATTACACGGATCCGTCTTGATAGTCCCCCCTCCCTATTTTATGATTCTAATGCTAGCTAATATTTAAAAACTATTAAATTAATGTGAATTTCTAATTAAGTTTTCTGTTAAAAACAAAACATAAAGAGATCATTTCTAGTTAGCGCGGATTTCTATTTGGAGAAATATTTCTCGGAACGTATCGCCCGAATCCAAGGATCGATTGTAGGGTTAAAAATCTTGTTACCTTTTAAATCAAAACTATAAACACATTGCTATTGAAGGTGATTACGTGCACCTTGAGTTTGGCAACCTCTTTGTCGTGGGCCTTATTACTGGTCCGAAGATGGTTGGCGTGCACGACGCCGGACTGCAGCCGAGGCCGAAGCGGAGACGGAAGCAGAAGCAAGGCTCAATCAAATCAACCAACCCGGGCCCCACAACATGGACATGTACACTATGCAATAAACACATCACAAAAAGACTAACACCCACAATGTGCAACAACACCACAACACACTAGGTACATCTCAAATGCACAAATACTAAAATCAAACAATACAAAAATACACTGGATGTGC
This sequence comes from Ceratothoa steindachneri, assembly GCA_963969495.1. Lineage (NCBI taxonomy): Eukaryota > Metazoa > Arthropoda > Malacostraca > Isopoda > Cymothoidae > Ceratothoa > Ceratothoa steindachneri. The sequence continues at coordinate 44,042,343 of OZ018332.1, read as the reverse complement.
CCAAAACACCACACCCATCAACGTCCACCCAACCACAACCCACACTCCCACAAACATCACAAACCCCTAGACAATCAAAGAAACGAAACAAACAAGCATCTAAAAATAGTACAAATAAACATAAATGGACAGAACTCGAGCACCTCACAAACAAACATGAAATAGTAATCACCACTCAAGAAACCAAACTCACGAAAACAAGAAAACCCCTCAAATCACAGACTACACAGCAATCAAGACCGACGACAAAAAACACAAAGAGGGAGGAGGCCTCATCACATACATCAAAAATATCACCTATATACAGACCCCCCCCCCCCAACAACAAACAAAAAAACTGAAGCACAAATCACCAAAATCCACCTAAGCAAAACTAAACGCTTACACCTCACAAACCTCTACATCCAACCAAGAGACACCTCGGACCCAAACCACCCAAATGAAGATGCAGATATGACAAATTTCCTCACCCACGTAATCACTCTCACGAACTCCATAATCACAGGAGACACCAACGCACACTCGGAACTTTGGGACTCACCCACAGAAGACCACATAGGAGAACTCATCGCCGACATCACCCAAAACTCAAATCACATAACCTTAAACAAAAATACACCAACCCGTATAGCCACTTCGCCAGACATCACCACTGCAACAAACACCCTACACAGAAACCTCACCTGGAACACGACACACGCTCTTTCTTCTCTTAATCACATTAAACACAAAAACAAACTTTAGGCTACAACAAAACCTCAAAACATGAACAAATTATCACAAGGCAAACTGGACAGAATACACAAAAGAAATAGAACAAGCACTTTCCAATATCCAACTTCCCAAAGATGCACAGACGGGAAACAAAATACTAACCCACACTATCCTACAAGCCGACAAACAACATCCCACGTGGAAAAATACAGAACACACAAAAACTACTCCCTGAACCAATCAGAAACCTCATAGCACAGCGGAACAACACTAGAAAACAAAACCATCATACCCCAACATCATAGAACAAAACAGACAAATAGATCGCGCCATACAAGAACACTAACAAGAATTCTGGAAACATCATCTAGACCAGCAATGGGACCAAAAAATAAACACACAAACTCTGGAAAACCATTGCTGGCCTCACAAACAAAAAAAACAACACAACAAAACAACACCATCACCTTCGGAAACAAAGAAGCCACAAAACCCATACAAAAAGCAGAACACCAACAAATAATTGACAAACACAACCATACACCAAACGAAAAATGAAAACAGAAAAATAGACAAAAAATCTAACCAAATCACAATTCGCAAAATAACAGAACAGAGCATCAGAGCCATAAAACAAGCAAGAGACAAGAAGTCCATCGGGCATGATGACAAACATCAAACACCTAGGTCAAAACGCCATAAACTTCCTCACGCAGACTTACAACCTCGCCATAAAGACAAACAACATACCTAAACAATGGAAAATAGCAAAAATAATCCCAATACCCAAACCAAACAAAAGAGATCCCTACAGTCCAATAGCGCTGCTTTTCCCCATAGCCAAAATACTAGAAAAAATCATCCTACCCTACATCACATCAAACATCCCCAACACACCACACCAGCATGGGTTCAAACCCATGCACTCAACCACCACAGCATTACACACAATAAACAACAATCACACATGGATTCAACAAGAAAATTCCACCACATAGAACCAAAGCAGTTACACTTGACACGCCCAAAGCATTCGGCACAGTAGACCTACACAAACAAGTCAACTAGATCCACAAACACACCATACCCACCACCCTTATCAAGTACATAGCAAACTACATCAAGGGACGACTCCATACACCCAAATACAAAATCCGGAGTTCCCGAAGGAATACTTTCCCAAACACTTTTCAAAATCTATACCTCAGATATACCAACTCCCCCACAAACAGTAAAAATTGTCACCTATGCAGACATTACAATACTCTCCTCACACAACAAACCAGAAACCGCTGCACAACAGACACCTTACGTCAACAAAATACACACATGGACAATAGAAAACTCACTAAAGCTAAACGCTACCAAAACAATGACCACTCTCTTCACACCAGACCATGCAGAATACGACACAACCCTAAATCTAAACATACAAAACATAACGCTACCTACCACAAAAGAACCGAAGATCCTTGGCCTCACTTTCGACCCCAAACTCACATTCTCATAATACATACAAAACACAACAGTCAAGGCCACGAAAACACACACAGTCATCAAGGCACTCACAACTACACTGGGGAAAAACGAAGGAAACGCTGATTAACATATACAAGACAATCACAAGACCAGTACTAGAATACGCCAACACAATCTGGTGCCGAATCATTTCAGAAAACAACATCAACAAAACTACAGACAATACAAAACACAGCTCTCCGCACTGCCACAAGATGAACTCTTGACACAAACACCCAACATCTACACGACGAGACGAACATCCTACCAATCAAAAGTCACCTAAAACTACATGCATCACAACTCGGGTAGAAAACGCAACATCCAAATCATCCCCTCCACCACATCACCAGATAACCCCCCAATCACTGACACAAAAAAGACCATTTTCGATAACAACAACACCTACACCGCCAACTTAGACACAGGCCCTAACATAACAACAGAAGACACAATCAAGCAAAACATGAAAACAATCCCCTCTCAGATCACACCATATTTGAGACACAGAAGCCACAACAAAATACTAAGTGCACAACCTCCAACCATACACAACTCCGAACAAACACTCACAAAGCAGATCAGAACAGTAGGACATATACGAACAAACAAATAAACACTCCTGACATAATACATGCACAAAATATCTTCCACCACACATACAATACCAAACTTCCCCAAATGCCTAACAAAGATACACAAAACCACACATCTCTTCAACTGCCCACAGATCCGCACAGACCTGGGCCCGGTGGATCTCTCGGGGAGACCCCGGCAGGCGACGGGTCTGCTCCTACGATGGCCCGGGAGGCTGTGGTGGGGCCTGGAATAAGTGTGAGGGTCCCCGGCCCACTGTCGGGCCGGGGAAGGGGTCGCCACCACTAACCCTTATGCCCAAGGAGGATGGGTAAGGGGCACGCGTCCAACATGGTCTCCCGAGGAAAGATAAAGGGGAAAGGGAGGAGACGAGCTTCCGCAGCTTCTCTAAATTGGCCCAGAAGCCGCGGCAATTCCATTGAAGGAATATGCCCTCCAGGCCTAACTCGGAGGCGATAGGAAGGTCCTCTTCGAAGAAAAGACCCAAGGGAAATAGTCGTACCCTTCACCGAGGCAGAACTCCGGGCAATGTTGGCCGAGGGCGCTCTCGCAAGGAGTCTCTTTTCCTCCCTCCACCTCGAAACTTTAGGGGGAGGGGATCCCTCCCTTGGAGGATCCACCGCCTCCGAGTTACCTAGTCTAGCCTTGGGTGGAGAGGTAGGAGCAGCAGCTCCTTTGTTGCTTTCCTCCTTTCGGGGGGGGGGGGGAGGAACTCTGGAAGGCGGCGTCACGAGTGGGTGGAAGCGCGTAGCCATTTCGCCTTATGTAAGAGAGGCCCTGGTTTTAACCGAAGCTGGGTGTGAACAAATTGTGGTCAGCTCAACCAGGGGAGCGACTGGGGAATTAGAATTCACGGTAAGGTTCTAAATGGGTGCTAAAACAACCGTGCCGGTAGGCCTGGTGGGACCACGAGCAGAGGGTGCCCTAAAAAAAAAAGAAAAAAAAAGAGAAGAGCCATAAGACGCCCCAGGCAGCGCGAGGACTAATTCCTTAGCTTCGCGAAGAGACTATCCCCAGTCTGAACCAGGGCTGGCCAAAAACCCAAAATTTTGAAAAAGCCCAATAAAACCGGGTTTTATTCTGGGTGTTTTCAAAAAACAGATGCTACAAGCATTAGTAGAATAACATAGAAAAAGAATAGCTATCTCTATTTTTATAATAATAATTAAATAGTATAATAATTATATTAAGGTAAGAACAGATCACTGATTGAGAATTATGATAGCCATAACCTGTAGAAGGAGAGAATTCATATTTATAAACATAAATATGAATTTTGAATAAAATAATAAGTAGCATTCATTTCTTGAAAAGAAAATTGTAATTTTGAAAAAAAAAAAAATAAACCCAGGTTTTATTCTGGGGGTTTTCAAAAAATGAATGCTACAAGCATTAGAATAACAGAAAAAGAATAGCTAACTCATCTTTATATAATATTAATAATTACTTAGTTTCATAATTTTATTATAGTAAGAATAGATCACAGTAACAGATTACTGATCAAGAATTTGGGGTACCCATGTCCCATGATAGCCATAAACTGTAGAAGGAGAGATGAATTATTATGAGTCAGTATCAGAGAAATAACCTTAGATTGATACATATTTGTTGAAATTATAAACATAAATATTATTTTTTTAATAAAATAATTATAACTAGCATTTGTTTCTTGAAAAGAAAAGTGTAATTTTGAAAAAAAAAAAAAAAAACCCTAAAACCCGGGTTTTTTTAAATTTCACTTGAAAAAGCCCCCCCTCCCCCAACCGTTTTTTTTTCATTTGCCCACCCTGGTCTGAACAGCCAGGATTTCTTTCTCCAAGAGAAAGCACCACATTGCTTCGAAGGAGCGGGGTGCGGTTCTCTGAAATCGACACACTGTGTCATACACGATAGGGACTTATCGTGTACGGGCTTGGAGCAACTTACACATACTTCAGGTAAACCAGACTTTGCAAGTCTACAGGAGCGAGTCGTAAAGCCAATGCAGTGGCAGTAGTAGCACCTCTGCGGCAGTGGCAAAAAATGCCTTCACGCGGTAGGGGTACAAACCGGTGGGCACCGAGTCGGTTATCCTGCCACGGTTAAACATGACAAAGAGTATAGGGCTGGATCTCGCCCCTCCCTGTTTTCTCCTCATGCGTTCGACTTTAACTGCCTGGTGGTTTGCCAGTTTTAAAGTGATATCTTCTAAGCAGTATTTTTTTTTTTTTTAATTAAGGGGCTATCTGGCGACTGCCGACTTAGGCATTAGTCGCCGTAAACAAACAGCCTAGTTCTAGGCTACTTTAAAAATTAAACAGGAAACAATAAAAAGAAATAACAATAACAATAAAAAAGCAATAACAAAAACAACAACAACAATTAAACCGGGTTAAATGAAAGGGAGAAGGCCAGCCTCCCCCCAAAAGTCAATAAGTCCACTAGTCATGGTGCACGCACTCGTCCCGAGTACAAGGGACAGGCGGTAGCGACCCCGCCCATCCCGGTACCGGGACAGGTATCGTGCGCAAAGATCACCCAGACTGGGACATTCGACAAGAATGTGCCGAACAGTCTGGGGGACGACGCAGTCGTTGCAATAGGGCGCAGGCGAGCGCTCCATCAAGTAGCGTTCTAAGCAGTAAAGGACGAGTTCCTTCGCAAGGAGCACTAGTTTCACAATGCTCATGGTAGATTGCGTGTCCGAAGGACATTAATGATGGCCGTCCCTGAGGACTCTAAGGCATTCGCCAGAAGGCTCCTGTCCAAGAAACGGGTCACCTTCAGCTCTCCAACAATCAAACTAGCTAGTGCTTTCCTCTGATGGATCATGTTGCACTTGGCCAACATGCTGCCATGACTAGAACGAAAAACCAGAAAGCTTGCCTAGGGGCGGATTCAGGTTCATGTTTGGCACCGAGCCCGGGTTTGGCCCCATGGAAGATCTTGCCATCTGGGGCTAGGTTAACTCCTAACTCTCTCCCAAGGTATCAGGGAGAAAAACGCACTCTTTAGTCTTTTTGGCAGGCGAGTCGACCTCAATCGAAAAAATAGGGAGGTAGGCACGTCGACCCTGTGGAAACTCATAATGCAGCACTGCAGGGGCACGGCCGACGGGCTTCGCCATCGCTTACCCCTCTATAGCCACCTGCCTGTTTTATTGGCAGTTCCCTGTGGAAGGAAAGTGGGGAACTACACTGGTGCAAAGATAGTCGTCTATGGGCAACTCCAAATAAGGAGCTGACTGGGAAGTCACCTCACCCGTGGACGTAGGAGAGGAGTAAATCATTTCTCCCTTAGAACCAGGTGGAAAGGGGACCTGAGAAAGCACAGGGGAAGGGGACTGGGCACTTTTTCTGATGTAAAGCTGCACAAGGGCGGATCCAAAGATGGCAAATGGGAATCCCCTTTGCTGCATGAAGGTGGTGAGAGGGAAGCCTCGCCACCGGTCGAAGTGGTTTATCGTGTTATCTCGTCCTCTCCGACGCATATGGAGGACGATGCCGCGTTTGGAGCGGCTCTCCAAACATTTCGTGTCGCCCCCTACATATTCCTATCCATTATAGCCATTTTTAGATATAAATGGAGGACAATACATGGAGAGTAGATACTATGACCTCCCTATGCCTTGAGAGGCTAAGAGAAAGATAGGCCTTGACAGGCCGGCCCGCCATTCAGGCGAAATTGCCCCCCCCCCCGAGCTTTGACGTAGCCACCTTATATATGTACTAGAAGGTGAGCCGGCCCTCGCAACAGGTAGTGACCTCACGGTATACACTGCCAGTCGAATAAGACCTCGATAGAAGGAAGAAAGTGAGCCGGGCAGCCATAAATAACCTCAGTAAATAGAAGAGAAGTTTGGAAAGGGCGTAGGCGGGTATATGTTAAGTAGAGATAGGAAGGGCCACGAACGAGTAAGGTCGGTGATCACCGATTATCATTATTATACCCCGGCGCTTGGTGATCCCGGGATAGCGTGCAGTCGCCTAGGCACCCGAATTCTTCGCAGGTCAAAACAGTTCCTCCTGGCACAATGTAAGTGTAGACGAAAGGTTGAGGAGATGGTCGTAATAATAATAAATAAATAAAGATAAAGTAGCGCTGAGAGGGAACCGCACCAACTTTGCCAGGCCCCATCAGAGTTCAACTCCTCCGGGTACAAAGTGTAACAGGCTATACGGAGTACTACTCCCTACGGGGCCAGCTCCAGGAGGTAGGAACGGGGACCAGTGTGTGTGGGGGGAAGGGGATGACATTTTGTATGCGAGCCTATGTGATTTGACGAGATGCACTTTTTTAATGACTACATCTACAGTGAATATTATCGTAAAAATTCAGCTTGCAAAGCACACACAATGTGGGTTAACCTAATTACTGCCAACTTAACTATCGGTATAGATCACGCTTTCATATTGTGGCCAGCATTCATCAACGCCGCTCAAGCTATACATTCTTCTGTATACATGTTTAGTCGCGAGCGAGTCTACATCTCCTCACTATTTTGGTCAGTCGGTCATCGACTTGCTTTTTTTTATAACTAACTATTAGACCTATTTGAACGAAATTTGAAACCCTTATGAAGTTTTACATTCTCTTTCGAATGATATAATTGCCAAGGTCCTTCCAAGGTTATCCATGGACTATTTTGTTTTGGCAATAACATAACAATTCGGCCGATTCTAACGAAATTTGAAACCATTATGTTGTTTTACGTTCTCTTTCAAATGATATAACTTTCAAGGTTAGTCTATTTCAAAGTTTTGAAGGTCGTTAGGTCAGAAATCAGAATAATTTAAGAGTCCGTGACTTTCTGGTCAGGAGACCTTGTTTTTTTTTAGGGGGTTAGCGCCTTCTTTACCCCTTGGCTGGGTCGACCTGGGCCTTGGAAAGCGCAGTTAAAAAAAAACAACAGATGAACAGAATCGTAAAGAATATGGAGCTTTAAGAGAATTGCTTGCAAGACCCAATCCTCGTCGGTGGGGGGGAGGGGGGAGGCACAAAAAGAGCACTTCAAACAGAAACAAGGATGAACGAACCACATCGGGAAGATTATTATAATGGGACAAAGGAGAACCGAAAAACAAAGAAGCATCGAAAAAAATGAGAGGGGGGCGGGGGTCAGGCGAATAAGAGACGGAGCGGCAGTGTGTGGCGGCGGCTCAGGAGCTCGCAGGGAGAGGTAGATGAGCCTTAAAGCTGCTGCCGCCACCGCCGCCGCCGGAGTCAGAGGAAGAGACTCGCGAGAGGGAGGAGAGGAGGGAGGGAGGGAGGGATAACACTCGCCTGAGGGGAAATGGCACTTTCGCGAACTAAGGAATCGGTCAAAATGGGAGTGGGGAGGGGGGGAGCAATTCTCCAAACAATGAGCGAGAGGGAAAATGAGACCCCGTCGAGTTAGCGGGGAGGTTGGAAGACAGTAAATGGCAAAAAATAGAGTCGTCTTGGCAACGAAGGCAAGACTACGCGACGGTAACAAGACATCCAACGACAAACTAAGGCAACCATAGTAATGTAAACTGCATGTACCTTTACACTATTCATTCAGCTAAGTAAGTGATTATTAGATTGGTCCATTTGATACAGCCACTTCCTTGGCGTAGATGAAGAACGTCCCCAGGGCGTGTCCCCGTAAGGCAACCGACGAAAACGGACTCGGTCTTAACCTTAGTACTAGTGACTAGCAACAGTGGAGGCGATGGGAAGGACTCGTCTACAAGAGGGTCTCCTCAAAGAAGGCCAAAGCGGCCCACTCCGGAGGATCATTCCTCATACGGTTGACCGAGGCCTTTGGCAATACGACCTCAAACGCGCCGATGGACGGAAGGATTGCAAGAGTCCCGCGTTGAACTATACCCTACAAACGTAGGGTCAGTTGGGCATCACCGTCACTAAAACTACACACACGCCTATCCATTTTACACCCGACCGAACGCAAAGCTACATTTTGTCCCCCCCCCCCCCAAATGTCCCCCTTCAGGTTAGGGTGAGGGTGTGATCTACCTCATTAAACGGGTAAATACATCTTGCACATTTCACCCCCAAGTAAGGGGTGGGAGTAGGGCAGGCCCAACTTTTTGGCATTTTGAAGCTGTTTGCCTCAACGAAAATATGAGCTGCCATCACAGACTTAGGGCACGTATTTAATGCACGACCGAACCAATCAATTGCGGAGGCTTTGCACTTTCCACGGTTCTACAAAACAACAGGGAAAGTCCCTCCACTGACCTGCGGCGTTTTATGATAGGATGATAAATGGGTATCGCAGTGTTGGTTTCCCATGGTTCAAAACACTTACAAGTGCCTTTGAATGGCTGAAATGACGCTTCTGCCACTAGATGGCGGCACCCAGCGCCAAATCAGATGGCAGATTTGAAATCTCCGGGGTGAATAACCCTATGTCCCATTGCATGGTTTTAAATGGGTACAATTTAACTTTACTCCTTTTGAAAAAAGGAGAAAAAAGCGACACCTTGACCTGGCCCTTCGCCGCAGGTAAAAAACCAGGGCAACAGACCTAATTCACGTTCTCTCAATTATTCTGAGTAATTTATGACCTTACGAGTTCCTAACTTTCAAAAGTGGGGCAATCCGACCCATAGTTAGTTTTCCTTTAATAATTCTCGGACTAACCTTGGGAGGACATTAGCAATTATATCATTCGAAAGAGGGTGACTTGATTTTTATGTGTGTGTGTGGGGGGGGGGCATTAATGTTAGTTAATTAGTTTTGAAAGTGTTCTCGGTACGTGTTGAGGGTGTAGGAGACTACGTACAGTTAGGGATGTTACCCGTGTAATTATTTAGGCGGAGTGGGTCGTAGGTGTGGGTATATCATGCTCGAAAAGATTGATGGCGACTTGAGACCCATCGAAGTAATTCTTCCTTTGGACGCGGAACTGTGTTGTCTTAACTTGAACCAGTGTTTTGGAGGAAGATTGCAGTTGCCGCTGGGTCGATGGTTGTTTTCGTAGGTTGGCTCTGTTTTGTTTCCTTGAACGGTGTCTGATTTGTCGGGAGAAGTTTAGGTTCGCTGTGTTTTAGGTTTCCCCTTGGGATGTATTAGTTGTCGGCTCCGTTTATATCGCTGAACTTGGCGACTGAGTAGATGTGGAGCTTTAGTTCAATATAGCTGCTGAAACGGTCCCAGTCAGCTAGGTTGTAGTTGGTGTAAGTGCGTGGAAGTATTATAGGCGTCTCTGAAGGGAAATTTATATAATGATTGGGAGATGGTGGAAGATAGGGCAGTGTGGGTTATCCAGGTTGTTTTTTTTTGTGATGGGGGGGGGGGGGGGGGCAAGAGAGCCTGATGTGTGGGAGGTGTCTGCGGAGCAGGTGCTGAAAGATTGTTCTGGGCGAACAGGCGGATCGAAATGTTATGAAATAATGCGGGGAAGGGGCGAGGGGTCTGTCTGGGGATTTTAACCGGGTGGGGACAGTCTTAAAGTTGCGCATTCCGAGGGTATGTTTGCTGCATTGGAAGGTCGTATACCCCTGGTTCATAATTCGGTGGGCAGAGGGAGAGGGGGGGGGGGGTATGGTAATTTTATCACGACTCAAGAGGGCATGAGTGTCAAGTGACGGGGATGTCTCCTCTCTTATGTAAGTGATTAGGCTACCGCTTTCGTGACTCTTTTTCTATGACGCTCATCTGGCGACTGCCTACAACGGCACAAGTCACCGTACTTAATTTTAAGCCTAATACTAGGCTAGATTAAAATAAAAATCCCCCCCCCCTTCAACTACATCAAACAAGACAAACCAAAACAAAAAAATAACGAAATAAAGCTAAAACAAAGAGGAGGAGGAAGCACGCACCCGCGCAGAACCATGCGACCAACACCAGAGCCCAATAGAATGGAGGCCAGCCTCCTAGAAAAAGTCGGATAGTACACGAACTCGTCCCGAGTACAAGGGAGAAGCGTCAGTTTCTCGGATGAAGTGTAAAGTTGTGGATATAACGACTTTCTTGAGATCTAATTGTATGTTGCATGCAGCGTTGTGCATATTTAGTGTGTGTATGTGTATGTACGCTTTGGGATTTGTGTGGTAAGTAGACTTAGGTAAGCGGAGGGGGCTGGGGAGAGAGAAGTCCATTTAACCCCATTTTCGCTACTTTCTTTACAAATACTTTCGCACATATTTTCTGGATCGTCGGCTATTTTAGCGGGGTAGACGCCGACCAGCTTTCGTCCATTCATCACTGGAAGGGGAAGTGGGTGGAGATTGAAGAACCATTCACCCGTAGCTCCATTTTTGAGGTGGGGTGGTTATTAACATGGCGGCATCTTTCTCACTCCACCCCTCCCCCGCAAGGAGATGTCATGTGACATCTTCAAGCATGCGTGCCCCCAGTTAAGAACCTAAGTAAACAAGGAGTCTGCAAAAGGCTAATCAATGTTCTGTACAAGGCATCTCCTGTGCCCCCCCCCCCCAAGTTCAGTCACACCTAGCATCCTCATCCACAAGTCTGTCCCTTCTATTCTTAAAACTCCGCCGGGAAGACGATTCTATCGCATGACTAGTGAGCTTATTCCATTCATCTACCACTCGATTTGTAAACCAAATTCTACCAATCTCTTTCCTGAACCTAAACTTGTCCAGATTAAACCAAATTGTTACGTATCCTATCCTATTCGCTAAAAATAATAACCTTACCCACGTCTCCCCTATTATAACCCTTTACCCACTTCAAGACTTCAATCAAGTCCCCCTCGAACTCTTCTCCTTTCTAACTTGTGTAAATTTAGTCTCCTAAGCCTTTCACCGTAAGGTAACCTCCTTAATCCATGAATCATCTTAGTCATCCTTCTGTGCACAGACTAGCAATCCAATATCCATTCTATAATATAGTGAACACAATTGCACCGCACAGTCAAGATGAAGCCTAGCAAATGACAGGTACAGTTTCAGAATGACATCAGCACTCCTATTACTTATACTCCACCCCCCCCCCCCCACTTCCCCAAACTACCTTATTAGCTCTATTCCTAACACTTTTGCACTGCTTTCTAGGCCAGAGGTCTGAACATATCAAGACAGCCAAGTCTCCTTCGCATTCTGACCTTCCTAAACACTCGCATTCAGCTTATTCTGTGGATTCCACCTACCTATACTTAAGTACACTGCATTTGCTTAAGTTAAATTCCCATTTCTCTGCCCATTGAGTCAGTATGGTCAATTCATTTTCTAATTCCTCAGTACCAGAGTCAGACCTTATAATCCTACCCAACTTACTATCATCGGCAAACGTTTATCAGTTCGCTACTTATACCCAAGTCGAGATCATTAATATAAATCAACAACAACAATGGCCCCAACACACCCCTTAGATAAAATTCCGCCACTCATATTTAATCCCATCTACACTAACTCTTTGCTGTCATTAAGCCACGACTGAATCCACCTAAAAAAAATACTTCCATCGATCTCATGCAGTTTTAACTTTATTCAACAGTCGTAAATGTGGCACACCGTCGAAAGCCCAACTCAAATCCAAGTAAACAATATCGTAATATCCATCTCTCTCGGCAGCACCGTACACCTTCTATAAAAAGACAGTAAATTAGTCGAACACGATTTACCCCTAGTAAAGGTGTGCTGAGATTCCTTAGATCAACTTTATCTAAGTGATCCCTAATAGATTTCCCTATTATAGATTCCATCTTTTTCCCCACCACTGATGTTAAACTCATAAGCCAGTAATTAGAGACAATCGCTTTATCCCCCTGCTTAAATTTAGCTATCACATTAGTCTCCAATGCTCGTCCCTGGCGATTTTCTAAATAAGCATGCTACGGGGCTCACTATCACATATTTACATTCCTTTAAAATGCTGGGAAAAATCAGTTGTGTACCATCCAGCCTCAATGCTTCCTGGAGGACCTGTCGCTATATATATCTCACACTATTTTCACTACCTTCATTACACCTCTCTCCTTACAAACTTGCTGACCAACACACCCTAGTTGGTACGTCGCTTTAAACGAGGGGGTGGGGGGAATACCAAGACAACTGTGACCTATGTCTCGTTGCTCTCAATTATTCTGACTTATGACCTTCAAAACTTTCAAAGGTGGGCAATCCGACCCAGTTTTCTTTTAAGAATTCCTGGACTAACCTTGGGAGGCCCTGGGCGATTATCTCATTCGAAAGAGAATGCAAAACAGACTTTCAAATTTCGTTGGAATCGGCCGAATAGTTACGATGTTATTGCCCCCCCCCCCAACCCTCATTGAAAAGTAAAATGGTTACCATCCGACCGAAATAGTAACTTATGAGTCGGGTGCAAAAAAAAAAAGAACGGACGAAACGTACCTGGAATCCGAGCCCCAGTGCATGGCATATATTTTGGCTAAGTGTCCACGAAGCGTTCTCCTGGTGCGCATCTGGATGCGGCCGATCTGCTCCATGCCAGACGTCGCCTCACCCAGGGTGGTATCCACGGCATTTTTCCGCGCATCCTGTGGACGATAAAGGAAAGGAAAATTCAAAACTACCCCCAAATATCATCGCCAGTAAATTCATTGTCACGATTAATGGAATAGACCCGACCGGACCATCAATCCGTTCTTCTTCACAGTGGCAAAGGTAAGTTCCAAGCTCGTTTACCATGGTACTTGCACCTCGCAGAGCGGTCTTTTCTCTTGTTTTCGATGCTGTGAAATGCAAGTCGACGAAAGCTGTTAATAGTTTCCCGAGGAGCAGATGACCCGTTCTCTCCGACCGCTTGGGCGATTAAGGAGAAAAGGATTTCACTCCACAGCCTGTGTTGCAGGTCACGCCAAAGTTCCCACAATTAAGTGGCGCCCTGCTTTCAGTGAGACTGCCCCGAGGCACCAAGGTTAGAGTGAAGGGAGGCTGTTGCCTGCTGTGGGAATTTTATAGCATCCCTCTGTGCTAGCCATCCACAAAACAGCCAGGAAGCGCGAGTTCGATTGTAGCAACCTCACGCTGAATACTCAGGATATGTACCCTTCAGACACACTTTCTCTAGTCTCCCCACTTGTTGCACATAAAACGTCAGTGAAAGACCCCCGCCACACTACTCTCAATTTCAAAGTAGACCTGTAGCACTAAAAAGTCTGTTTGCGATTATAAGACGACACGGGCTAAAATATTTAACCCATGCTTAGAAAGCGCACGCGGACACTACCCTCCCCCGGCCTCCCGAACGATATTTCAAGGTCAAGAATAATGAACGCTCAGATCTTCGAAACGCGCACCCAATCAATCAACCCCCAACGAATATGAAACGCGCGCGCCTGTCGCCTACCCTCTCCATAAAATAAAAACTCAAATGCCCCCTTTAAGAAGCAAAGAGAAGAACAAACTGGGGGAAAGAGGCTGCCTTTTACAATGGAGGGACCTCCTCCTGGGCGTGAAACGGAAGCCGTGGTCGTTGCCTTTGATCACTGCTTGAAACAAGGACCGGGTTAAAGGCCTGGTTCATACAACGAGCCTTGCAAAGGGCGGGGCGGGGCGGGGCGGCGAGAGTAAATAAAGCCTACCAAAACCGAAAACACAAAATGGGCACTCGCTGGCGCGAGGAGCGGGCAGTGGCAGTAGTGAATCAGCAAAGATGGCTCCATTTGGTCAATTCCCGAAGAAGGAAAAAGATCGCAAGGCAAGGCGGTGAAGTAAGGAGATGTGAGTGTTCAGGTACATAGCCTAAATAACCCCCTCAAATAAATATATATATATATATATATATATATATATATATATATATATATATATATATATATATATATAGAGAGAGAGAGAGAGAGAGAGAGAGAGAGAGACTGAAGGAGTTTTCAGGCGCGGGAGGGCGCCCAAATCTTGGAACCTGACCCCATTCAGCAACAATGGCGTCCCCTAAGTGAACCAGGCAATAAAAAAAAGTGTGAATTAAAATAACATCCTTGTAAGGTTCCCCAAGAAGGAGGGGGTGGGGGGACATAGATTCTATGAGAAAGCCTCTTCACACGAGCCAAAAATCAAAATAAACCAGGACCAGGGGCAACGATCCCTCCCCTTACTCTCTCATTCTGTCCGGAAATGGACTACGGACAGGCCGAGGGAAAATAGCGCTTCAGATTGTAGCGAAGCCAAATCACATGGGATGAGTCCCGACTCGAGTCTACTTCAGGACGGCCGCCACACACTGTAAATAGTCGTGGTTCGGACTCCACGTTAAAATGTAAGTCTCACGAATCAATTAAATGGACCGAACCAAGTAATGATAGCTGGTAATAATCCCACCATTTTTGAAGGGCTTTTAGTGAGAAACAACGTCAACAAACCTGAGTCGCTTGCTCTCAATTATTCTGACATATGCCCATATGACCTTCAAAACTTTCAATAATAATTTCCGGACTAACTTTGGGAGGACTTTAGCAATTATATCATTCGAGAGAATGTAAAACATCATAAGAGTTTCAAATTTCATTAGAATCGGTCGAATAGTTACGACGTTGCCAAATAACTCCCCGGCAAACCTTGGGAGAACCTTGGCAATTATATCATTCGAAAGAGAATGTAAAACAACATAAGGGTTTCAAATTTCGTTAGAATCGGTCGAATAGTTACGATGTTGTCAAATAACTCCCCGGCTAACCTTGGGAGGACCTTGCCAATTATATCATTCGAAAGAGAATGTAAAACATAATGGTTTCAAATTTCGTTAGAATCGGCCGAATAGTTACCAAGTTATTTACCCCCCATAAAAAACATTGAAAAGTAAAATGGTTACATCCGACCGACCTACGAACCGACATAGTAACTTAGAGTCGCGTGTGCCCACGACTAATAAAAAAATCCCGCAGAAACTATATGGAAGATAGAGCCGCAGATCTTCCTGCCGCATAGGGGCAGGAAAAACATAACCACAGGGGCTGTGGCGGGAAGGGCGCACACAATCCGTCAGATGGAGCATGGTTGCCTACTTTCGATTCGAATTTAAAGCGAAATACCGAGGTCATCTCCGCCAAAAGGTTTGCAAGGAGAGATATTACTAAAGTAAAAAGGAAAAAAAGTGGTGAAAAATGAGGGGAAGATAAGCCACAGATCACCTGCGAGCAATAAAGTCGGGGACCAACTGCGGTTTGGGGAGAAAGGAGAGTACACACACCTAGATATCATGGTACACGTTAAAACACCATCTACAACCGGTATTTCAAACTCCAGGGATGAGTGGACGAAAGCTGGTTGGCGACAACCCTGAAAAATTAACAACCTACAAAAAAAAGTGAGACGGGAGCGATTAAAGTGTCGAACCCCGTGTAAAGGGGCGATGTCTCGACGGAAAGAAGCTAGGGTAGTCTTGGGACTAGCCTCCTCCAAAAAGTCAGAGTCCATAAGTCAGTGTGCCAAAATCCGTCCTGAGTACAAGGACCACGGGTAGCGACCCCGCTCGTCCCGAGGTAGCGTGCGCCAAGATCACCCAAACTGGGACATTCAACAAGAATATCTGGGGAGAAAAGCAGTAATCAGAATAAGGCGCAGGCGAGCGCCACACAAAAATGGCGGTGCGTCACGCGAGTGTGTCCAATTCGGAGACGACAGAAAGCAACCTGAAGCCGCCGCGGCATTGGGTGGGGGTGGGGGGTGGGGTCCATGGGGAGAGTGGCGGCGTTATGGCACGTAACTAAGTTCCCCTCAACCGTCTTCCATCTTCTTTGTCAAACAACCCGGAGGACAACCCGTATTCCTGCCATGTAATCGGTGTGGGGAAGAGCGAAACGCTGGCCGGGTCACCCGGTCTTCACGGACTCTTTGGCGCCCTCATTCCCCGCAATTCCTACATACATGCCCAGGAATCCAGCAGAAGATAATCTCTACATCCGCCAGGCTCGCCAAAATCATGGCGTCATAGATATCGCGAACAAAGGGCTGCGGAGATTCCAATGCCCCGAGAGATCTAAGGGCGCTTTCAGAGTTGCTATAAATCACGATCCGGTGTCCGAACCGGGCACGTCGCGTTATCTCCTGTACCGAGCGGTGTATTACAACCAGCTCGGCCGTGAAAACAGACGCAGAGCCCTGGACTTCAAACAGAGGTGATGCGGAGTGGAAACCGACCCCCTCTTGGTACTTGGGGCCATCCGTATATACTGGCACGGTTTTAGCATGACGCGAAGTGTGCTCCAAAACGCGGAACGCAATACTCCCGGCGCTGTAGAAGCTATGGGACGAGGCGCTTGGCGACAAATAGTTAAAGGTGGTAGCCTCCAGGGTGGCGTATTGGGCAGAACCAGGGGCGTACCGGCCAGAGATCTATACCAACTCTCGAAGTAGTTTCCAAGCACTAAACCCAAAGGACTTAGGGTATGAATGGCGTCTCTCGAGGGCATAGGGAGAGTCGAGATCAGCTGCGGATGCAGTGAGAGCTGTGGCGACTGAGGGAGGCGCCGTAAAGGCGTTAATGCACTGTGCACGGCGCAGAGCGAGTGGCATCTCCCCAGCATCGACAAGTAGGCTCTCAATGGGGAAGGTGCAGAAGGCACCGGTCGCAAGGCGAAGGCCGGTGTGGTGGATCGAGTCCACCTTGTCCAATATACGTTCAGCTGCGAATGCATAAAACTCGCATCCATAGTCGAGCTTCGAACGAACAAAGGATCGATAAAAAAAGTAAGGCAGTAGCCCTATCAGCACCCCAAGCGCTGAACGTCACGGAACGAAGAATATCCATGGCGCGGATACAAGAGACCCTAAGGCTGCGAATACCTGCCTCCCAGGTGAGGCGTCGGTCAAACACAAAACCAAGAAAACGGTGTGATTCAACCACTTCCAGGTGCGAATGCATAAAACTCGCATCCGTAGTCGAGCTTCGAACGAACAAAGGATCGATAAAAAAAGTAAGGCAGTAGCCCTATCAGCACCCCAAGCGCTGAACGTCACGGAACGAAGAATATCCATGGCGCGGATACAAGAGACCCTAAGGCTGCGAATACCTGCCTCCCAGGTGAGGCGTCGGTCAAACACAAAACCAAGAAAACGGTGTGATTCAACCACTTCCAGGTGTACCTCATTAAGAAAAGTCTGGGTCAGGGTGGAGCCGTGGATGGCGGCAGAAGTGCACCACCTTAGTCTTGTCAAGGAAAACCGAAGCCTGTGCGCTTAGGCATAGCGAGGGACGCGGTTCAATGCCTGTTGGGAGTCGACGCTCCAGAGTTGGCATCTGGGCCCACGCCAAAAGAGATCGAAAGATTCTCGGACAGCGATGCGTAAACTCATTCACATTTAGAACACATATCTCCAGCTCGTCGATGACCTGAGCCCTGGGATTGATTGAGTAGTCTCCTGTTCAGATCCCCAAGTAAGGGAAAGAGCCTCGGCAACCGTGCTACGAGGTGGGGGGGGGGGGGGAAGTCCCCAGCGTCTAAGTCGGCTGACGGTGGAATGTACGTAGAAATAACATTATACCTTCTATCCAGGTGCAGCTGCACAGCTACTGCCTGGAAAAAAAGCTATCTAAAGCAAAGAAAATCGGCAACATCATGACGGGTGTAAATGGCGCATCCTCCTGATTGGCCCGCATCCCGGGGTGGTGGGGTCGCAAAACCCCTATATCCTGTTAGGATGGGCAGGGGGCACACGCCCAGCATGGTCTCCGGCAAAAAGATAACTAACGGGGAACGGACGAGACGAGCCTCGGCAGCTCCTTCCAGTTGGCCCGGAGATGCGGGGCCATCTTCGAAGAGGTCCTCACAGGAATGGCCGTACGCTTCCCGGACGCAGAACTCTGCGCGCTGTTGGTCGGACAATGCGCTGAAGGCGGTGTCGCCTTTGAGGTCTTATCGGAGGATGTTGGGCTTGACATTAGTGTTTTTCTTCCCTCCTCCTCGAAACTTTAGGCAGGCGGGGGTCCCTCCTTTGGAGGATCCAAAGCATTCGAGTCACGAGCCTAGCAGTCGGTGTGGGCGTAGGAGACGATGCCCCTTTTGTGCTGTCCTCTTTTCGGCAAGCTTTAGTAATCCCAGAAGAGCGCTGCTTTTTCGCCTTACGGGAAACGGTCATGCTGGGGGGAAAGTGGGAGAACCCTGGTTTAAGCTGGGGCCGGGTTTCAACCCTTTATCCCGCCAGCTCTACCAGGGAGCGCCCACACTGGGTCGATACGGCAGTCTTTAGAATGGGGGCGGAAACAACCGTGCTCGTAGGCCTGGACGGACCAGGAGCAGAGGGTGTCTTTCTCAACATTGAAGCATATGGCGTCACGGGCAGCGCCAGGACCAAGTCTTTATCCTCGCAAAATGAGGGACTATCCTGAGCCTGAACGGCTAGGATTCCTTCTCAAGGAGATACACACCCATTGCTTCGAAGAAGCGGGATGCGGCTCACCCTAATTGACACACTTGGGCACACACAATTTGCACTCATCATGTGTGGCCTTGGAGCAACTTCACAGAGTTCAGGTAACTCCGTTTTTGCACGTCGACAGGAGATTCATATGGCCAAAGCGGTGGTAGTAGTAGCACCTCCGCGGCAGTGGCACGAATGCCTTCACGCGGTAGCGATACCAACAGGCACGCACCGACTCAGGGAGATTATCACAGTCGCACGTCACGAAGAGTGTAGGGGTGGGTCTCGAGTCCCCTCCCTGTTTTCTCATCACACGCTCGACCTTGAGCGCTCCATGGTCGGTAAGCTCAAAGGTGATGTCCTCGATGGAGTAGTCTACGAGTTCCCTCGAACAAACTATTCCTTTCACGAAGTTGACGGTAGAGTGCGACGTGACAGCACCGACGTGGCATCAAGTGTCCGAAAGGAGCTAATCATGGCTGCCTCGGCGGGATTTGACGCATTCGCCAGAAGGCTCCCGTATGATCAACGGGTCACCTTCGGCTCTCTCCCAATCACGCTAGCTAGAGCTCCCCTCTGATGGATCATGTTGTCCTTGGTCAAAATGCTGCCATCAGTGGCGCGAATAACGAGCAAGCGTTTGAAGCCAGTGGGCTCGAAAACGCCAAGTAATCTCTGAATGAGGTGCCCCAAAATTATTGATGCTCCGCTCTGCGCATATGCAATTTTTGTTTTCGTCAGGGTCTCCCCACACGGGGACAACTTGCTAATCTTGGGTTGGTCGCTTACCAAAACGGCAGCGGACCCATCCGTCTCCGTGGGTCACGCGGAGCCCTTGATCTCTTTGGTTTTGGAGAAGTGTAGGGCTGGGTCTCGAGGCCCCTCCCTGTTTTCACATCATACGTTAGATTTTGACTACTCCATGGTCGTCCAGCTCTAAGGCGATGTCCTCTATGGAGTAGTCCACTAGTTCCTACCTTCGAATAAACCATTCTTTTCACGAAGTTCATCGTAGTGTGCGGCGGCGTCGCACTCACAGGAGTGCCATTAAGTGTCCGAGGCGAGCTAATCATTGCTGCCTCGGAGGGATTAGATGCTTCGCCAGAAGGCTCCAGTCCAATCAATGGGTCACCTTCGTCCCTCTACCAATCACGCTAGCTAGAGCTCCCCTCCTGATGGATCATGTTGTCCTTGGCCAACATGATGACATCAGTCGAGCGAATAGCGGGGGGGGGGGGGGGTAGATGAAGAGGGTGAAGATGGATGGATGGATTGTTTACGAGTCCCTTGGTACTCACTGCGGTGATTGCACCGTAAGAAGAGGGTGGGGAATGAGCTTGCTTCGCCCCTCTGCCGGAATAAGCTGTTAAACAGGATGGACCGGCCTCAGCAAGATCGTTTTTCGAGATGGAGAAGGTCTTTGCTGTCAAAGGAGCAGCAGCCGGGGGACCCTCTTGGACAGAGCTGTATGAGAAGAGAATTGCATAGGGGGCCGACTCGGGTTCTGTGATTGGCACCGAACCCGGGTTTGTCTCCAAGGAAGGTTCTACCGTCTGGGGCTGGGTAACTTAAGGGGGGGGGCTCCATGTCCCCCCCAAGACATCACGGATCCCCTTTTTCTCGTATTGGGCCGGCGAGCCCCATCCGTTGCGAAGGAGAGGGGGAGGGGGCACGTGCACGTACAGTGCCCCCCTGTATACTTGCCATGCACGACAGCAGGACTTTAGAGGGCACGGGCAAACGGCCCCTATCATCCCTTGCCCTCCTAAGAGGGTGGCCTATCGAGACGCTCCCCCTGGGAGTCGTCCATTATGGGCTGCTGGCGTGCTTTCTTGGCCATACCCTGAGGAAAGTAAAGGGGAATTGCCGCTAGCAAGAAGTAGTCACCATCCAATTGCGGCTCCGGAGAATGGGGTGAGGGGGGAGTCTCCTGCACCCATAGGCATAGGGGAGGAGTAAGACTCCTATATGGGCAGAGAGGTTTGGAGGGTTCTCCGAGAAAGCACGGGGGGGAAGGGCACCTCCTTTTTCTTTAGTGGGGCTGCTCGAGAGCGGCTACGATGCTGGTGAAGGTGAAGTAAAGAGACTTTATTAATTTCATTCATGGGCATCGTGACCCTAGTATTTGCACGGGACACAAACGCTAATCACCCCCACGCAGTAGCCCGCTCTGTGAGGGGTGAATACTGGGCCACAAAAGCCAGCTGTCGTCATTTGAGGCCACTCCTTCCGCCTAGTGACCTGGCAGCTCCACCTTAGGCTCAGCGTAAAATTGATAGAATGTGAAAGGAAAGAAAGGGAATGTGAGGAAGGTCAGGGAGGGGGCAAAGCAGGTTGTTAAAAACCAACCACCCCAAACCGGAGGTCAGGTGTGAGGGTGCTTTGCCCCCCCCCTTCCAGATCAGGGATGGTTGGGTGAGAGGAAGTTGGTCTGCGTCTACCTTGTGGAATTAGAAGCCGACCAGAAAAAGTTGTAGTGAAAGTGAGGTGGTGGGGTAAGAAGACAGGGTGTCAGAAAGGAGAAGAGGCTAAGCTGGGGCCGGACTGGGCGCTGAGTCCCGTCAGCACGGCGGCCAGTAAAGCAACAGCGAGCCCACGATTTGATTAAAGTGCTGGCGCAGAAATTTTCAAGCTTGATAACGCAGAGATAGCGGTCGCGAAAGACTATCACGGACGAGGGGCACGAGATTGCCGTCTCGTTCTCCTGGATAACGGAGGCTGCCTTCGAGAACTTCCCCAAAATCCTTTTGAATCTCTTCCAGACCTCTGGGGAGGGGTCTTCTAAGTTAAGTAAAGAGGTATGCCCGCCAGGGAGAATGTCGAGCGTGCATCGAAACACCGGAACTTAGCCCTAGCTCGGCAAAATTGTTCGGGCGGCGCCTATAGCTCATGTAGGCATAAGCTTTCTGTTTGAGGTCCGTCTCACACTCGGCTGACCACCACGGAAGCGGTCGGCGTATAAAACGTCGAGAAGCCCTAGGAATACTAGTTAGGTCCACGGCGATGCGGTTGTCGGCGAAGAACTCAACTCCTCGACTGGGACAGAGAAATCAGTCATTTGCTGAAATGAAGAACACCGTGCCCGCTCCGGGCAGAACTGGGCGTATCTGAGGCGGCAGCGGTCCAGAAAATGATATTTGAATGGGGAAGTGATCACTCCCATGGAGGTCATCGACTACCCCACACCCAAATCACAATGTGCACCCGGAAAGCACAGGGATAGATCGATGCATGAGAAAGAAGCAGTTTTCGGACCTCGCTGCTGAGATTCATGGTATAGTACCCCGACATGGGGTGTATCGTTCAAATCCCTGAGAAGAAAAAGGGGCTCAGGGACCGTGCTACTATGTAGCGTAAATCCCCGGCATCGAAGTCGGCTGACGGTGTAATGGACGCAGAAATTCAGGTATACATCCTATCAAGGGGTAGCTGCACTGGCCAACGCCTGAAGGAGGTATTTATACAAAATAGAAGGCAGACATCATGTCTGGTGAAAATCGCGCATCCTCCTGCCCGGCCAAGATCAACTTGTGATCACAAAACCCCGATACGCCGGGAGGGTGAGCGGCAGGAAGCACACGCCCAGCCTTAGTTGAAGACATCTTCCTTTCGGGGGACAACTTTAGGAACCCCGGAAGACGGCCTCACAAGACCCTTTAGGAGGGTTAAATCATGCTAGTAACCTCGGAGACGCGGGGCCGTTTCGCCTTATGGGGGGATAGAACCAGCTAGAGGATTCCGAATCGGCGTGAAAAGGATCGTGCTTGTAGGCCTGGAGAGGCCAGGAAGCAGGTAGGTGTGTGTGTGTGTGTGTGTGTGTGTGTGTGTGTGTGTGTGTGTGTGTGTGTTTAATAAAGAATTGGGGCATAAAACGTCTCAGGCAATGCCAGGCGAGCCAGGAACAATTCATTAGACCTCGTGTAATGAGAGACGAACCGCAGCCAGAAAAGCAAAGATACAGACCACATTACTTCGCGGAAGCGGGATGCAGCTTTCCGCAATTGACACAACCATACACGATATGGACGTATCGTGTACGGCCTTGGAGCAACTTACACACCCTTCAGGTAAACCAGACTTTGCACCTCTGCATATTTGATTCGTATAGCCAAAGCGATGGCAGTAATAGAACCTATGCGGCAGTGGCATGAATGCCTTCACGCGGTAACGATACCAACCTGCAAACATAGAATCAGTGACCCGTCCCGGTCGAACTTGAAGAATGTATGGGTGGGTTTCGAGGCTCCCCCTGTGATAATTTCTACATACCAGGACCACCATTCAAGTGAATTTGTCCTAGAGCTTTGACCATAAAGGATGGTGCCTACTTAGCCACTTTATTTGTGTACTGGAATAAAGTGACCAGAATCTACGGCTTGGCACACTCCATGCTAATAGTGCCCTTAACCAGGGGTATATGCTGTCATTCGATATTAAGTACTGGTAAGAGGACGAAACTGCACGGAGCAGCCAGAACCTCTGGGTATAGAAGGGCAAGTTTAGAAGTGGGTACGAGGGTATGTAATCAAAAGAAGTAGATATAGGTGGGTCCACTGACAGAGTAGGATGGGTGATAACCTATTATTATCATACACCGGATTTAGCTGATCCCGGGGTGGCGTGCAGTCCACCCAGGCACCATGTCAAGCGAACCGAACTATGTCCAGGTGAACAGTTCCTCCTCATACCAGGTGGGGGTATACAAAAGGTTGAAGGGATAATTGAACATCCACCCCCCCCCAAAAAAAAACACCAATAACTTTCCCAGGCCCCATCAAAGCTTTCATTTCAACCCAGTGACAATGCTCCTCTAATTGGCACTCAGACCGGGAGGGGGGGGAAGTGAAACACTTCCAGCTACCCCATTCTACTGGAAGAGGACAGACAATATTGAACCTTAGAGCCTCGCTACATAAGGTATAACAACAGGTGTTAACGCCAAATTTTCTCGAAGCTCGCTTTGACACTAGCGCGCAAAAAGGGGCACACAGCTCTTCCACCTCCAGCCAATCAACGAGCCACTTTTACGCGGTCTAGCAGCCTCTCAGCCGATCACGGGCGCAGAACCATTCTTTCTGCCTCAGTCACGCTCCTCCACAAAGTGTCAACACGTTCGCGAGTGCGTTGTGCTTTTTACCTATTTTACCAAGGATTTATCATCTGATTACGACTGAGCATGAAGAACAAGCCCCCACCCCCACAAAATCCCGCAATCGGCAATGGATTCCTAAGAAGGTTCATACGACCCGAAGAAGTTCCATCTCAGCAAGAACCATCTACCCAAGTACCTCCATGGTGTTGGCCTTACCAAGGGCAAGATTTTGGACCTGAAGGACCCGCTCAAGTTCATTCCTGGAGAGTATAGGGACTTTTACAGTAACCTCTTGGGGGCCGAGGAAGGAAAGGGGCGTGAAAGGAAGGGGAAGAGGACGACCTCACTGACGACTGCCTTGACGACAACTACCCCCTCCCCCCGTCCAGTTATGCAAGTGCAACCTCTTCCTTCGACTGGTGAGTATTTAACTTATAATAATGTATGAATTTCATGCTATTATAGTGATTTTTAAATGTTAATTAATTAATTGATTATTATTTTTTAATATTCTGAAATGTAATGTAAGTTGAGTGAGTAAAATTGGAATTTTCAACATGAAAAATGAATGGATTTTAATAAAACCAAAATAGCAAAAGATATCAGTTCTTTAGCTTTAACATGGTATATTACACATTGTTTTTACGCTTAAACTTCTTTAACAATTATTCCCTAACTTTAACATCAATTTACTAAAAACTAAAAAAAATCGGTGGAGTCCCTATTGCACGCAGCTCATGTCTAGCCCCCCCCGGGGGGTAAAGATAAAATTAAGTGAAAATCTGAAATGGACATATTTTGGTGGAGGGAGTCTAAGAGGGGGGTGGGGAGGGTAATTGTGACACTTATGACAGGAAGACTTCTTTATTTGTAACAAGTTTCAAGCATAAAAAGTCAAAGGATTTGATCTAACGTTTGAATACTGACGGTGGCTGGAGCATCATCCTTAATGGATAATCTATTATCGCATCTCTATATTTTAAGCGGATTTTTGTATTGTTTCAATTTCAAAGCACATTGGACTTGTAATATGCCACTCCCTACTTTGACCAATTTCATCTAAGATATCTGGCTTGCTTTCATTAAAATAATTATGAAGTTGCCCATTTTTATTTTTTTCTTCGCAATACCTAAATTATTTTAAGCTATTTTTTATACCATTCCCACAGTTCTCTCCATAATGCTTCCTACGTATTTAAGGCATCAATTTCAAACCTTAAAGTACAATTTGATATGTATTTTGCAGCACTCCAAATTTTTCTACAGGGATAAATTTTGAATAGCCTGTAGCCTATACTCAATCATCCATGTCTATCAAATTTAGTCCGTATACAGAAACATGTAATAACTAGACAATCATAGATTTATGATCAAATGTTTTAATTTCTGGGTTTTTTTTGCAATTATTATGACAAGTATTTATTATTATTTCCATCTGTTAAACATTTAATATATTATTAAAAAGCCCAGAAAAATTGGACTGTCCCAAAGACAAATTGTTGGAAATCTTAGAATACCCCCCCCCATTTCTTCCGTTAAGAGAATTATACGTTAATTTAAAGGGGTAAAACCACCCGAGTCGCAGATCGTCCCTCCGTCTTTGGACACCTGAAAGATCTCCGTGTTTAAAAATAGAGATCTAATGAGAACAGATTCCAAATCAGTTCAGGAACAGCAGTAAATTACATGCCTGCATCCTTGGAAATTATGGGCGTGCAGCCAGGAGGAAGCATATTATTAGGAGGGATGGAGTGGGCTGAAGAAGCGAGCCACAAGCTTTTGGAATTTTGGAACAGCATAATTAATTAGGATGAATTAAGGTTTTCTAAATTATCAGTGTACGGGTATGGGTTTGATGAATACCCTTTCAAGAGTTTGACGTAAACAAGTTATAACAAAAGGTGAAACGTGGCTTTTCTGCTATGGTGTGTGGAACAGTTTGGAATAATGGAAGGTCAGAGTTAGTCGAGGTTATGTAGCAAAATCAACTAGCTAGAAATACATCTCTATTCTCAAAGATGGAATTCTATTACTAGTTTTTTTAAATGAGCTTAAAAAATAAAATGGCCGATTCATAGAAGATGGGGCTCCCCGTTATACTGCATGAAGGAAAAGGCGAAAACAATGGGGTATCAAAACGGGATCAAACGGTTTCCTTGGTCAAGTCAGTCCCCTGACATTAACCCAATAGAACATGTGTGTGGGGGGGGGGGCACTACTAGACAAGACTATAACGGAATGGGGTAAAAAAATAAAATAAAACAGGAAGGGGGGCAAAATGGTCGGAAGTACAAGGTATAACCTCAGAACTTATTAATTCTATATGCGTGGGTGAGTTGCAGCTCTAAAAAGCGATAAAGGGAAGTCCACAAAAACTATGCACTTTAATTGTTCAAAATGTATTTCATTCTTTCAATATAGGAATGCAGCTACTGTGTGTCTATTTACTTTTTGCATGTCTGTAGATAATAGAACAACTCACTTTCAGTGTTGTTTTTTTTTTAACCATTTTTAGCAAGTTCGTAAGCGCTAAATCTGTTTCCTTTTATTGAGACGCCTTAATGAATACATGATTGCATGAACCTGTACTTCGTTTTCCATTTGTTATTTCTTTCTTTTTTATAGGACTACATCCTATACTGCAAATATTCGCTTTATTTAGTAAAGCAAATGCGGAATAAATTCAAGTGTGGGTAATGGAAAAGATGCAAAAAGAAAGCAGAAAATGTGGAGTAACATGAAACGTGCATGAGAGCAAAATGTAGTATTTGCAAATGCGCCATTTACACCCCCCTCCCCGGCTGGCATCATAGTATCGCGCCCCGCAGGAAGGTCACTCCCATGTGGTTCGGGCAGACTCTGACAGACGAAATGCGTTTGACCGCGGAGGAGGAGGAGGGGAGTGGGTCTAAAAGTGGGGGTGTTTCAAGGGGGGCGGTATGTGTGTGTGTGTGTGTGTGTGTGTGTGTGTGTGTGTGTGTGTGTGTGTGTGTGTGTGTGTGTGTTCGCTGTGATGGTTGCGTTGCTGACTCGCTTTGTTAGGTCCTTGTAGGGATGGATGGTGGCAGTTACAGCGCCTGGAAAGGGTGACTGGTTGGGGTGGGGCGTTCCTCCTCTTTGGCTATTTCAGGCGGACGTGTCTGTACCACTGAGTTGTTTGGCAGAATTAAGGCGTGTCTTGCAACGATTTGTGTATATATATATATATATATATATATATATATATATATATATATATATATATATATATATATATATATATATATATATGTGTGTGTGTGTGTGTGTGTAATATCTCCCTGCTGTGGTGGGCATGAGGGTAGGAAATAATGTAGGGGTACCGTGAATAGGGGGTGGTCTTATTATTCCTGGGTGATGATGGGTTTGTTTTTGAGGTTGTGGCATTGATGTGAAGGATTATTTATTCTTGTATAGAATTTGGCGCCAAGAATATTTAGGCGCGTGCCAATAGGAGAGAATTTTTATTTCTGCAATGTGATTTATTATGGAGTGGGGCGCATCCAGTAAATAAGGGCGCCGGGGTGTCTTTGTTTTGCGAGTTGGAGTATGTTGGCATTAGAGAGCTAGTTGGGGAAACTTGTGCGGAACGAATGGATCAATTGCTTATATAGTATGCCGAGTGTTCCAGTTGACCGAAGTAGGAGCCGGTGAGTACTGGTAGTTTGTTGCAGGTTTCAGCCACATGTTGCGAGGTCATGTGTGTATCAAAGAGGAGGTCAAGTATTGTGGGGGTGTTTTATTGAGTGGGATAAGGGGGTTAGGTATGGATGTTCGGGTGCCTGTGGGAGATGAACAAGATTACAGAGGATGTTTGAAGGAGGACCGTCATTATGTTGTTCATATAGTCACTGTTCGAGGCTGGAGAAGTATGTTTACATGTTTCTAATGACTGTGCTGAGGTGATAGGTGGTCGGCGTATGATTGAATGCTGATGGAAGAGGAGGGGTCATACATAAATGTTTAAAAAAGGGTAGGGAAGAAAGAGAATTACCCCTTGAGAAACACCATTGTAGAGATGTGATTCTTAAGTGTTTGTCAGAGGAGGTAGAGTGTCGAATACTTTGTTGATGTCGATGGTGGCTTGACTTTTTGGGGGGAGGGGGGGGGGGTAGCAAGAGTGGTTGAGAAAGTAAAGGTACATATAAATTCATACGAGGGGGCAAAAAGAGAAGCGAAACGCGCGATCAACCCTATTAAGAAAGCAGTAAATGAAGCATATTGCAGAAAATGAATGAGGATCCGGATGAGAATAGGATTTTTTTTTTTTAAGAGCTCATCTGGCGACTGCCTACTTGGGCATTAGTCGCCGTATTAAAACTGGCCCAGTTCTAGGCTACTTTAAAATAAAATTACAGAGAGAAAAAAAAAACACCCCAAAAGGGGGAAAGGAAGCAAGCTGGTGCGTCGGGAAGAGGTCCCCCCGGCACAGGAGCGTGCGACTAAAGGAAAAAAAAACAAAACAAAAAAAACAAATGCAAAAAAACAAAAAAAACAAACAAACCTTGCTTAAATATTAGGGAGAAGGCCAGCCTCCCCCAAGAAGTCAACAAGTCAATGTGCACGAATCTGTCCCGAGTACAAAGGACAGGCGGTAGCGACCCCGCTCATCCCGGTACTGGGACAGGTATCGTGCGCGAAGATCACCCAGACTGTGACATTCGACAAGAATGTGCCGAACAGTCTGGGGGACGACGCAGTCGTTGCAATAGGGCACAGGCGAGCGCTCCATCAAATAGCAAAGCGTCACACGAGTGTGTCCGATTCGGAGACGACAGAAAGCAACCTGAAGCCGCCGCGGCATTGGGGGATAGGTCCATGGGAACAGTCGCGGCGCAATGGCACGCAACTTTAAGTTCCCTTCGACCGTCTCCCATCTTCTTTGCCAAGCAGTCCGAAGAGCTGCCCGTATTCCTGCCATGTAGTCGGTGTGAGGAAGAGCGAAACGCTGGTCCGGTCGCAGAGTCCTTGCGGACTCTTTGGCGCCCTCATTCCCCGCAATTCCTACATGTCCAGGAACCCAGCAGAAGATAATCTCGACATTTGCCCGGCTCGCCAAAACCGTGGCGTCACGGATATCGCGAACCAGGGGATGCGGAGATTCCAATGCCCCGAGAGCACTCAGGGCACTTTGTGAGTCGCTATAGATCACAATCCGGTCTCCGAACCGGGCACGTCGCGTAATCTCCCGTACCGAGTGGTGTATTGCCACCAGCTCGGCCGTGAAGACAGACGCAGCGCCTGGTAGAGCCCCGCTGACTTCAAACAGAGGGGATACGGCGTGGAAACCGACCCCCTCTTGGGACTTGGAGCCATCCGTATACACTGGCACGGTTCCAGCGTGACACGATGTGTGCTCCAAAAAGGTCGAACGCAATACTCCCGGCGCAGTACAAGCTTTGGGAGCAGAGGCGTGGCGACAAATAGCCAAATGTGGTATCCTCTAGGGTGGCGTCCTGGGCAGAACCAGGGGCGCCACCGGCCCGAGAGCTATATCTACCTCTCGAAGGAGTTTCCTGGCCCTAAACCCAAAGGGCTTAGGGTATGACTGGCGTCTCTCGGCGGCATAGGCACCATCGACTGAGGGAGGCGCCGGGCTCGCGCGTACAGGCGAGTGATGCACTGCACGCGGCGCAGAGCGAGTGGCATCTCCCCAGCATCGACCAACAGGCTCTCAATGGGGGAAGTGCGGAAGGCAACGGTCGCAAGGCGAAGGCCGGTGTGGTGGATCGAATCCACCTTCCGCACTAAACGCTCGGCTGCGGATGCATAAAACTCGCCTCCGTAGTCGAGCTTCGAACGAACAAAGGATCGATAAAAAAGTAGGGCAGTAGCCCTATCAGCGCCCCAAGCGCTGAACGTCACGGAACGGAGAATGTCCATGGCGCGGGTACAAGAGACCCTAAGGCTGCGAATATGAGCCATCAGTCGAGCGAATAACGAGGAAGCGTTTGAAGCCAGCGGGCTCGAAAACGCCCGGTAACCTCTGAATCAGGGGCCCCGATGTCATCGAGGCTCCGCCCTGTGCATTCTTGGTGTTAGTCTTAGTCAGGGGCTCCACACACGAGGGGGTAGAGGGGCCGGATGTGCCGATCTTGACTTGGTCGCCTACCAAAGTGGAAGCAGACGCATCCGTCCCCGCAGCCCCCGCGGATGGAGAGGAGCCCCGAGTCTTCTTCGTCTTTTTCTTTTTAGGAGAGGAGGGCGGGAAATGAACCCGCTTCTCACCTCCGCCGGCAGAAGCCCCCATGCCAGATGGGCCGGCCTCAGCCAGGTCCCTCTCCGAAATGGAGAAGGTCCTGGTAGTCGTAGGGGCACCTGTCGGAGGAGATCCCTCCCCTCCTTTTACTGCCTCGGAGCTCTCGGCCATTTGAGGGGGACCTTGCATAGGGGCGGATTCGGGTTCGGTGCTTGGCGCCGAGCCCGGATTATCCCCCATGGAAGGCCCTACCGTCTGAGGCTGGGTCTCCTCAAGGACCATGTCTATCACAGGAGGGGCCTCCAGTTAGCCATCCCTTCCCAGGACATCGCAGGTCCCCTTGGCAGTGTCGCCAGTCTTGTGTGGGGAGGCACAGGCCTTGACCCCAGCAAGGTTTAAAATTCTTGCCAGCAGGTCTTTTGAGGGAAGCGACCGAAGGTGCCTGGCTTCCCTCTCCCCCCTAAGGGGGTTTGCCCTACCGAGCCGCTTGCACGAGGGGCGGTCGGCAATGGGCTGCCTGCTGGCTTTCTTGGCAGTCCCCTTAGAAAGCAAAGGAGGGACTGTCGCTGGAGATAGGGAGGTGCCCGAAAGCACCTCCAGAGAAGGGGGTGAGGGGGAGTCCCCTACACCCGTAGGCGTAGGAGAGGAGTAAGCCTCCTCTCCGGTTAAAGTATGGAGGGTCCCCTGCACAAGCACAAGGGGGGGGGGGCCTCCATTTTCTCGGTGGAGCTGCCCGAGGGCGGCTCCGTAGATGTTCTTGGGGAAGTTGGGGGTTAGGGTTTTTGTTTTTTTTCATACATGGGCATGGTGACCCCCTTTTTAATACGGGACGCAATAGCTCATCACCTCTTGCAGTTGCCCGCACTGCAAGAGGTGCTTACAGGCCTGGCAGAGCCAGGCGCCGTCATTTGGGACCACCCCTCCCACCTGGTGGCCTGGCAGTCCATCGGCATGGCGGCTCAACCTTGAACACGGCGTAAAAATTAATAGATTTTGAAGAGGAGAGCAAAAGGGATGTGAGGAAGGTATGGGTGGGGATGAAGCAGGTTGTTAAAAACCAGCCACCCCAGACCGGAGCTCAGGGGTTAGGGAATATTGTCCCCTCCCCCCCTCAGCCCCGATCCGGGACGGTTGGCTGAGAAGAAGGTCAGCATCTACCCTGTGAAATTAGAGGCTGACCAGAGAAAGTTGTGGGAGAGGTTGTATGAAAAGAGAGGAAACAAGTGTTTTGAAGGAAGGAAGAGTGGCTAAGCTAGGGCCGGACGGAGCGCTGGATCCCGTCAGCACGGCAAATCGCCGCGCCCCTTACGGGGGATGAGAATAGGAAGTTGTTCTGGAAGGGAGAAGGGTGAAGAACCAGAAAAATAGCATTAAAAATAAGAATGACAAGGTACTTGTGAGAAAGATCGAAAGTAAATGCAGAGAATAATTTGACTTATTTTTAAGAGACCATCTGGCGACTGCCTACTTGAGCATAAGTCGCCGTACTCGACCCAGCTGATTACTAGGCTATATTAAAAAACAATATGTAAATAACAACGATAAAAAACGACAAAGGCTAATTTTTTTTTTTTTAAACAACCCTAAAGGCAAGAAGGAAGCGCGCTCCGGCGTCAGGGGTAGGCCCGCCTCCCCACGGCGCAGGAACATGCGACTAGTTGAATGTGGGTATGTAATAGCACGATTGTGAATATCATTTGCATCGAGAGAGAATACCAGGTTCTGTATCACGGTATGGACGAGATAGGCAAGCGAGAGGGTGTTAGTGTTGTCAGAGGTCTGAAAGAGTGGCTGTGTGGATCAAGTATTTGCAATGAGAGGGGGCTGAAAAACAAAGACAAGGGATGAGATGCAAAGTGGATGCTGGGTTTGGGTCATGGAGAAGTGTATGGTCGTGTAGCTACGATTGTTAAACTAGTATGTGGCGTAGAAAGTTACGATGGAAGCAAACAGTTCATTCAGGTGAAACATGGCGGTAGTGAATGAATAGGACTCAATGGGGGGCAATAGGTGTAAAGCAAGGGAGTGTGATGTTGCTGTTTAGTATTTGCATGGATGGAGAACAAATAACAGTACTAATGAAAAGGGAGATAATTTGGTGAGGAATTGGTTCTATCTATGTTGGTATGTGGTGATGACCTTTGTTAGTAGCTGAGAGAGGGGTGATTTTGAATGGACATTTATCTAGGATATATCGCGAACGATAGTGATACAGAAGACGCAGACTACGACCACAAGGTTTTAAATAGTGAGAAAATCTCAAGGGTCTGAGTGTGGAATGCACCAAGAAGCTGCCTCAGAGGATGCCGGTACCAACGCTGATATTTGGGACATCGAAAATGGAGAGATGGCTGGGTATGAGAAGGGGAGATAAAATAATGAATCAGTGTGAAAGAATTATCAAGGGTGTGAATGATGAGATTGAAAATGTCGAGGTGGTAAGGGCATGTAAGAGAATGGATGAAATGAAACGAGTGTTTAATGTTAAAGAACCGCTGGCAGATGCCAGCAAGAAGATAGCTTCCGAAATTACATTCTTTTATTATCTTCTACCCCAAATATGATGCATTTTAAATAGAAAAGGACAAATTACTCTCCCCCCCCCCAAAAAAAAAACATGCTCAGATGCCGGAGGGAAGGCCAGCCACCTCAACATAATTTAAAATCTTGTGTGCACGAACTCATCCCCCAGTCCAGAGAACAAACGGTAGCGACACCAGGCGTCGCGCAAATATCCCCAGACTGGGGCATCAAACACCGAATGTGCTGGGCAGGCGGAGACGAAACAGGAGTACGACGAGTCTGCCAGACTGGCAGGTGGCATAATACCCATCTAGAAAAGAATACGTGAGAGTGACAGGTGTGCGAAAGGTGGTCTTATGTGAATTAGCGCTAGACCGGGCAGAAAGTTTTTATTATTTTTAATGGTAGGATTTATTTTTACCACGGAACTTGACTCAATTAAACTGTCTTTACCAGTGGGACCTACTGATTAACGTGGATTCCAAACCATGGGATTTATGAGAGCTCTGTAAACAAAGTGGTGAAGCTAGAGAAAATAAAAATGTGTGGGATATATAACCGCGCAGATCTTCCTGTAGGCATTAGGGACCTACTGATTAACGTGGATTCCGAACCACGGGATTTAGGAGAGCTCTGTAAAAAGTGGTGAAGCTAGAGAAAATAAAAAATGTGTGGGATATATAACCGTGCAGATTTTCCTGTAGGCATTAGGGCAAAGAATGCACACAATCTTCCAGATGTCAGCCGTAGCAGTTACACACGCTAAACGTGACACCTCATTGGCTGGGGGGGGGGTACTCGGAACCTTGTGTATGGAGGGGCCGAACTCGGCCCCTTATGTGCACGGAGGAGGGGGAGTATTCGGGGGGCTTCTGAGCATGCTGGGGCCGTACTGGGGTCCTCATGTGCAGGGCTGAATCCAGACTGTAAGAGAGGCCGCAGCATAGCACCCATCGCTAAGAAGGGCAATTTGGGGATGGAACAAATAGGGCGCTCGAGGGCAGAGAAGGTGGAGCAGGGGTTAGTGGCACACGCCTTTCCGGTCCCCTCTATCCGAGTAGTCTCCTCTTTAGACAACGCCGGCTTTAAACCTCGCACATATGTACCCTTCTCCCAATTTGTTTACGAAGCTACCCTCACAAACTGGCGCCAATGGCCTCATTGGTTTTCCCATATAACTTTGGGTAAACAACGCCATCTGTGGGCGTGCTCAACGTCTGCAAGGGGTGGCCGAAAGAGTGCGGAACGCTTGGGTGACGAGGGTTCGAATCCCCATCACTCCCAATTATTTACCATAGGAATGAAAGCGGCGGAACCAACGGAAAGAACAGGGAGGGGGAAGAAAGGGGAAGCGGGGGCTATTAGCACAGAGAGGGGAGGGTGTGATATGAATTGCCAGGGGAGGGGGTACAGGGAGAAGGTACCACCACAAGCAGGGGTCGTGCGAACCATAGAAGGCAGTGCCGAATCGGGGAGTGGCCTCTCCGTCTCGCATTTGACTAGGAAACGCGATACGGCAAAAATGACTCCCCCCCTCCCAACACACTGCGGCAGCAGGAAAGTCTACATAGGCACAGTGATAATACAAGGCACGTAAAATCTTAATGGAACAAGAGAAAGAAGGGGGGGGGGGCGAGAAACGAAAATATAACGGAAGAAAGAAAAGAACCAATCACAAGAGAGAATTTTCTAACGTCAGTTTGACGTCATAGATGACGTCACCGTTATTGATTAGTAGGTGTGTGAGCGAGCGGCACTTACAGATTTACATACAAAGAAATTACGCTACAGTGAAACTTTCCTCCCTAAGTACGACACACATATAAAGCCACAAGGGAGATAAGAAAACTAGACCAATATAATGGGCCCACGGCCCAACGGGTGCAGCATGGGTTCGGTGCGACTGCTCAGCGGCTGCCATAACACTGAAAATACCCGTTGTTTGGATCCCACAGGAAACCACAGGTCCCCACATAAATAAAAATGTACTTTTAATGAGTAAATATCGGGTGGTAAATCCACTTTCTTTTTTTAGTTCAGCAGAATAAATTTAATACAGTTAAGTAGTTTCAGTAGATATGGTACCATCTTGAGCTGTACATTCCATGAAAAGAATACACATTTACACACACACACATTATATATATATATATATATATATATATATATATATATATATATATATATATATATATATATATATATATATATATATATATATCAGCAAGATATAAAACAAAACTAGTAGAATCAGTTTATTACATTACAATAGCAGTTTCGCTATCTACTACCATCTACAGTTGGACAATGCTAACTAAGAATTCCTGGACACACAAATGTTTTATATATTATATATATATATATATATATATATATATATATATATATATATATATATATATAAATATTGGGGGGGGGTCACAATGAAGGATAAAAATAAGGAACAGGTAATTTAGTGACGATTTTCGAAGCAAGACATGGGCCGAGAGAGTTTTGAATACCTTAAATTTAAATGAGCCCTCCCTCAGACACACACATTGCAATTTGTTTAATCGATAATAAATCAATTATGAGTCTTTTATAATAATTATCATATATATATATATATATATATATATATATATATATATATATATATATATATATACACATACACACACAAGTTTGGGTAAAGTTGAAGATAAACTCCTCCGCTGCTAATTTATGTTTATAGATTATTCGTATATGTGTTTGGTTACTGGAAGCTGGTTTCTAGCCGGGCTATGAGTTATTATAAAGGGGTTGCGCACATACTCCGCGGTTTGCTTTCAGGAACAAGTAGTAGACGAAAGATTTTGGAACAAAGGACGAAAACACAATCGCGACCGAGGGGCTTATCTTCCACTTTACCCAAGTTTAACATAAGTAAAAATCAATTTGGCGATTAGAATTACTAAAACTAAGCTGTCTCTTCTTATACCCCTCCCCCATTGTGTACACATGCGTTTATTAAAGTTCCCACTTTCGCCTACATAAGCCTGGAGTATTCCATCTAATAATTGCTAGAAATTTGATGTATGGGGAACTTTAATAAGGTTAGTCGGAGGTTACCATTAAAAATACGATAAAATCAGGACTCTTTTGGGCGCCAGCGATGAGAAGAGTAGCCGAAAAACGAATAAGCAACTTTAAAATAAAGATAAGTCCAACAAGAATAAACATGATCCCCCCCCCCCCCCCGAGTTTAAAACACAATAGCAACGAGATTACTTTAGAGTTTATAAGGAGAGATATGTAAATAATGGGGTGAAGCTACACGAAGTGAAAGTGCGCAAGAAAAAAAATGAGCCTCCCTCAGATCCCCGTATGCAGACTTTTGGGTCGGGAGGGGGCGCCCAAGCCTCCAAAGATAGCGTGAGATCTCCAAGCAGATTCAGAGGGAAAGGTAAGCCAGCCGCTTGACTTCTAAGCCCCGATGAATGGACGAAGGCCGGCCGTACTACCAGCCTGCGAGATTAGAAGCCGTTCGAGAAAACGCGGCGAGGAGAGTTGTGAATAAGGTGGCGAAAAAGACTAAACTAGAAATATCTTGAAGGAATAAAGCCCAGGTAAGCTGAATTTACTTCGAGATATAAATGCTACTTATCAGTATTTTATTCAAAATTCATATTTGTTTATAATTTCAATAAATATGTATCAAATTAAGCTTATTTCTCTGATACTGACCCATAATAATTCATCTCTCCTTCTACAGTTTATGGCTATCATGGGACATGGGTACCCCAAATTCTTGATCAGTAATCTGTTACTGTGATCTATTCTTACTATAATATAATTATGAAACTAAGTAATTATTAATATTATATAAAGATGAGTTAGCTATTCTTTTTTTATGTTATTCTAATTCTTGTAGCATTTGTTTTTTGAAAAACCCCGGGTTATATTGGGCTTTTTTGCCAACCCTGAAAACGTGCCCCTGGTATAAGGGGCGGTCTTGGGTACCAAACAATCTTCGCACAAGAGTTCAGAGGAAAGCTCAATCAACTGCGGTGACTCGGGAGAGGACACAAAAGGACACGGAGCTGTTCATGTATTTTGGAAACAGGTTCGTGAGAATAGTCGAGGTGCGATGACACGCAATTACCAATCCCGGGCAGCCGTCATTCACATTCTTTGTTACGCGACCCCAAGAGCGGAACAAATCCTTACCAAGTACGAATTGTGCGCTCGTGTCCCCAGCAACCTCAACATGTCTACGAGGCTGGCAATTTATTTTTTTTAAAGCGCCAATCTGGCGACTGCCATCGAAGGCATAAATCGCCGTAATACTAAATTAGTGTTGTCTACATTAAAAATAAGAAAACAAGCAGAAATAAAGCAAAACAAAACCCGAGAAAAAAAAGGGGAGCAATAAGTAAGCACGCTCCAGGGCCAGGGAGGCTCACATCAAGCTGGTGCCGGAGCGTGCGATCAAAAACAGTCAAATAAAATGGAGGAAACCAGCCTACTCCAACGAGTCAAAAAGTCGAGAAGTATGTGTGCACGAACCCCTCCCAGAGGGGTAGCGACCCCGCCCATCCCAATACCGGGACAGGTAACGTGCGCGAAGATTACTCGGACTGAGACATTCAACAGGGATGTGGGGAGCATTGCGGGGGACAACGCAGTTATCGCAACTAAGGGCAGGCGAGCGCTCCATCCGGGAAAAATATTTGAGAATGTTGTTTTTGTTTAATCAAGACTGCCTTATGTTAATAAATGCGGATTTTAAAATATTTCCCCATGTTATTTTCTTTTAAAACTTCCCAAACATTCGATATTTATTTTTAAAGGGCTATTTTATTTTTAAAAAAAATAATAATTAAAGTAAAAAACATGGCCAGTGTCAAACTAAAAAAAACTTAGAAAATGTCCCGAAATTTTCCCAGTTAAGATATACTATTATATGGACTAAACGAA
Organism: Ceratothoa steindachneri; assembly: GCA_963969495.1. Classification (NCBI taxonomy): domain Eukaryota; kingdom Metazoa; phylum Arthropoda; class Malacostraca; order Isopoda; family Cymothoidae; genus Ceratothoa; species Ceratothoa steindachneri. The sequence goes on along the minus strand of OZ018332.1, from coordinate 44,004,485 downwards.
CTACCGAGTTTATTTTATATTTTTCACCTCTAATTTATTCGGTGTATAAAATATTCATTCTAAATTCCTTATTTTTTCATAACAGAAATTATGGATCATAAATTGAAATATAATATTCAACCAGGAAAGGGTGGGCGCAAAACCCTTATACCTCAGGAAGGTGGGCAAGGGGCACGTGTGCCCAGCATGGTCTCCTGCAAAAAGATAGCTAACGGGGGGTGACGAGACTCCGCAGCTCCTCTCAGTTGGCCCGGAGTCCGCGGCAATTCCATTGAAGGAATATGCCCTCCAGGCCTAACTCGGAGGCGATACGAGGGGCCTCTCCGAAGAGAAGACCCTCACGGGAAAGGCCATACGCTTCCGGTAGGAAGAACTCCGGGCGCTGAAGGCGATGTCGCTTTCTATGACATTTCGGTAGTAGTTGGGGTCGATATGGGTCTTTTTCTCACTCCCCTCGTGGCGGCGCGGGTTCGGAGACAACCCATGGTCGGCCAGCTCTATGATATATCATCGATAGAGTAGTCCAAGCGTTCCCTCGCGTAAACCACTCCTTTCACCAAGTTCATGATAGAGTGCAGCGTCACACTCACCGGCGAGCCATCAAGTGTCCGAAGGGAATTAATCATGGTGGCTTCAGAGGGATCCGACGCATTTGTCAGAAGGCTCCCGTCCTGAAAACGGATCACCTTCGGCTCTCTGCCAATCAGGCTAGCTAATTCTCTCATCTGATAGATCATGTTGCCCTTGGCCAACATGCTGACATAAGTGGAGCGAAAAATCACAAAGTGTTTGAAGCCAGCGGGCTCAAAAAGAAGAGCTAGACTTGCAATGAGGGGCCCCGGCGCAAACGAGGCTCCGCTCATCGCAGCGCGACTTAGTCTTGTTCTGCCCCAAACCACAGGGCGCCTGGAGGCTAGACGTGCCGATCTTAGCCTGGTCGCTTGCCGAAACTTCAATGAAGCCGCCCGTCCTCGGAGAGGATGCAGAGGGAGAGGAACCATGTCCTCTTAGTCTTCTTTTTTGTTCCTTACTTTTTTTAAGAGAAGAGGGTGTGGTGGAATAAGCCCGCTTCTCTCCACCGCTGGAAGGAGCTCCTAGGCCATACAGGCCGACCTCACCAAGATCATTATCTGAAATAGAGGTCTTGGCTGTCAAAGGCACACCAGCGGGGAAGCAGATCTCCCCTCGCATTTTGGTTTCTCGGGGGCCCAAGCCACGTGAATGGAAGCTTGCACATGGGCGGATTCCGGTGCGGTGTTTGACACCGAGCCCAGGTTCGCCCTCACGGAAGATCCTGTCATATATGGCTGGATCACCCCCGCGATAATGTCTAGTTCAGGATATGGGGCCTCCATGTGGCCATACCCCCCAAGGCATCACGGATCCCAATCGAGGACTCTTGTGTTTGTTGAACCCTGCAGGCCGCCTGCTTTCTCTCTTAGCAGTCCCAAATGATAGGAAAGGAGGGAGTGCCGATGGTAGGGAGCTGGATTCACATGAGGGCGCCTCCAAATAGAGGGGGGTGGGGCAACCGCAACCGTAGGCTTAGGAAGCAAGTAAACCTATCAGGTAGAAGGTTTGGGGATCCCTGAGAAATCGGTGAGAGGGAAGCTCCTCCACCGGTCGAATGGGTGCCTCAATTTTCCTTGTCCTCCTCAACACCTAGGGAGGGCGAGGCCACCATAATTGCTGAAAAGGAGAAAAGGGGGCAAATGGGAAGAATATACTATGACTTCCTAATGAGTTCGGAGGTATCGAGAAGTCTCTACAGGATCCGAATATTTCAGAATGTGATCATTTACACATAATCGATCCCGGTCGAGCGTTGATGGGCTTTGCCAGCCCAGACCGCCATTCAGGCGAAATTGTCCTCGAGCTTTAACCATAAACGATGGGGTTTTTTAAATTTTAGGAGACCATCTTGCGACTGCCTACTAGGGCAAAGGTCGCCGTAGTCGCAACAGAGCCTACTACTAAGCTAGATTAAAAAACAAATGTGTAGACAACAAATAAATATAAAAATACAAAGGCTAAGCTCAGAGTAAAAAACAAAAATTCAACAGGAAGGAAGCGCCCTACGGCGCCAGGGATAGGCCCGCCTCCCCCCCGGCGCAGGAACATGAGACTTTAAAAAAGTTGAATGAAGTGGAGGAACTCAGCCTCCTCCAAAAAGTCTTATAGTCAACAAGTTTGTGAGCACGAACCATTCCCGAGTACAAGGAACAAGCAGTAGCGACCCAGCTCAGGTACCGTGCGCGCAATCACCCAGACTAGGACACTCAACAAGAATGTGCCAAACAGTCCAGGGGTCACGCACTCGTCACAGTAAGGCGCAGGTGAACGCGAGTGTGTCCAATTTGGAGACGACAGAAAGCAACCTGAAGCCGTGGCGTCATTGCGGGGTAGGTCCATGGGAACAGTCGCGGCGCAATGGCACGCAACTTTAAGTTCACCTCGACTGTCTCCCATCTTCTTTGCCAAGCAGCCCGGACAGCTGCCCGTATCCCTGCCATGTAACATCGGTGTGAGGAAGAGCGAAACGCTGGTCAGGTCGTCCAGTCGTCGCGGACTCTTTGGCGCCCTCATTCCCTGCAATTCCTACATGTCCCGGACCATAAAGGATGGTGGCGGCGTAACCACCTTCTATGTGGCTGGAGGAATGTGAGCAGAGTCAACAACCCAACACCCAATACTTGCCCTAGCCAGCGTGCTTGTGGCCCCCGCAGAAGGGCCAAAAGCACGGTATACACTGCCACTCGACTAAGGTTCATAAGAGGACGAAAGTGCACCGGGCACCTCTCTGGATAGAAGAGTAAGTTTGGAAAGTGGTCGGAGGGCGTGTCCATTAAGAGTAGTGTGTGTGTGATCATCTATTATTGTCATATACCCTGGTGCCAAGTGATCTCGGATGGCATGCAGCCCAAAAAGGCACCATACCATGGCTGCCGGACCGAACTTTGTCTAGGTGGGAACAGTCCTCCTAGTACAAAGTGCAGGTAGAAAAGTTTGAGGGGATAGCCGTAATAATACACAATAATAATAATACCACCCAGTAATAGTAATACACAATTACAATACAATAAGATAAATGATGGATAATAATTAATATTAATAAAATAAATAATAATAATGTTAATAATCAATAGTAATAAGGTAGTAGTGCTGAGAGGGGCGAACGGAAAGCGCACCAATGTAAACCTGTCGTTGAAGGGTTCTCCGCCTCTGGAGGTAAAGTCCAGTCGGCGGACTTCCGCGACATCATGACGCGCATTGAATGCTGGCGGAGCAGCATCTCGGCTAGAGACTGCGGAGAAAGCGGTCCCATTCTCTTGGAGAACGGGAGGTGGGTCCTGCGAGAACTTGCCCAGAATACTTTTGACTCGCTTCCACACCTCTGTTAGAGGGGTCTTCCCGTTAAGTGAGACACGTATGCCCACCAAGAAGAGCGGCGTGCGTGCTTCGAAATATACCAGAACCTAGCCCTAGCCTGACGAAATTCACCGACAGTGAAATCGTTCGGGCGGCGCTTATAGCGCATGTAGGCATAAGGCTTCTGTCTGAGGGCAGTCTCACACTCGGCTGACCACCACGGGGGCGGTCGGCGTACAAAACAACCAGATATTCTAAGAATAGTAGTTAGGCCCGTGACGATGAAGTTGGCGGGAAGGGGGGAAAAGGTGTGAGGCGTGCCATTCCTTCAGGTGACGAGTTTAGAGTGCGGCTTTACACCTACTACACCCCTCTTGCGGGTCATAGATGGAGAGGTTATTAGTTAATTAAAGGAAAATAAATCGAACGAGGAAAGAACGAGAAGTAAAAAGGACCAGGGGAGAGAGGGTCTGCAAACGCAAATCTCCCCCCGCCACCTCTAAATTTTAGGATCGAACTTTTATTAATTGAGAAAGAGAACGAGTGGCGATCGAGGTCAGTTGTGATCACGGGGGGAGAGGAAAGCCACGCCCCCTTACCAGAGCTGGGCAGTATTTAAATACAGTTGTTTATTTAAAACTGAATTTATAAATACACTTATGTAGTAAAAATGGAATCGTATAATCGGAAACTACCCTTTATCAAGCATTTTATTTTGTTCATCATGTTTATCAGAACGCATTTGTTAAAATGTGTATGTATTTGAAGGGTATTTACAAATGTATTCATTTAGTATTTAAATAGATTTCTACCAGGTATCAAGTGTTTAGTATTTAAATACATTCAATACTGTATTTAAATACATGAAACCAATCTATTTTATAATTAGACTTCTAAATACACAACTGTATTCAAATCCTGCCCAGCTCTGCAACCCCCCCCCCCAAGAGGAAATATACCACAAATGATGAGGGTTCGGTACTTACTCGTATTGTATTCTTTAACCGTTCTGCTTCTTGACGTAAGCTATCCAAATCATTCATTTCTAAAAATTAGAAAATTAAAAAAATCTGAAAAGAGAGAAAAGAACAAATATTAGTAAATCGCACTGAAAATGAGGCACGGTGTCTGTATAAGGGCGATGGGGGGGGGGGGTACGAAGACACTCCAGAAAGAGGGGAAAAGCCTGGCAGATAATAATATCTGGAACTTGTATATGTTTTATGCAAATAAGCAGATAGGTCGGAAATCGCCTGAGTGCCAGTGAACCGTCCATGCTCCGACTTCAAGGGGCAATTAAAAATTCAAGCATTTCGCCCGAGAGTAAAATGACCCAACTTCAAAATTTCATAATCATTCAATGTTTGGCGCTAGTCCGCGAACAAATAAATGCGGGCGCGGGTGAAAACCTGAAAACCCTAACAATAGTACCTAAATGGTACAGTAGCATAAACGTGATGCCCAAACACCAGGTGTTGGGATGAGTTCAAAGCCATGGGAGGAGAAAAAATGACGAGCAAAAATTAAGAAAAGGCTACATTTGGGCGTCTTAAGTTAGGTTAAGAGATCAAAGAGTCTTCGATCCGATCCAACTTTCTTCGACATGTATCTGAAAGGTGATGGATTCTTATTTACAATTCTAATAATACCACATGTTTATTTTATTCAGGACTAGGCGACGTACCGGTCGATACGTAGATGAAAATTTACGCGCTACTTTTGAGTGTTTTCTCATATCCATTATACAGATATATTTACCACAATTACATGATAAGGACTTGAAAGATTGCACTATTTATTTTATTCAATGAAATCACCGCCGGCCTCGAGGGGGAAACGGAACCTTCCTTCACACACGATGTACAACCGAGTCTACTATGATAGGAAGAGAGAACCGACGCAACACAACAGACATGCGTGGAATTCAGTTGCCAACAGCGACAAATTACCCACCGCAGCATGTATATTTGGGCTTCGGCTTACCCGTAAAAACACAAGACAAATTATATATATATATATATATATATATAAAATTTCACTTTTTTTCTAAATATCATTCGATTATCACTCCCAAATAAAATATAAATAAAGATACTTTAGGGGTGGGGTGGGGGTGGAGTATGTAATATATGTGATGTGGCCCTCCTAGTGAAAAGTTCCAGAGACCCCCCCCCCCCCTCCCTGTTACATAAGGATTAACACGCGAATCAGTATCTGGAGAAGTTGAATTCACACTAAGGTGTTTAATATTTTGGGGTGGGATTTCCACCACCAGATGCAATATAGTTTCGATGCCTTTCATTTCTCGAGGTAGATCCGAACCATGGGTACGGCAGCTCCCGTGGAGGCGACCCGAGTCTGGATTTAAAAAAAAAAAAGAGACCACCACACCCGATGACTAATTTCTTGAAATCTGCGTTTCCCTTCGCTTAAGTCGCTATCTAGTTTAAACATTCAGTTAATTATTTCATTAAGTTATAATTTATACCAATTTTAATGACATAACAAAACCATTGTGGTACTACAACGTTTACTTTTAGATACATTAAAAGTATATTCCGAATTTTAATTTTCTTGATTTTTTGATACTGTGGTAAGAGGACCAGCATTACTTTGATCACAGACGGATACCACCAGTCCCTGGGGGCAAACACTACATGGCGATCGTGCCGAAATAAAACAACGACCTAACTTGTTTTAACAGTTAACAAATTTAATGAATGGATTAAGGGAATTAATGATGGTGTAGGGATCGATCAGGGCAGGTTGAAATCATGAAAATGGTTATGGGAGGTGAGTGAAGAGTTTTTCAGAAACCCGAATGCACTACCCCATCAATTAGATCTCAGGGGCCTCGGTCGTCAGCTTTGACCTGGTTCGGCGCCCCCATTTCATTTTCAGGGCTGCTCCACAACTTGGGACTTTATAAGAATCTTCAAAAAAATTTTCTCTCTTCAGTTTTCAAACCCATGACGTGTTTTCGCCCCCAACCCCATATGGTGGGGAGAGGGAGGTGATGGTATATGAATCGTGGCGCCTGAGAAAGATGCACCCGCACGGCCAGACAGCCCCAAAGGATCAGCAAGAATTTGGCGTGGTCGGAATACCCCGTCGCTCTTATCAAGAATGGTAGGGCCAGTCGAACCCAAGGAGCCGCCTTGAGAATTTCGCGCGGACGTGTGATCCGTGTTAGGTTCCCTGCTCCCCGGTCGAATCGCCTGATCGGTGCTAGACCTACGGCGTCGAGGACTTTTGCGCGAGCCTATGATGCTCGCCAAGAATATCCCCTCCCCCCCTGGCTGCCAAGTCTAATGAGATCCCCGTCTCACTTGGGGGAGGGGGGGGGGAGCCTCTGGCGACCCGCTTCTACCGAGACAGTATAAATACTTCGGGAAAAGCTTTGAGAAATTAGTACCACACCGCCCCGTACAGTCTCGTACGCCCTGCTCCTGCCTCCCAACGGCTTCCAGCCACGAACGCGACGCGTCACCTCTCTACCCGGCCTCACTCGTACCCAAGGCCAAAGTTCCCGCCAGAAAGACGATAGACACGGACAGGCATATATCACTCGGTTATCGACTCCGTTATCGTCTGGAGTACTCCCTCGTTCATTTCTCAGCGAAGTTAAAAAAAGAATTTTGCAGCGCTCCGCTTACTCGTCGTATCCAAAGCATCCAGTCAATTAGGCTTTACGCGAGTCTCCCCCGTCATTTGCACTCTCCCCCTTTCCCTCAAAGCAATCACCGTACATCCTCTCTCGGACTCTCGTCCCCGTCGAAGCATTTGTATCCCCCCCCCCGTTTGGTACCCCGGGTCTCATCTTATTTATCGTTATTTATTTACTTTTGCAAATAATATTTTCTTTGTATATAGTAGATATTTTTTCTACAATCAGTTTCTCTAAACTTAGAACCTCTAAAAATTGTTTAGGCCAACCGCAATCTATTTTAATTATTTACCCCTCGCACTGGGATCTATATCCCAATTTCTGGCGTGCTCCCTTCCCCCGTCACCGCACTCAATCCTTGGCTAGCATCGATTCTACGACGGGAATGGCTCCTCGGCCTGAAAGCAAACGCTTCGACCCCAAATACCATGAACCACGGAGGTCATGGTTTAGGGTGCATTTTCTGCCCCATTCAAAGAATCGAGCGCATCATGGATCGGATGTTCCTACGCGGACATCCTCGATAAATATGCTTCTATATACAAAGAGTTTCCTCGGGCGCGGCTTTATCTACCAGTGTGACCATCATCCGAAGTAGAGGAATGGTCGCCACCTAGTGGTGGCGAGAAGTTCTTTTAACTCTAAGAAGAGTGAAAAATTCCTGTCATCAATCGATGGCCAGGCGAAGCCAAGCTGTAATCGAGGGCGAGGGTTTCCTTACGAAATACTACGTTAATGTAAATCATGAAGAATATATTACTTTGTTATAAATTATTATTATTATTTTTTATGTTTAGTTCAGTAAGGTGTAGCAGCGACCAAAGTATTGACAGAAATTCACTTCTAGCTAAGTCAAAAGCGTCGCCGATATAATAATAATGACAACCAATTTCCTTCGCCTTGTGATTTCTACAATATAAAATTCAAAACTCTCTTATGAACAGGAAACGCTGAGCCTCTTCTAACTGCATGAAAAAATAAAAAACAGAAGCCTTTTGAAAACCAAAGGAGGTTATTTTCTTGGTTAAGTGTCTAGTGCATCCCAAATTTTCTACTCTAAATGAGCTAAATCTCTCTCTATAACTCTCAATTTTATAAAGACTGCCACTTGAATTAAGAAATTAACTTAAAAACACCTATATTCTATTAACTCCACATCAAAAGGAAAGCCTACCTTTCACCGTTATTAAATAACCTTTCATTCTCGAGTGGCCTACAAATTAAAAATATCGTAGGTCCGTCGAAGCCTATCACAATTTAAAAGCGACATCATTTAAACCCATACTCACAAGCGAAATTCCCTTGGTCTTAACTACCATTTTTAGTCGCGTGCACGAGATTCTTTCAGTTACCATGTCGGTCCGTAGGTCGGATGGCAACCATTTTACTTTTCTTTTTTTTTGGGGGGGGGGAGGCAATAACATCGTAAATATTCGGTCGATTCTAACGAAATTTGAAACCCTTATGTTGTTTTACATTCCCCTTCGAATGATATAATTGTCAAATGTCCACCCAAGGTTAGTCCGGGAATTATTAAAAGAAAACTAACTATGGGTCGGATTGCCCCACTCGTTGAAAGTTTTGAATGTCATAAGTCAGAATAATTGAGAGCACGCGACTTAGGTCTGTTGACCTTGTTTTTAGACTAACCAGGTGATTACATATTTTGCCGCTTATCGCCTATCCTACCCGGGAAAATATTTTTCCCTAGTTAAATTAAAACTTCCACATATTCTTATTCTAAGCCTACTTTCATGGTCTATTTTGAAAGGCTCGCCGGGGACATAAAATAGGTTGCATGTTTTGGCTCTTCTAATATTTTCTACGAAATAGCTCAAAATTTAGGTTGCTCAAATCTACCTTATTCGTGTTCCGGAAACCCGACGTGGAGATTCTTCGTGGGGAGGGGGGGGGGGATTAAATCGTGATAATTACTCTAATAAAACATTTTGTCACATCGAAATTAAATGAACAATGGAACAAATCAGACTGCAATTAAAAAGGACAAAGTCAACCAGTTTCCTTTAGTTTGAAATGATTACAACTCTAAACTATTTAAATTACATGCCCTTTTTTCTCCTAGCAAAACTGGATTGCTTACATAATATACATAACCTAGTACACCACTACGCCTGATATTATTAGCCTCAGTCTACCAGCTTACAAACGTGTCAAAGGTGTTGCCTAATTTCTATCCCCACTAGGAAAAAAAAATCAGTACACCATTACCACCAATTCGCAGACATTTTAAAAAGAAATGATAGATACCAGGGGGATTCTCTCGTCATTTCCTAGTAACGATATTTAGTCACTTTACAAACATCTATGCTAATGAAAAAGACCATTATTCTACAGGAAAACATTTCTTTGGTTTTAGCAGAATTCATTTAGCGCATTTTGCACCGTTTTTAATCGATGGTTAAGTCTGTCAAAAAAAGTGACAGGGTTGGCATGACGTCACCACCCGTCGGCCCTTTGCCAAAAGAATTTTTTATGACCCAAATGGAAGAAATGAATTTTCTTTAGTTCCAGTTTCATTTAAACCTATGTTATAGACGTTTTCGTGGACGACTCTTCAGCTATTTAAGCACCGTAATCAAGCTGGTGTTCTTTCAAACACTATTCCCCTTCCTAAATATTCTAAGAGGTTGAAACTTTAGTAAGTGCAAAGATAACAAAATTTCTTCCATCAAAATCCTCCACTGTGCATATATGTAACTGTTCAACATTCACTCTTATATACAAAGAAATTCAGTTCCTCAAATGCTTCTTTTTGATTAATGGTCTCCCAATCCACGCAATTTTAATGCAGTGTATCCTCCCTCGCCAAACCATCAGAGATAGCAGCATAACACAAATAGTATTTAATAATACCCAAACTGCGTATAAAGAAATTCTAAATCGAAAATTACAACCATTAAGGAAATATTTTGGTCAAATCAAATTTTCAATCGCTTTCGTCAACATTCTAAAACCTTCTCCACTATAAAGGAACATCTCAAAGATCCTACGAACTCCCAATTTTTAAGCTCACACAAATGCCCCAATACTTTTCGAATTCTCGGAACTTTATACTTACATATATAAAACACCTTCCCCCCCCCACAAGCAGTTTAAATACAGATTTATCATCGGTCCTTTTTTCTTGATTTTACCCCACAACAATCACATACCAGAGTATGTCCAAATGACAGAAAGTGATAGCATGATCCCTTAGTATTATATTATATTTGTCCTTTGCTTTTCGGGGACAAAAATATTGTGTATATTCAATCAATCCCTTACATGCAAGGTATCTACATATATTTGAAATCAATAGAACGGTTTTACTTGTCCAATTCTAATCATTATCCTTTTTAGTAATTTTTAACATCTTCCCTTGCTTGTAGGCAATTTGAAATCTTTTGTACATTCTTACACATTTACAGCTTTAAATCTGATTTGTCCTTTTGTTCATTATTCTGAGCCCAATTACCATTCCTTCTTTAATTTAAACATTTAAAGTGCAATTATATTACTTTGAGTCAGTTTTAAAAGTTTAACTTTGCCATTTCCATAGTCATCATCACCACTTCACTAACTATAATTTAAGAAGGGAATTTTTTTGAGTATTCAAATAATAATTTCATCTCAGTTTGGTTATGACTTGTTTTTATCAGTTATTTTTAAAACCCAAAGAATTACAAATGGTGAGATTCAGAAAATTTATTTTTATATATCTTCTTCTATAACTATATTTTAGCCACGTGATATTTTGAAATTTAGTTTAGAGTTCCTTTTTAAAATTATTATAATTGGCTAAGTTAAGAAAATTTAGAAAAATTTAACCATGGCTGCTTTTTTTCAAATCTTAAATTTTAATCCTAGTAGCGAAGCGCAAGAAGCCATTACCTGGTATACCTATATTTTGTAAAAGTTTATTTTCGAGCCTTGATCAACGACCAGGCAGCAGAAAACGAGCTAACGGTGAGATACCAACGTTACATCTTCCTTCGCCAACTTACCCCCAAGAAGCTGCCCTTGACGAGTACAAAGGGAACTAACTAAAGAGCACCAGTAAAAAATTTGTAGGCCACATTGACCTGAAACAGAATATATAAGGTTTGGCAAAAAAGGGGCAAGCCGCTGCTGTAAGGAAGAGTGCCAAGCCGCTACTCTTGTTAAACGATCAGCTTCGTTACAAGATCGACAAGAAGAGGAATATAACTAACAAATGCCGACCAAAAGGTCGCTTTAACTCTATACTGTCAATTTTTTTTTTTTTTTTTTTTTTTTTATAGAGCCCATCTGGCAACTACCCACTTGGGCATAAGTCGCCGAAAAACACGACAGCCTAGAATTAGGCTACTTTAAAGTTAAAATATGAAAACTTAACAATCAATATAAATTTGAAAAACTTAACAATCGAAGCAATCTCCGGCAGCGGGGGGAGGTCCCCCTCACCCCGGTGCAGGAGAGTGCAATCTAAAACAAAACAATAACAAAAAAAGGAACCTTAAATAAAGGGGAGAAGGCCGGCCTCCCCCAAAAAGTCAATAAGTCCACCAGTCATGGTGCACGCACTCGTCCCGAGTACAAGGGACAGGCGGTAGCGACCCCGCCCATCCCGGTACCGAGACAGGTATCGTGCGCGAAGATCACCCAGACTGGGACATTCGACAAGAATATGCCGAACAGTCTGGGGGACGACGCAGTCGTTGCAATAGGGCACATGCGAGCGCTCCACCAAGTAACGATGCGTCACACGAGTGTGTCCGATTCGAAGACGACAGAAAGCAACCTGAAGCCGCCGCGGCATTGGGGGATAGGTCCATGGGAACAGTCGCGGCGCAATGGCACGCAACTTTAAGTTCCCCTCGACCGTCTCCCATCTTCTTTGCCAAGCAGTCCGAAGAGCTGCCCGTATTCCTGCCATGTAGTCGGTGTGAGGAAGAGCGAAACGCTGGTCCGGTCGCAGAGTCCTCGCGGACTCTTTGGCGCCCTCATCGGCGCGCTCATTCCCCGCAATTCCTACATGTCCAGGAACCCAGCAGAAGATAATCTCGACATCTGCCCGGCTCGCCAAAACCGTGGCGTCACGGATTTCGCGAACCAGGGGATGCGGAGATTCCAATGCCCCGAGAGCACTCAGGGCGCTTTGTGAGTCGCTATAAATCACAATCCGGTCTCCGAACCGGGCACGTCGCGTAATCTCCCGTACCGAGTGGTGTATTGCCACCAGCTCGGCCGTGAAGACAGACGCAGCGCCTGGTAGAGCCCCGCTGACTTCAAACAGAGGGGATACGGCGTGGAAGCCGACCCCCTCTTGGGACTTGGAGCCATCCGTATACACTGGCACGGTACCAGCGTGACACGATGTGTGCTCCAAAAAGATCGAACGCAATACTCCCGGCGCAGTACAAGCTTTGGGAGCAGAGGCGTGGCGACAAATAGCCAAATGTGGTACCCTCCAGGGTGGCGTCCTGGGCAGAACCAGGGGCGCCACCGGCCCGAGAGCTATATCTACCTCTCGAAGGAGTTTCCTGGCCCTAAACCCAAAGGGCTTAGGGTATGACTGGCGTCTCTCGGCGGCATAGGCACCATCGAGATCAGCTGCGGATGCAGTGAGAGCTGTTGGCGACTGGGGGAGGCGCCGGGCTCGCGCGTACAGGCGAGTGATGCACTGCACGCGGCGCAGAGCGAGTGGCATCTCCCCAGCATCGACCAACAGGCTCTCAATGGGGGAAGTGCGGAAGGCACCGGTCGCAAGGCGAAGGCCGGTGTGGTGGATCGAATCCACCTTCCGCAATAAACGCTCGGCTGCGGATGCATAAAACTCGCATCCGTAGTCGAGCTTCGAGCGAACAAAGGATCGATAAAAAGGTAAGGCGGTAGCCCTATCAGCGCCCCAAGCGCTGAACGTCACGGAACGGAGAATGTCCATGGCGCGGGTACAAGAGACCCTAAGGCTGCGAATGTGAGCCTCCCAGGTGAGGCGTCGGTCGAATACAAGACCAAGGAAACGGTGCGACTCAACCACATCCAGGCGCACCCCATTAAGAAACAAATCTGGGTCGGGGTGAAGCCGTGGATGGCGGCAGAAGTGCACCACCTTAGTCTTGGCCAAAGAAAACCGAAACCTGTGCGCTTCGGCATAGCGAGAGACGCGGTTCAATGCCTGTTGGAGTCGGCGCTCCAGAGTTGGCATCTGGGCCGCGCCAAAAGAGATCGAAAGGTCGTCCACGTAGAGCGTAGCGAGAACATCTTCCGGCAGCACCGAGGTGATGCCGTTGATGCTCAGGGCAAAGAGTGTGACACTGAGGACACTTCCCTGCGGGACACCCTCTTCCTGCTCCTTTGGGACGGAGAGGGCTCCCCCACCCGTACGCGGAATCGACGATCTCGCAAAAATTCAGATATAAACATTGGGAGGCGTCCCCTCGCCCCCATCGTGTGGAGAGTCTCCATGATACCGTATCGCCATGCGGTATCATAGGCTTTCTCCAGATCAAAAAACACCGTGGCGTAGTGCTGTCTACGAAGGAAAGCCTCGCAGACGGCATTTTCCAGTCGGAGCAGAGCATCCGACGTGGAGTGGAACTTACGGAAGCCGCACTGTGCAGAAGACAGATGGCCTCCGCTGTCCAGGAAATAGGCTAATCTAACATTTACCAATTTCTCCATCAACTTGCACACGCAAGAGGTTAGAGAGATTGGGCGGAAACCGGTCGGAGTAGAGTGATCTCTCCCCGGCTTGCGAAAGGCGAGCACAGTAGCGATTCGCCAGGAGTCTGGGAGGAGACCTTCCACCCAGATCCTGTTGAACAAATCTAATAGAAAGGCCATGCCTCGCTCACCCAGGTGTCGAAGCATGGCGTACGGGACATCGTCCGGACCATGGGCGGTGTCCGCGCACGAAGCGAGAGCGGAACGCAACTCACTCACAGTAAACTTGTCGTTGAAGGGTTCTCCGCCTCTGGAGGTAAAGTCCAGCCGGCGGCCTTCCGCGATATCACGACGTGCATTGAATGCTGGCGGAGCAGCATCACGGCTAGAGAATGCGGAAAAAGCGGTCGCTAAGGATTCCGCCACGGACGCGGGGTCTGAGATTGCGGTCCCATTCTCCTGGAGAACGGGAGGGGGGGTCCTGCGAGAACTTGCCCCGAATCCTTTTGACTCGCTTCCACACCTCAGCTAAAGGGGTCTTCCCGTTAAGTGAAGACACGTATGCCCGCCAAGAAGAGCGGCGGGCGTGCTTCGAAATATACCGGAACCTAGCCCTAGCCCGACGAAATTCAGCGACGGTGAAATCGTTCGGGCGGCGCTTATAGCGCATGTAGGCATAACGCTTCTGTTTGAGGGCCGTCTCACACTCGGCCGACCACCATGGGAGTGGTCGGCGTGCAAAACGGCCAGACGTCCTAGGAATAGTAGTCAGGCCCACGGCGATGAGGTTGCCGGAGAAGAACTCGACGGCCTCATCTACCGACCTAAACTCCTTGACTGAGATAGAGAATTCAGTCATTTCCTGAAATGCAGGCCACCGCGCCCGCGCCAAGCACCACCGAGGTGGTCTCTCAGGCGGCAGTTGCCCTGAAAATGATATTTGAATGGGAAAGTGATCACTACCATGGAGGTCATCGACCACCCCCCAATCAAAATCAGGCTGTGCATCCGAAGAGCACAAAGATAGGTCAAGGCAAGAAAATGAAGCGGTTCTCGGACAGTGATGCGTAAACTCATCCACGTTTAGGACACCCATCTCAAGCTCTTCGATCAGATCGGCAAGGACTTGTCCCCTGGGATTTATGGTGTAATCTCCCCAGAGAGGATGCCTGCCGTTCAGATCTCCAAGCAAGAGATAGGGCCTCGGCAACCGTGCCACGACGCGGCGAAAGTCCCCCGCGTCGAAGTCAGCTGACGGTGGAATGTACGCAGAAATGATAGTATACCTCCTATCCAGGTGCAGCTGCACAGCCACTGCCTGAAAGGAGGTATCTAAAGAGAAAGGAAGAACGGAGACATCATGCCGGGTGTAAACCGCGCATCCCCCAGCCCGGCCGTCCCGCGGTGGTTGGGTCGCAAGACCCTTATACCCCGGGAGGGCAGGCAGGGGGCACGCGCCTAGCATGGTCTCCTGCAAAAAAATAGCTAACGGGGAACGGGATGAGGCGAGCCTCCACAGCTCCTCCCAGTTGGCCCGGAGTCCACGGCAATTCCATTGAAGGAATATGCCCTCCAGGCCTAGCTCGGAGGAGACGCGGGGGCCCTCCTCGAATTGAAGACCCTCACGGGAATGGCCGTACGCTTCCCGGGGGCAGAACCCCGGGCGCTGTTGGCCGGACAAAGCGCTGAAGGCGCTGTCGCCTTCGAGGACTTATTGGGGGAGGTTGGGCTCGCCATGCGAGTCTTTTCCTCCCTCCGCCTCGAAACTTTAGGCGGGCGTTGCGGCTTCGGAGGCGGGGGGCCCTCTTTTCGAGGAACCACCGTCTCCGAGCCACTCGCTCCACCTCGGGGCGTGGGCAAAGGGGCCGAAGCTCCTTTGTTGCTGTCCTCCTTTCGGGGAACAGCTTTAGGAACCCCGGAAGATGGCCTAGCGACCATCTTCAGGGGTGTTGCCTCCTGTGAGTCTAACGACTCGGTGGAGGCGCGTGGCCGTTTCGCTTTACGCGAAACGGTCACGCTGGGGGAAGAGGGGGGAGCCCTGGTTTTAGCCGGGGCAGGGTATGAACCCTTTTTGCCGCCAGCTTTACCAGGGGAGCGCCCAGGTTGGGTAGAGCCCACAGAAGGGCTCCGAATGGGCGCGGAAACAACCGTGCTCGTTGGCCTGGATGGGCCAGGAGCAGAGGGTGCCTTTCTAACTATTGAGGCATATGACGTCCCAGGCAGAGCCGGGCGCGCCAGGACCAAGTCCTTTGCCTCGCGGAATGAGAGTCGATCCTGGGCCTGAACGGCCAGGATTTCTTTCTCAAGGAGATATGCACCACATTGCTTCGAAGAAGCAGGGTGCGGCTCTCCGCAATTGACACACTTGGCCACACACGATTTGGACTTATCGTGTGCGACCTTGGAGCAATTTACACAGACTTCGGGTGACCCCGATTTTGCACGTCTACATGATCGATTCGTATGGCCGAAGCGGTGGCAGTAATAGCACCGCCGCGGCAGTGGCACGAATGCCTTCACGCGGTAGCGGTACCAACCGGCACGCACCGACTCAGGGAGCTTGTCACAGTCGAACGTGACGAAGAGTGTAGGGGTGGGTCTCGAGGCCCCTCCCTGTTTTCTCATCACACGCTCGACCTTGACCGCCCCATGGTCGGCCAGCTCTAGGGTGATGTCCTCAATGGAGTAGTCAACGAGTTCCCTCGCATAAACTACTCCTTTCACAAAGTTCATGGTAGAGTGCGGCGTCACACTCACCGGGGTGCCATGAAGTGTCCGAAGAGCACTTATCTTGGCCGCCTCGGCGGGATTCGCCGCATTCGCCAGAAGGCTCCCGTCCGAGAAACGGGTTACCTTCGGCTCTCTACCAATTGCACTAGCTAATCCTCTCCTCTGATGGATCATGTTGCCCTTGGACAACATGGTGCCATCAGTGGAGCGAATAACGAGGAAGCGTTTGAAGCCAGCGGGCTCGAAAACGCCAGGTAACCTCTGAATCAGGGGCCCCGATGTCATCGAGGCTCCGCCCTGTGCATTCTTGGTCTTAGTCGTAGTCATGGGCTCCGCACACGAGGGGGTAGAGGGGCCGGATGTGCCGATCTTGGCTTGGTCGCCTACCAAAGTGGCAGCAGACCCATCCGTCCCCGCAGCCCCCGCGGATGGAGAGGAGCCCCGAGTCTTCTTCGTCTTTTGAGTCTTTTTCTTTTTAGGAGAGGAGGGCGGGGAATGAACCCGCTTTTCACCTCCGCCGGCAGAAGTCCCCAGGCCAGATGGACCAGCCTCAGCCAGGTCCCTCTCCGAAATGGAGAAGGTCCTGGTTGTCGTAGGGGCACCTGTCGGAGGAGATCCCTCCCCACCTTCTACTGCCTCGGAGCCCTCAGCCATTTGAGGAGGACCTTGCATAGGGGCGGATTCGGGTTCGGTGCTTGGCGCCGAGCCCGAATTCCCCCCCATGGAAGGCCCTACCGTCTGGGGCTGGGTCTCCTCAAGGACCATGTCTATCACAGGAGGGGCCTCCAGTTGGCCATCCCCTCCCAGGACATCGCAGGTCCCCTTGGCAGTATTGTCACTAGTCAGGTGGTGTGGGGAGGCACAGGCCTTGACCCCAGCAAGGTTCAAAATTCTTGCCAGCAGGTCTTTTGAGGGAAGCGACCGAAGGGGCCTGGCTTCCCTCTCCCCCCTAAGGGGGTTTGCCCTACCGAGCCGCTTGCACGAGGGGCGGTCGGCAATGGGCTGCCTGCTGGCTTTCTTGGCAGTCCCCTTAGAAAGCAAAGGAGGGGCTGCCGCTGGAGATAGGGAGGTGCCCGAAAGCACCTCCAGAGAAGGGGGTGAGGGGGAGTCCCCTACACCCGTAGGCGTAGGAGAGGAGTAAGCCTCCTCTCCGGTTAAAGAATTATGGAGGGTCCCTTGCGCAAGCACAAGGGGGGGGACCTCCATTTTCTCGGTGGAGCTGCCCGAGGGCGGCTCCGTAGATGTTTTTGGGGAAGTTGGGGGTTGGGGTTTTTGTTTTTTTTCATACATGGGCATGGTGACCCTCTTTTGATTACGGGACGCAATAGCTCATCACCTCTCGCAGTTGCCCGCACTGCGAGAGGTGCTTACAAGCCCGGCAGAGCCAGGCGCCGCCATTCGGGACCACCCCTCCCGCCTGGTGGCCTGGCAGTCCTTCGGCATGGCGGCTCCACCTTGGACACGGCGTAAAAAATATAGGTTGTGAAGAGGAGAGGAAAAGGGATGTGAGGAAGATGTGGGTGGGGATGAAGCAGGTTGTTAAAAAAAACCCCATCCCGAACCGGAGCTGAGGGGTTAGGGAACAATGTCCCCTCCCCCCCTCAGCCCCGATCCGGGGTGGTTGGCTTGAGAAGAAGGTCAGCATTCTACCCTGTGAAATTAGAGGCTGACCAGAGAAAGTTGTGGGAGAGGTTGTATGAAAAGCGACGAGGTAGGGGAGAAATCGGGCTATCTGAAGGAAGGAAGAGAGGCTAAGCTGGGGCCGGACGGAGCGCTGGATCCCGTCAGCACGGCGGCCAGGATGGCAAATCGCCGCGCCCCTTACGGGGTCTATACTGTCAAACTAGACGAACTTCAAACCTTATTATGAAAAGCTACACCAGAAACCAAACAACGGACCCATCTAATAACCGAAGAAAAACTCAAAAGAACATACTATCTATCAGGGTAAGTCTTAAGTAATTTCCGTTGTTGTGAAATATATATTCATGAATAGCTGAACAATTAAATAATTTCAATTAATAGTATACTCGCCATTTTGTACCTATTGCCATTAAGCAGTAGCTTTTTTATTCCCTTAAGGTAAAATTCAGCAGGTTTGGAGTTGAAGAACAGTTTTACCTGGTCTTCTTTAGATTTTTTTCATTTAGAACATTTTGTAGAACAAAAAAAGAGATCATCATTGGGTGCAAGGTCTGGTGAATGGGATAGAGCAGATCAGCCTAACTCCAATATTTTTTTCTGCGTGATTCTCGCCGTATGTGATCTTGCGTATCACGAAGAAGCACAACGTATCTCCTGTTGGCGAGTGCAGGACGTTTTCATAAGATTTCCATGCATACGTTGCAACTGTTGTCAGTATAAGTTTGCATTACATCAGTTTTCTTAGAACATCTTCATCGAAGTCCGATTATCGTCCTAGTCTTAGTTCATCTGTCAATGAATGACCCCCAGAATGAAACGTTGAAAACAATTTCGGAATGGCGATCAGTAATGGCACCTTCATAAACAGTACAAATTTTCTTTGCTGCTTCTGGAGCCTTTTTGTTATTCTTAAACTCCCACAACATCACACGTCGAATATGCACTTTTGGTCCCTCCATTTTAATTTCATTATGATTCAACTTGTTTACTGCCGATGTAAGAATGAGCGGAGAACTCTTTATAAACGCCGTTACATTTTGCTTGCAATAAACGGAAATTACTTATGACTCAACTTGATAGCTAGGTAATTGCGCACCAAAAACACAAGAGAAAAAAACACCTAGTTTGTCAACAGATAAATGATGAAGGGGTTTGTTGTTTTTTAATTGTCCCAAATCACGGCCAATTACTCTTTCAAACATAATGCAAAGTTAAAGTTTAATTTTCATGGAATACTTGAGTGTAAGAGGACGGAACCGACCAACGAGAGAATGATCTACACATTCCCTCCCAATTCGCAACTCACCGTGGGAAAAGGAGCTCATCTCCTTCACCCAAAAAAAAACCAACCCCAACTTTTCTGTTAATTAGTAGGTCCTTAACCACTTACTCTAGTATATACAAATATTCAATGTAACATAACTGCGAAGATGATTACGAATTATATCGAAACGAGTCAGTCAAATAAAAATAGCTACCTTTCTCAAAATAAAAACTATTAGTTTCCGATGAACTTCGATCAGTTTATTTATGGGATTAATCAACAAGGACGAAAATACAAATCGAGTCACAAAAAAGAAAATACAAAACTCGCTATGATGAATATATACTGCCCAAATTCACACACACATTAATTCATTTATTATAGTCAATATGTCCATATATGGCAAACATACTCTTAACTGATTTCAGTTAAGTTATATAATTAATAGTTATACCTTTTTATTTATAGGCAATCACGAGGATCTTACACACGAGGTTAAATTTATCAAAGACCAAGATGGCAAATATTTAAACTATAGATATTGCAGTATGGGAACCATCCTCCAGTAACGAGCATAGAAAGAATGAGAAAACTGCAAATATTAAGAATTTGCAGACTATCAAGCGAAAATAGAGTAACTTTTTATGCAATATGGGTTTACTTTTATTTTCAGAAAAAAATGAACAATTTGATTTGCAATGCCATTTTGACGAGTGAAATTATGAAACTTGCAAAGTTGAAAAAGACATGGTTTCTGAAAGGCTTGGAATCATTAAAGAAAACGAAAACTCTTGAAACTCGTACTGGTTGATTTCGGAGGGTCATGAGAGGCCTACTATGTAATCTAAAATACTAAGAAACCAAACATTGGTAGACTTTTTTAACAAGCCGCAATTAGAATTAAATTGTTTATAGTACAAAATCTGTTGTATTACAAAAACAAAGGCTGTGGAAGTGGAACTATAGAAATGACTCAATCGAGCAACTCGTTGAAAGAATGAAAATAAAAAAATTTGCAATTCGACTGAATGAACAAGACCATTACAAACTTGGCCCTGATGCGAGGTATAGTTACAATAAAGTTATTCACAAAGATTTATAGTTGCTGATCGCTAGATGGATGTACACCTAGCCAAGCAATTTTCAGAAGGTGGATTAGTATTTTAAGTAAATAGGGAGACAATAAAATAGGTGGATTTCAAGTTAGGGGGGTAAAATCTGTAAGCAATGCACTTACATTGCATAATTCAACGAGAGGAATTAAGTTAGCAAGAAAATTTGCATCTAAACTAGAGGTAAAATTATTAACTTCGTTAAAAGCTATGCGTTTGATAGCTGCCTCTTTGGCAAATTTATTTGATAATTGCAATAGGCGTTTGCTGCATTACAGTAGTGCGATGGATGTCAAGGAGACAACGAGCTTTGAGACAGCTTTTGGGTGTTGAAAAGAGAAATTAAACTTTCGATTTGAAAATAATTGGAGTTTGCCCATTTTTTCCATAATGAAATCTGGCTGTTGAAATTATGCTATTTGTAAGATTAGTTCGAAAAGCTAAAATGAACTTAATGTCTCTTCAAGGAGGGAACAAAAAGCTATATCTATATATTTTTTTTTTACACAAATCAAAAATTGATCCAGAGGAAGGATGAAGACATCGCATTGGGTGCAAATTGCGATCTCACATGCCTTAGAGGGAGGATGTCGTGACACACCATTGATTGATCCATGGCTGAGTGGGCAAGGGCCACGCGAGCAAAAAGGTGTCTTGGAGATATAGCTAAAGGGCAAGAAGATGCGGCAAGCCTCAACAGCTTTCTCTCAGTTAGCTCGAAGTCCAATGAAAGTTATTGACCTCCAGATCTATCTTTAAGGAGCGACAGTGGCCCACTTTGATGAAACCTCCAAGGGGATAGCTGTAGGCCGCTCGGTGCCAGAAACCTCCTCCTCCTGGAACACCTTCAAACTGCCTTGTTGCGTTAGTTGCATATCATTTGAAAGCGATTGAAGCCGGCGAGCTCAAAGACACCCAGCAGTCCCCTATTCCCATGTTTCAGGGACACAGTAAAGGACTTTACTTGTCCTTGGAGATCACGCACTATTGTTGTAACCTGAACGGTCATCCTTGGCAGTGGCACAGTTGACGAATGGATCATCCAGGGAAACGGAGTGCGGGCTCCCATGAAAGTGACCACTATAGTGCCAACAAAATAGAGGCAGGCACGCGCCCCTCCAAGTCAGCAAAGGAAAACCGTAATTCTTTCAAAGACTAATGTTAGGCTGGATTAAAAACCCCAAAAGGTTCAGGCCTCCCTTCAAGAATTGAGGTGCCCTTGGGTCATAGGAGGGGTGGGCACATCCGCGTAACAAGGCAGTAAAGGGGGCCCCTTTACCACAAGAGTCGGCTATGTAAAGGGGAAACTCATTCAGCCCGAGTCGTAGTCCTATTCACAATTTCAATGGCGGACAGATACTACCTCTCCGGGAAAGGTTAGTTCACTACTATCGGGACCCATATAGAAAGTCGTGTGGCAAACTATAACACCCCACCTCACAGGACCTGGCGTATGGAGTGCTGGTTGGGCACTATTACGGATTAACCTTTCTTGCACGGTGTGTTAGCGGGAATTGGGACATAAAAAGGATAAACAGAAAAGACGGGAACAGTGGAGGGGTGTTAGGGAAAGTGGGCAGGGGTGTCCCACTCTAGTCTCCGACCAGGGATGAATTGGCGAAAGCTGGTAAGCGACTAAATATGGATACCCTAGTTACGCATGACCGTCTAAAAGCGGTCATTATATTAACCAAGCAATTTAAGTCCTATTTACCCAGTTTATCATATATAGGACTTATCCAAAATATATAAACCTGATAAAATTTCAAAGAGCGATTATTTTTACCAGGGATAACTGGCAAAAATGGCTTCCGTGGCATTTGAGTAAGCTTGCGGGTACTGTGCCCAATGCTAATTTGAAGAACTCATGATTTCGATGATAAGTTTAGAAAGGCAACTGCACTAAAATTGTAACTTTTTAGGAATAAGAACATAAGAAAAAGAGTCTGCAAAAGGATAAGCATACCCAGTACGAGGCAGCTCTTGTTCCCATCATCCAGTTCAGTCACACCTACCTTCCTCATCCATAAATCTATCCGATCAGCATAATAACTCCGCAGGTAGACACTTCTAATGCCTCAACACTCGGCAGGTAGGACATTTCTATTACATAACCAGTGAGCCTATGCCATTCATCTACCACTCTATTTGTAAACTAATTTCTCCCAATCTATTTTCTAAACCTAAGCACGTCTAGTATAAACTCATTGCTACGTATCTCACCCTGTTCACTAAAAGTAAGAACCTCCTTACCTATATCTCCACTCTTATAACCTTTTACCCACTTGAAGACTTCAATCAGGTCCCCCTCGAACTCTTCTCCTCTCTAATCTATGAAGATTGAGTCTCTTAAGCCTTAACCATAAGGTAGGCTCCTCAAACACTGAATCATCTTAGTCATTCATCTTTGGAGAGACTCGAGCAAAGCAATATCCATCCTATAATATGGTCACCAAAATTGCGCCACAGGCAAGATGAGGCCTAACCAGTGTTGATTTTTTAAATATTTTTCAGATTTTGAGTCTCTTATTAATGTCATTATCGCTCTATCAATAAATTAATTCATAATTGTAACATTTTTATTTTAGGATAAAAACAAACAGGCAATTTACAATAGCCATTTATTCTAGGAATATGAACATCAATTCATAAGTGACTTATCTGCATTCGAATTCAACTAATTAATTAGTATCCATACTCATTTCTTTGGCATTCAGGCACTTGTAAATGAATGCCAGTTTTGCTACTCTTCCTGATCCAAGTTTGTTCCTTAGCTTGGACTGTTGTGGTAAACAGGTTGGTTGCGAGGGTTTTTCATATAATACTATAGAGAGAAAGTTTGTTCACAAGATGTCACATAAGTCATAAGTGTTTAATTGAATAAAATTTGTCTTTGATATTTTTCTAATAAAACCTTTAACTTCAAATGAATCTTTATTAATTAAATATGGAACTTGGAAGTAAAAACTCTCTCCATATTTTTTTTGAAAAAAGAAAAAAAATCAAAGGATTTAATCAATGCCAACCCTGGACCTAACTAATGCCAGTTATTGTTTGGGAATGACAGCAGCACTCTTTATTACAAACACTCGTCCCAATAAACCCCAATCCCCCATTAGCTCTATTCTTAATACTTATGCGCTTCTAGACTGCAGATCTGAACTTACAAAGACACCTTTCTTTCGCATTCTGACTTTCCTACAAATCTGCCATTCAGTTTATAATTATTTAGCGGATTACACTAACCGATGGAACTTTTAATTTCCCTATTTTAATTTTAGCGGACAAAGATGTTCACAGTTGATCCCAATTCATTAATTAAATTGATTGATCCATCTATACAAAACGCATTTAATTTTAATGGAGAGTTTCATTCACAAAATTTGCGGTTACCGATGGGTACTTTCTCTCAGCCCTATTCTGATTTTTTTTTTTTTTTTTTTTTAGACAACACTTGGCTCCTTTACTGGTTCCTGGGGTCAATTGGTGGCTACGTTTTTTTTTATTTAAATGACCATGATACAATTAAACTCATTTCCATACTATCAAGTTTACATCTGAATTATAATCAGATAATCCCCCCCCCCACCCCTTTTCCGATGTTTTAATTTACAGAGAAGGTTCAAAAATTAATTTTTCGAAGGTGGTAAACACAGGCCTTCCGATTCTTAGATCCACTTTTCGTCTTCTTGGCAGATCAAGAAGGACATTCATGATTTCCGGTATTATTTTACGAGCTTTACGCACATATGATCTACAAATATTTTTGCGGGAAGAAATTTCCCACATTATCATTTGTTTTGCTAAATTAGGCTATCCTATTTTAATCCATGCCGTCATTTGTAAGAAAATAAGTGCATAAACATATGCCAGTAGAAGCAAGAGTGAAAAATAGACATTTCCTCAAAATCTCTGTTCTTTTACCCTTTCAGTATTTAAAGATGGAGAACAAACAATAAACAATACCCAGACACCAACATGTACCAGCTGCAACCAAACCTGACATCACACACCTACTCAGAGACTCCCCAAACCTCACACTAGCACACATCTCCTCTCTAAGGAGACCTGTGGTCCCTTCTGAAGTTTTCTTAAAACCTTTAACGCCCTCTTTCGCCGTTTGCTGGGTCTAAGTAGGCGTGGAAAAAATAACATGAAATTTAAGAAGTGCAAACTACGACCTGAGACAGAGCACCAGTTTGGTACACTAGCAGCGGAGAATAGAGCGACTAACGGAAGTGTGAGTGAGCAATATGGGAGACTGAAAGATAACGTTCTAAAAGCCACTGAACTGGTTTGTGGATGGTCAAGAGGTCCACCAAGACACAAGGCATCTTATCTCGGTGGTGGGATGAGGAAGTAGAGGTTGCAGTGAAGGAGAAAAGAAGATCGTTTATGGCATGGAAGCAGGGTGGGAGTAAGGAAGTATACTTGGTAGCGAAAGGAAGTGCATAGGGCTAAGTCAGAGGCCCCAAAACTTCTTCTTGAGAGCCTCAATTGTGCTGGGGGGAGGAAAAAGGTGTTTGAACTAGCTAGGCAGATGAAAACGGAAAAGTGATATTGCGGGTGAACAGTGCATTAAAAATGATGGTAGAGTTGTGGTTGGGCAAGACGATATAAAAAAAAGGCTTGGAGGAAACACTATAATCGTTTATTAAACGTAGAATTTGACTGGGAAGGGAGACTTGTGGATTCCGCAGAACTGTGGCTGGACCGTGGCCATCAATTGAGGACAAAATGGTGAGCAGAGCCATCAATCACATGCCAGAAGGTAAGGCAGCGGGGTTTTCTGAGATAAATGTTGAGATGTTGAAAGCCTCTGGAGATATCGGTGGGAGGTTGGTCACGGACCTTATAAATGCTGTCATATATGAATATGCTGTACCAGACTGGCTGAAGTGTGTGATTGTGAATGTGTGTAAGGGTAAAGGTGATGCTCTAGAAAGAGGTACCTACAGAGGCATAAAGCTCCTAGATCATGTTATGAAAGTTATGGAGCGTGTTCTGGAAGAAATGATTAGGGACAGGATAAACTTTGTCAACATGCAGTTTGGGTTCATGCCTGGTAAAGGAACCACGGATGCTATATTTATAGTTGACAGCTCCAGGAGAAGTGCATACGGAAAAGAGCGTTTATTATATTTTGTTGACCTAGAAAAGGCTTTTGATAGGATACCAAGAGATGCGGTGAGGTGGGCAATGAGATTATTAGGGACCAAGGAGTGGTTGGTTAGGGTGGTCATGGCTATGTACGAAGGTTCGACAACCCAGGTGAAGGTAAAAGGAGAATTGAGTAATGACTTGCTCTGTAAAGGTTGGTGTGCATCAGGGATCCGTTTTGAGCCCCTTGCTCTTTGGTAGGGTCCTGGAAGTGCTGACACAGAATTTTAGAACAGGATTGCCATTCGAGTTGTACGCTGACGAGCTAGTGCTGGTCACCGAGGATGAGAGGACGACACTTGAGAAGTTCATGTTGTGGAGGGAAGGGATGAATTCCATGGTGCTGAGAGTGAATTTGGATAAAGCAAAGATGATGATTTCAAGAGTGGGTAGTGGTAATGAGATCATAGAGGGTATGTGGCCATGTCCAGTCTGTCATAGGGGGGTAGGGAATAACTATCCTATGTAATGGATGTGGTTTGTGGGTGCATAAAAGATGTAGTGGTATCAGGGGTAGGTTGCAGAATGATGAAGAGTTTCAGTGCACTGTGTGTGTGTGTAGAGGAGAGGATTGTATTTGATGGTATCGCTTGAAAGCGTAGAGGAGTTCTGCTATCTGAGATATGATGAGTGCAGGAGGTGTTCCGTGGCAAGGGTTAGAAGTGGTTGGAAAAAGTTCAGAAAGTTGCTTCCTCTCTTGAGGTAGTTCGGTCATGTGGAGAGGATGGAGGATAATAATTGGGTGAAGGGTGTTAGGAGTTTGGAAGTTGGGGGTGTAGCTGTCAGAGGGAGACCGAGGAAGACGTAGAATGAGGTCATACAGAGGGACCTCAGAGATATGAGTTTGAATAGAGAGACAGCCAGAGATCGAGCAGCATCGAAAGCTGCCATTAGGTATATAAGGCCGACACATGCAAGCACGTATGGAGCCTTCAAAAATAATGATGATGAATGGGGTCAGTAGGGCCTGCTACTCCACCAAGCTTCAGTTGCCCTTGTTACACCATCCACCCCCTTGTCTGGGAAGTATTAAACTGGAGCCCACCTACAACTACACAATTTCCAGTCAAACATAATAAGTTCATGTCTTAGAAGAGAAACAGCGGATGTGGGGAAGACCGTCGATTTACACGCGTGAGCATAGCCAGAAAATTGCACCAGTTTGCATTGTCAAGCGTCTAAGAATCTCATTGTATTTTGAATTTCAATAATGCTTCCGCCATTAAAAAGGCACAGGAAGTTTACATTCGCCGGCTTTAGGAAGCTTATTACATTAACAAAATTGAAAATTATAAACAAAAGTATCAGGTTGGAACGAAAGTAAAGTCCGATTTTTTAGAATAAAGCTTTAGATAGTTTAAAGTAGTTCCTCTTGTTATTGTTTAGGAATGCTACAATAAGTAATGTCTTTTTTTTTCTTTCAGATTATAGAAAATAATCATAATTTTCTTGGGTATTCATCCCTATGTTTGTCTCACCTAAAGATCACATTAGACGTTTTACTCTATGACTTTCATAAAGGTATCAATGCAAGTAGAGCGGCAAAATCCATTCAGAGCACTTATGGGGATGATACAGTAAATGAAGAAGTTGCAGGTGGTGGTTTTCTCGTTTCCGAAGTGGAGATTTCAGTCAAAAAGATTGGACAAAAGAAATCGAATCCGAGGAGTTGGAAGCTGTTGTCACAGCAAATCCAATCCTGCCACAACTTCTAAGGAACTCACGAAACAATTTAATTTAGCCCATGCAACTGTCCTAAGCTAACTGAAAAGGATCGGAAAGGTTCTAGTGATTGGAAAATGGCTCCCACACGAACTGTCACAAGGTGAATATGCAACAGGGTATTGTTTGCTGTGTCATTGCTTTCGCGACACCTTCAGGCACCATTTTGGAGCAGACTTGTTACTGGTGATCAGAAGTGGATCCTTTATCATAATGTTAAACGCCACCTTTCGTAGATGAATCGAGAAAGCAGAACTCTCAAAAACCGAGAGGATGACTTCATCCCCAAAAGATCAGGTTGAGTGTATGGTAGGTTATTTAAGGAATTGGCCATTACGAACTGTTTGACAGCAATCAAACAATTAATGCTAATCTCTACTACAATCAACTTCGTCGTTAGAAAGCCTCTTTGGGTCAAAGGCGACCCTCACAGAGCACGAATGCCGGAAGAAAGATCTCTTGGAGCAGCTCGGTTGAGAAATATTGCTTCATCCTCCATATTCGCCTGACTTGTTTAGGGATTACAGAACCATTTGGTGGTCTTAGGTTTAAAAAGAAAAAAAAAGATGGATCCATATTTTGCATCATAAGTGTTTTTTTTTAACAAGCGTGGCATTTATAAGCTTGTTAACAGATGGAATGAGGATCTAGGAAGCATTGGACATTGTTTATGATTAAATATTCCCATTGTCATGTTTTCTTTTTTATATCCTATACCATAAAATTGGACATTACTTTCGTTGCAACATACTTTGGATGTTGACCGTTTGGTTACTACTGTGACTATAAGAATAATTCCTTTTAATCAAGTCCTGAAAAAAGATAGATATTTTACTTCATTTGCGGATTAAATTTCTTATATGTATAACATTTGTAAAACAATTCGGGCTCCTATACAAACAAATTATTGTTGTCATCCACAGAATCAAGACTTTCCATTCAAGAAACTGATTCATTTTGAAAATGCAAAGAGAGCGGTTTGGCATAACAATACCAACACAAAAAAGCTACCCCCCCCCCAACATCACTCTTTCAACCTCTGCGAATCTCCCGTTTTTACATGTCTTTGTGACTACCTCATCCCATTGCGGCTCTCACACCCACTGTTAATCATAAATCAGTCCATTCTCACCCAGGACACTTTTGCTAAACACTGATGGATGTAGTTTAATTCATGAATTTCATTAGAGCACCAACCTGGCGACTGCCACGAAGAGCATGTCGCAGAAAAAAACAACAAGGTCTGCTAACCAAAGTCAAGTGCTCTCACTTATTCTGATTTATGGTATGACCTTCAAAACTTTCAATAATTCCAGGACTAACCTCGGGAGGACCTTGACAATTATATAATTTGTAAAGGAATGTGTAAAACAACATAAGGGCTTAAAATTTCTTTAGAATCGGCCGAATAGTTACAGATATTAAAAAAAAACGTGGACCGACCGATATAGAGTCGCACGCGACTAACAACTAGCCCAATCTTAGGCTATTTATTAACCAAAAGAAAAGTTGAACGAGACAAAAGCTAAATAAGCAACCCAAAGAAGGGCACGCTCAAGCGTCGGCGCCCTATCCAGTGTTAAATAAAATGTGAGGCCAGCCTCCTCCACAAAGTCATACAACCCGTAACAAGGACAAGCGGGACTCTGCTCATCCCGGTACTGTGACAGGTAACTTACGACCCCCATCCCCACCCCCGAGAATGGTACATTCAACAATACTGCGACGACTGCGTTATCCCCCAAATAACGCAGTCGTCGCAGTAAAGTGCTCCATCAAATGACGTGTGTGTGTGTCCAATTCGAAGACATCAAATCAGATGAGAATGATAGTAATAATATACAAAAGACTCCTAGAAGCAGTAATAAATTGAATTTTGAGGATCTCTACCAGTCTTTACATTTTTGTCTTACTTTCGATACCAATCAATCTATTTAATTTTATGATTTATTTTTAAAGTCTTCAATATGATAAAATAACACGTTAGTCCCGTTTGCATCCAAATAGGTGTCAGCAATTTTGTGTGTTCCTTACAGCAACTAAATACGATAACAGCTAAAGGGAAATAATAAGCCATTTATTTAATGCGACCAATGACTACTTTTTTATTTAACATTCCGTTTATGTCCGGACTAATCATAAATGAAATCGCGTAGTTTTCTGTACTGACGTGACTCGCGTCCCGCTAAACTCCAATTTAGCCTCTCTTTCTTCTTCCCCAACATCTACTTTGTCTTTCTGTACCAAATATACTCATCTCCGTCTAGGTTAAAGACCTGATCAGCTACTCCATGCGGTCAGAAGAGGCTTTGGAACCTCTATAAAACAAGACCATTTAACGCCCGCAAGTTGCGAGACCAGGCATTGAAGGGTCCTGGGAGTTGGAACGCGAATAATGGGAAGATCGGTTTAGCCCCAATAACCACTTCTCTGGGTGCCATGACCACCTTCTTGCGGCTGTTCTCTGGTACATAAGACTACTGATTGTGGCGAGCAACATTCCGATGCTGTATTTTGTACAAATTTTTTTCAGTTCTAGCCACCCTGAAGGGGCAAGAACAAAGTTGAGTGGTCACTCAATTCCAAGTGGATATGACACGACCCCCGCCCCCTGGATGCAATCATTGAGTTTATACCACCTTACTTCCTAGCTGTTGCATGGGCCGTTAGGATAGGGGGAGGGGGTGTACTCTAAAATTCCCACAGCATGCAACGGGCCTTCCTTCTCACCTGGTCGCTCACAACAGTCTCACAAAAAGCACAGCTCCATTTAATCTTTCTAACTTTAGTTAGGTCTACATTAAGGTTAATGAGCCGGGTCAATGCTCGCCCCCCTCCCCCAGAGTAGAACGTACTTCAATGCTGGTGGATCGTGCTTCTCCGAGCACGCTGATGTCCATTCTGCAATCTTCCCAGTCGATTATAAAGTGGTTTTCTGACATCTTTGGTGGTGCGTGTATCCTGTATGTGGTCCATGTATCGGAGATGTAGGAGAATGTGGACAATGGTAGAAGTGTAAACAAGAAGCTCGGTCTTTCGGGATATATGGTGGACCCAAGAATTCCTTAGTTGATCGAAGGCTGCGGTGGAAATTATAAACATCACAGTCTAAATCATAGTCTGTTTCACTACAAGAAGCAAGATTGAGATGGTTTGGGCACATAACAAGAGAAGATGAAGATCAGCATGTAGCAAGGGAAGTGATGAATATGGAGGTATAGGGGAGCCGAAGAGGAAGACCGAAAATGAGATGGGAAGACTGTATTATGAGTGACACGAGAGAGAAAGGAATAAACAAAATCTTTGGAAACGACTCATCAAGAACAGCGACCGCGGGTAGGAAAAAGCCGAGAAAAAGAATAGTGACTCGACAAAGGAAAAATTTAAATAACATTTTCAGATCACCATATTCCATCAACTTCAATAAAAACATCTCACGAAGCAAAATCAAACTTTTAAAAAAAGAATTTACAAAGATTCCATTTAGCAGTTCCAGGATTAGGCAAAAAATCAAATGTTTAATCCTAGTCATCATCGTTGGAGTCTTTCAACACAGTCAGTTCCGGTGTGTCCTCGAGTGGCTAATTAGTCCGATTCTCGAGGGCCAGATTGGACAAGGGAAAGCGTTTGGCTTGACAGGCTTTTCTCCTCTCCCTCTTTTCTGCCAGACTGCGATGGTGATTTCCTTCAAAGGTCTGCATTTCCCCCCTGACTGCTCCTCTCCAGTGATTGCGTTCGCCTGCCAGATCTTCCCAGGTGTTATAATTCATTTCCCTTAGATGCGCTTTAATGGTGTCCTTGTAGCGTTTCCTCTACCCACATGTTCTTCGCTGACCTTCCCTTAGATGTGAGTATAATAGCTGCTTCGGGTCTTTGCTCGGGTATTCTGCGCAGGTGGCCGACCCATCTCATCTGGGCTTTGGTGATCATCGGCCTCGATGCTTCTTGTCTCAGCTAAATGAGGTCAATATTAATATCAATAGCACATCGAAATTTAATTTCGCTTATAAAAAAATTCCTTAAAGTTTTATATAAAAAATATCTAAGTCTATTCCTATAGGTAAATTTAAATTTGAGTACTAATTCTAAAATAGGGTACTTTTCTGAATGTGGTGTCAATGTGGCCCTTTTAGCCCAAAAGGTCGCGAGCCTGATGCTTTACAGCATCGTACCGTTTGTCGCTAGCGAAATGTTTCAAATTAGCGAACATCTGAAAGATGGGGGGGGGGGGGGGACCCCATACGACACTCAATTTTCATACCAACAGTACAAGGGTACCGATTGTCGTGGTTCAAAATGAGTCCCTCTCGAATGACCAACGAACAATGCTCTTTTAATTATCCAGGTTCGTAGTAGTGTCGAGCGAAAATTGTCTATGTTCATTGTAAGAACACAAAAAAACGTGATGTTTGTCTGAGATCGAGAAGCTCGGCATCCTTCGACTCCAATACCCAACAATCTTGTAGCCAATTTTAAAGAGTGACAGCAGAGTTAACAAAATAGGCTCTGAACTCCCAGGAATGCAAGTAATGGAGATGTTGCCAAGCTCACTGCGATTTCTGATAACAGTTCACGCGGTACCCACTTGCCTAACCCATGCTCTTCAATAATAGTAAATGTACTTAGAAGGCGTTAAAAAAAAATCATGCGGTTGGAGCACATATAACACGCAGCCTTCTAAAGAGCAGGTACTTATGGGATAACCCGATACAAACTCGACAGTCGACGAAACCCAAGTAACGATAGAGAAAAGGGGAAAAATTCAATTTTAGACAGGGGGGGGTGGGGGGCAGTGAAAGACGTGATTAACAAAATAGGCCGAAACCCAACGTGAACAGCTCTGCCGAACGGATTTTGAAGTTAAAATAAAGGGGGGGGGGGAGGAATGGCCTAGCCTTGTGGCGATAGGCTTTGCTGTGTTGTCAACTAATATTTTTCCTCAAGTTAGGTCGCGAAATTAATTCTAGTGATAAATGTAAAAAACAAAAATAAATTGTTAATGTGAATATTTTGGGGATATCCATGACTAAGAATTGAATGAAAAGGACACATTTTCGGAAATTGGGCAACTCTGTTTTGAAACAAACCAGTTTCCAAGTGTTTAGTACTGCTTGAAATACCGCAAAACGGTAGAAAAAAAATCCCCTATTTGTAAATATACTATCTAGTATATTTATACCTAAATATACACTCCATCTCTTATTAAATAAAATTGTTACCCTGAACAAAATTCTGTGGTGCCATAATAACCAAAAGGGACGACGAATTTAAATGCGAGAGACCAAGATGAACAACTACTCCCATGAACCTGTCCCAAGCAGGTAACAAAGGTAGGCCAGTCATCTTGCGAGGATAGGGGAGACTGAAGTAAATAATCTTACTGAAATGCGCACACAACGGATAAAGGAAAATAAGAAAAGCAAATGAGCACAAATGGGACAAAGAAAGACCGGAAACACACAAAGGCCATAGAAAGAGCACAGGCACTCAAAAGCCCCCCCCCCCCCCCGCATCCGGCCCGCTTGAGAAAAGGCGCGGCTGGTCTTCAAGTTTCCAACTCATCCAACCACAACCGGACAAACCAAATCTACCCCTCCCCATGCCCTCAAACGCCCCCACCACCCGTGCACCATCAAGCTTCGAAGTGGGGAGGGTGTAACTCTGGCATCATCATTCACATGAAAAAAAAAGGAAATGAAAGGAAGAGATTCCGAGTCGATTCGGCGGCGACCGGGTTTTAGCAGACATCGACTAGGTCGGGAGGAAGGACAGAGGGGAGGGAAAAGGCGACGCCTGCCTGACTAATGCTACTGACCCAGGCAGAGAAAAAAGGCGAGTCGGAGGCCGAGGGAGGAGGTGGCACTTCAAAATGGCGCTCCCATGCTGCTCACGAGACCGGCTCCGAGGAGGTCGCCCTGTCTGGTGCTCGCCGAAACTCCTTCGCTCTTTTGCCGACCTCGCCGCGCCGATGCCCTCTCTAGAGGCCACCCATCCTGCGACAGTGGGGGGTGGGGGGCGTTGTCGACGATCCCTTCCTTGAGGAGAGTACACCGGCGGCAGTGTGCTAACCAGGGCACACGCCCCAAATAGGTCAGATGAGGGGAAGTGTGTGTGTGTGTGTGCGCGCGCGACGGGGAAACGAATCAAAATACACAGTGTTGATTGTTAAAGGCAATAGAGAGCCCTGTGAAGGAGGCTCTTCTTCGAAGCGCAGCAGTGTCAGCGACGCCTCAATCCAGCTTTCCTCCCTGCGACCGAGCGCAGCTTCTCTCCACACACCACCACGTCCAAGGCTTCACTGAGCGCATCCCGAGAAGCCCGTCGCCGCGCACGCCCATCCTGCGCACGCGCCTTCCACAACCACGCCCGCATCGCCCGTTAGCCGACGAACGCACACACGAGACACCCAGCCAACGGA
This sequence comes from Ceratothoa steindachneri, assembly GCA_963969495.1. Classification (NCBI taxonomy): domain Eukaryota; kingdom Metazoa; phylum Arthropoda; class Malacostraca; order Isopoda; family Cymothoidae; genus Ceratothoa; species Ceratothoa steindachneri. The sequence goes on along the minus strand of OZ018332.1, from coordinate 43,970,754 downwards.
CGAACGCATGCGACGCACTCATCGATCCCCTGCACACCTGACGACACGACTCCTCCCTCCTGTACAACACACGATGGGCACAAAAAAATAAGTCCCTTAGTCAATCGAGTGCCACTCAGACATCAGGCAGACCCTCTCCCCAAGTCGAGTTGGGGAGTCGGTATAAACTAGCCCCACAGCACAGACATTCAGAAGGTGGTTGTTAGCATCATAAACTCGGTGACGCTGCCCCAAATGAGTGGTGTCGCCCGATATGTGCATGGATGGTTTCGAAGTGCCGAAAGAACAAACTCGCCAGCAGGCAAAGGCGGAGGTGACGGGTAGGGGGAAGATAAGTGAAACGAAAAATATAGGGGGATAACTCAATGAAAATGCGAATCAGGACGAGAAATCTCATCAAAACGAAATGTCCTGAAAGGACCCTATTGAAGGCCGTTCTGAATAGGGGCGGAAGAGACAGACTTTTTTTTTCTTAATCCAAAACGCTGTAATATTGCGCGGTTTGCCCAGATAGCCCTTGGAAGGGTTGAAAGACGTCTTGGCTAATAAAGAAATGGCACTTGCCAGCCTTTTCCACACTTTTTGCAGACTTCAACAAATCATGCAGACATGGTCTCCTAGCACTATATATATGAAAAAAATAGCAAGACAAATTGGTGTGGTTAATGTAATGGTATTATTAGACAACTGTTCTGCTTAAGGTCCAGTGTGACACCCTTCGTCCTCGAACTGGAAGACAGCATTCAGCGAATACTTCTACAGTGCCGCAAAAAGAACATTTTCAAAGTATCCCCTTTATGCTAGTCTCGTTTACCCTCTTAGAAAACCGTTTTTATTAATATAATCACAGCGTTATCTTAACCAAATACATTCGAAAGATGCAAAAAAATAATTCCAAGACAAATTGGTGCGGTTAATGTAGTGGCACCATTAGATAAATGCTCTACTTCAGGTCTAGCGTGACACACTTCGCCCTCGAGCTGGAAGACATCATTCCTTTATCTATAAATACTTATTGTTCGTAAAGATGCTCTTAAAGTGATTTAATGAGTCAATTAGCCTTTAAAAATAATGTAAAAACCATGTTGTTGTTGTTTTGTTTTGTTCATCTGCGAGGAAGCAGATCAATCCGCTCGAGAGCGGCTACATAATTGATAAAGACAAACCCCTTTAACAATTGAGGGTGATGAGAAGCGAGTCCCACCACCAGGAAGAAGTGCGTTGTAGTTTTTCGCTACCCATAACACCAACACGAAAATTCGGAACTTGTGACAAATAAAGTGGGTGTGGGAGGAAGGAGCGCCCATCCAGTTTCTGATTTTCGGACCTTTCAGGGTTCCATCTCTATGCGTGATAATGGCTGGTGTCCGCGCGGTCAAAGCGGTGCATGCCCACCCTAAATCGGGCAGAGAGCGGTCACTCAACTAGAGAAGCAGGTGGACAGGGATGGAGCCCCTAAGTCGTAGACAAAACGGTCAGGATATGAAGGTGCGACAAACCCAGAGGGGGGCGGGGGGTAAATCCCCGAGATAGTTTTATTTGTCTCCCAGTAAAAGCCCTCCCACCATAAGCAGAACAGACTTATGCACCTTGAGAACGGCCACGAGGTGGTGGCGGTCAGGCCTTTGCAGGCCGGGAAGGGGTTATTGGGGGCAAAACCGATTTTCCCAATCACTGCCCAATGCCCAGCATCAAGGTTAAGCGCGTGTACGCCAGCCAGCATGAGGAAGAACTTCGTCCGCTAGTCGTGCGCGGCTTTCAGGTCTCCCTGGAGCGCGTGCTGGCGGCCACATTAGGTTAATATTACAATAAAAAACATTTGTTAAAACAATAAAAAAAACTATCTAACTAACGGCATCAAAACTATCATTGTCTCCTTTGTCGAGAGCGTCGTAACGAGTTTAAGAGGACTTTTTGCAATACTCGGTATTGCAACCAGCTCGACCATGAAGAGAGAAAGAGAGAGAGAGTCTGGGAGAGCTCGGCTGACTTCAAGGAGGCTATACGAAGTGGAAGCCGAACCCCTCCTGGACAACAACTATTGATCGCAGAACCCTTCGTGGTTTCGTGTCAGAATATGTAGATATGAGCAACCTCATAGTTTTTTTTTGTTTGTTTTTTAAAGAGCCCATCTGGCGACTGCTTACTAGGGCAAAAGTCGTCGTCTCACGCTACAGCCTAATACTATGCTAGATTAAAAAAACAAGTAACATGCAAATAATAATATAGGCAAAAAAAAGGAACAAAGGCAAGACACAAGCTAGGCAAAAAGGCAACAAGAAGAAAGCAGGCTCCGGTTTCGGGGGGTAGGCTAGTCTCCCCTCAGGCGCGGGACATGTGACCTAAAACAAAACCAAAGTGGAGGAGGTTGGGGGAAAGTCCTTCCAATGACCTGCGGCGTTTCTGTGATAAGATGATAAATGGTTATCACATTGATGGTTTCCCAAGGCTCAAATCCCTTACAAGAGCCTTTGAATGGTTAAATGAGGCTTCTGCCACTAGATGGCGCCACCCAGCGCCAAATCCGATGGTAGATTTGAAATCCCCAGGGTGAATAAACTATGCTCTATTTCATGGCTCTAAGTGGGAACAATTGAACTTTACTCCTTTTGCAAAAAAAAAAAAATAAATAACGCCTTGACCTGGTGCTTCGCCGCAGGTAAAAACATAGCCTACCATAACTAACATCACACACTACCATCCTACTTTACTCTCAATTACTTTCATCCCCCTCCTCATACAAGTTGTCAAATGCTTCCTTCATTAACATTCTGAAATCCCTCTCTTGAGATTTAACCATTTTTTAACGTATATCTGGCGACTGCATACAAGGGCATATGTCAACAAAATTAATTTGAAGCCTAATACTAGGTTACACTTAAGATAATCCCCCCCCCCAAAAAAAACGACAAAACCCAAGAGGCCCGCTTCCCCCCCGAGGGCAGGAACATGCGACCTACAGAGTAAAATAAAATGGCGAACCTCCTCCAAAAAGTCAGATAGTCCACAAGTGTGTGCACGAAGCCGTCCCTGGTATAAGGGACAAGCGGTAGCGACCGAGAGTGGTACATTCAACAAGAATGTGTAGAACAGTCCAAGGAACGAGGCAGTCACCGCAATAAGGTGGTGCAGGAAGCGCTCCATCCCGTGAGCGTGCCCAATTCGAAGACGAGCACCTAACAACAGCCCATAAATAGAAACTAAGGCTCGAGAACCAGTAATTAGATTTTTGTAAAATTGGTATTGCCGTTACCAAAATACCCTTACCGAGGTGTTCAAGAAATTAATGCAATTTTCCATATTTTTTGCCAAGAGATGTTTTTGAGGTAAAATCGTTTCATATTCTGCAAAATATTTGGTGATAGAGGAGCAAATGGTTCTCAAAGAGAAGTGTGTTTGCCTCAAGTATCAGGGGTGCTGCTGGAAGATGGTCTCGCTACACTTCTTTATCAGGGGTTGGCGATCTATGGTGCCTTGGCTGGATCTGGCCTGTAAACTAAAGCATTCAGCCCTCAGTTCCTACAGAAATATATCAATGCAATCCACCTTTGAAACAAACCTAGGCGTGGGAATGACACCTCAAAAATTCATGCTACAGACATCATTTCCCTAAACTCCAAGAGACCAACGACCAGGCATCAGCACATTTGTGACTTGAAACCGACTTTTATTCATGTTTCACTGATATTTGCTCACAAATATGTGATTTCAGGCTGTTTGCTACTCCATGTGATATGGGCTTGCACCAGAAAATGTTCAAATGCAACTTAGTGAGATGCAGTGCATTGATGTATTAAGATCAAAATTTAATGCAATGTAAAATTTTAGCATATATTTGTAGTGATTTGTTACTAACTTTGTTATTCAGAAATTATATATAGGTAAATATAGAGCCTGCTCTCTTAGAAGGTAAAATGCCTGTCTTTGAGGCCAATTTCATTGTCAAATCTGATCTCTGCAGGGTGAATTCTGCACCTTTGCCTTGTTGTACTGTAATTGATTTTGTCTTTCTGTTTCCAGTCAATTAAACCAAAATGTTGCATGGAGTTTCTTTAACCTGCCAATGGTCCTCTAAATTTTTAAATGAGGCAGACACCCAAAATACATGGAAAAAAAATTATTTTCCCCCCAAAAGCACTATTCCCTTTATTTCTTAAAAGGGATTTCTTAAATAAACCATTATCTATCTAGCTTTCGATGATGCATCATTCATTTTGTAAAATGGATGACAAAAAATGAACTTATACAGAAATGTCTTGTCAAATTCAAAAACTTTTTTCCCCAATACAAATCCAACTCAAAAAAATCCTGTTGGAGTCTCCACATTTGCCAAGTTTATGACCAAAGTGATGTGTGATTACAGGGTACTCAATGTTTATGTATGCACACATCACCAAAACTTATTGAACCAAGTATTGGTAGCCAGATATAAGAGTGATGGAAAATTGTGTGTGATATGAACAATGCAGAAAATGGCCAAGAATAATTGGAGTTAAAAAGAGTATTTTCATTAATTTCTTAAAGTTTTGTCTGCCATAAACGATATTTCAAAATGGACCCAAGTTAATTATTTCTGATGGTTGTGCTACTCATTACAAAAATAAATACAACTTCATAAATCTGTGCTATCATTTTTTTTCTTTGGAATGAATTGTGAATGGATTTTTTTCATAACAGACTCTTGCCATGCTGAAGCACACAGGTTATGGTTTTCCTTGCCCAAAACTAAGGCGGTGCACTTCTGACACTATCAGCAGCTTTTAAACGGTTTTCTTGTTTTTGTTTTGGACTCTGGACTCATGCCTCATCTAGGAGGCACATTTGCAGTCTTTGTTCTGTGTTGTTCATCACTGTTTTATGTATCTAAGCATGAATTATGGAAGGTGTACTGATCCACTGCAATTGTCTCCATTTGCTGGTGTCTACAGTTCATCCCCTTTAAATTCTCTTTGTTGATCCTGGAGAGTTACTGCTCACTGTACATTATGTGCTTGTATATATGATGCCAGCAACTAAATCAACAACAGTTATTTCACCCATTGCCAATCTCAATGGGGCCTATGTCTTAAACCTCTTAGGTTTAGGGCAAGGGAACTCCTTTGAGAGCTCGATGTTAGCTCCTGGGGGTCAAATGTACCTTTGTCCTGGAGGGTACTACAATTGAACCTTTCCTGCCACATCTATGCTCCCAAAGCTTCTACAGTGATGGGGATATTTCATTGTTTAGAGCTGGTGGGTCTCTAGCTTGGTATGGGAGATTAGACACTGCTTCTTTTAAGGCTTGTGATCATTAATGATTCACAGAGTGCCTTAAGTGCACTCAAGACTGACATACCCACACCCCTTGGTTTGCAGTATTCAGGAGAATGTTGAAATTGCCTTCTCTTGTGTCCTGCATAATAAATTTATCAAGTAAGGGGCCTTAGAGGAAGCAGTTCGTGCAGATTTGGGTTTGATATGACATGGCACATCCAGATGTTCAATTCATATGGCTGAAGTGGTGGCAATGGTAGTAACCCCACAGCAATGGCACAAATGCTCCCAGCTAATGAAACAGAGTATAGGGATGGTTCTCAATTTTCTTTCCTCACCACACATTCAACCCTGACTGGTCAACTCTTCCGTGATATTCTAAGTAGTAGTCAATGAGTTCCCTGGCATAGGCCCTTCAATGAAATTCAAGTTAGTGTAGGGTCGAATATGTATGTGCCAGTAAGTGTGAAGATCACCCAATTTATCAATGGGTGTGAATGGACACATTATCAAGAAAGGTTAAACCAGAAAAATGATGCAGGATATGTGCCCATCTGACAATCATAATAGATCAGTTGAATGGATGATTTGAGAACACCTGTAGACAGGCAAACTATCAACGAAGGGCTCTGACATCTTTCTTGTTGAGAAGACTGTGGCAGTCAGGATTCTTTCAACCTGGGGCTTTGCTAAAATTCTGAAGGTCCTTCCTACCACTAGAAACCCTATGGCAAGAGGTGAGCCATTTTTCTTACTTCATCTTTCCCAGGAAACCTGCACAGGAATAAGATCAGGCTTGGGGGTGCTCGTGCCAAACCATGATCACCCTCTGGGATGAGTGTACCCCAGTCACAATGTAAGATCCTTGCTCACCTCTGAAGGGGTCGCCATCAACAGTTCCTTGTTCCACAACAACAGCCCCTCTTATTTTTAATTGATTCAGGCACAGCAACTTGTATTTCAAGCTGGGTAGCATAGGCTAAATACCTACACCAGGAGCTAAATCATGAGAGGGTGAGTAGTGTACCAGTACTAGGGTAAAAAAAGGGCAGAATGCAAGCACATTAAAAGCCACCATCCACAACAAGAGATGAATGAACAAAAGCTGGCGGGACACTAGCCTGCAAAATTAGCCACCAGCTGAGACAAAAAGAGGCTTAATAGACCGGGGGGGGGGGGTGTTGAGATAAAGACCATATCTCAATTTAGTTTTGAGAATAGCAGTGATAGTGGGGCCAGAAGGTTATGCATGGTAGCACTATCATGCCACCTCACTTGGAGACCTCTGGAAAAAGACCCCTCACTGTGGTGGTATTCCTGTGCTCTGCTGGGTTTGACTCGAAAGAATCATATGGACACAAAAGAAGAGGAAAAAAGGCATGGTAGCCCCCCCCCCCATTATATTTGAGAGGAAGGCAACTAGACAAATACCTTATTGAGACACCTTGAATATAGGAGGCTAAAGGCACTCAACACAGCAATCGAAAGATGATGCTTAAGGGGAGACATGAATTATTTCAAATGCTTACTGGTATTATTATTAATTATTGAAATACAAAATTAGATAAATTTTTTGAGTAGGAAAGAGAAAATAGGACAAGGCACACAGATTAAAAGAACAGATAAATTTATGGACCAGGATGGCCCATAAAGAGAATAAACTTAAGATGAGCAAAGGAAAAGGTATAGGAGCTGTACATAGATGTACAGTGGCGGCAACAAAAAAAGTGACATGTGACAATTCGGGGAAAATGAAACAGAAAAATGTAACTTACATATTTTATTATGAATATTTCATGAAAGTTAATACTTGGTCACGTTGCCCTTGCACTTGATGACCATTCTGAGTCGATTGGGCATTGATTCAGCGAGGTTTGCGAAGTAGGTGGGGTCGATCGTAACCCAGATCTTCTTCAGTGATTCTATCAGGTCCTTGATGCTGCCGGATGCTGTCTCTTGAACTTTGGATTTCATCAGATTCCAAGCATTCTCAATAGGATTTAGGTCCGGGGAATTACCAGGCCACTCCAAAACACTAATATTATTATCATTGAAGAACCTTTTTACTAACTGGGACCTGTGAGCAGGGGCACCATCATGCATGAAAAATTCACACCGATGAATTTCCCAAAATGGCAGCATGTGCTGCTTCAAAACTTCGAGATAGTTAGTCCCCCTCATGGTTACATTCTTGGGAAGGAAGTACAGACCTCCTCTGCCCTTGTTTCCACTAAAGGCACCCCACACCATCACACTATCAGGGTGCTTCACAGTTTTCACGGTATATTTTGGGTCATACCGAGACACATTGCTGGGACGACGCACGATCTTTGACTCTCCTCTGACCAGCCTAAAGGTGCTCTCATCACTGAACATCACCTTCTTCCAATGGGCAGCTGTCCAATGTTTATAGGTCTTGCAAAAATTGAGCCTTTTCATCTTCATAGCCTTGGTAAGAAGTGGCTTCTTGGCAGCGCGGCGAGCCGGTAGGCCTAAGTCCTTCTGTAAGCGATGATGGATGGTCCTGAGGGCGACGTTCTGGAGAAGGTCTGGGTGTTTTTTCTTGATTGAAGCGGAGGTTACAGAAGGGTCTGACATCACTTCACGCCTTAGGATATTATCAGTCCTTGGAGATGTCTTCCTAGCTGCACCAGTGCCCTCCTTCCTCTTTGGTATGGTACCTGGTGGCAATAACTCAGCTGCCCGTTTTAGGCGATAAATCGTATTTCTTGAGGTTCCTAAATCTGCTGCTACATCAATAAAAGACTTTCCCTGCTCTAATAGGGTCAGGGCACGGCTTTTCTCTGTCATAGAAAGCTTTTTCCGCCCCATTGTATCCACTTGCACAGAAGTTATAGCACGTCAAATGTAGGCACGAATGCAGGAAATCAGCACGCTGGAGCGTTGTACACCAAAACCTCACTGTACGAGCTCAAACGAGACAGTGAGTTCCAATAAAGCGCAGTTCTGTTGTCTTAGCTCAGGAGAGTCATCCACTCGTGGCATAAGCCCCGCCCCTTTTCATTGGCTTGTTGGCAAGTAAAATCGTGAAAGCGATTTTATGTATCGATTTCTATTGCCAATATTCAATGTCACTTTTTTTGTTGCCGCCACTGTATATTCCCATAACACCTAGTAGATAGCATATTTGATATAAAAACCTTAGTGTTAGGGTTGTTGTTGTAGTAGTATAGTGTTGCTTTGGATTATTTAAGACAATCTGATTGTGAACGGAACTGGACAGAGGTCTAAATTAACTCTTGATTGCTACTAGATGACCTGTGATAGAACCTAGTGAACTCTTGCCATATATTAAAAATACTTCTCTAATTTTTCATATCCATTTCTAAAAACATTCAGAAAATGTCTAAAAAGAATTCAGTATCTAAAATTAAACGGTTAATTAAATATGCCAACTAGTTTTGAAGTTTTCATAATCTTTTTAGAAATTAGCGCTTTTGCAAAATCGCTGGAAATTCTATCCTTCCCAATCTGATGATTACTATATTCTACCAGAGCTCAGGAACCTTGCAGGGTGTCAACTACTTTTGGGGGCAAATGGCCAATTCTCAGCAATTATGTGGCTGGGAAAGGGAGCAGTTGCATGGGGACATGGAGCACTCTTTGCCCTTTAGGAACCCACCACTCAGGTGGGACAACATCCAGTGTAGGGGCTTATGGTGCAGGATTCTCATAGAAGCAGCCGTGATTTTAACTTAACGCCATGTTTTTTTTTAAGGCTCTTGTCATTTCAACTATTGAAGCATATGAGCTGCCTCTGATTCTTATAAATAATTGTCTTCTCTCCGGCCTCCCTGAAATTGAGGCATTCATTTTCCTGGAATGATATCACCACCTCTCAATTTATAAATATTCCATTTTTTGAAGTTTCCATAATTTGCTATGCAGGTTTTGTTGCATTTGTGCAGATAATACGAGTGTGAGACTATGCTCTTTACTATGGCTAATCTTTATAGAAATGGCAAAAATAATAATTAGGGCAAGCTTGAATTCTTTTACCAGGAAATGATACATCCTAGATAAATTTTGGGAGGGGTTTCTAAATGGAATGAGTGCAAGTGTGCATTGGTATTCTCAATGTTAATCACACTATGCACTTGGATGGCAGTATTCATACATTTCCTCAATCGCTTGACTTCTGCATATTGGACAAAATTTGGTTCCATTATTACACCCTTACAGAAGAGAAGGGGGGGGGGGGGGAAGGAGGATTGCATTCTGAGGAACTCAAATAGTTTTTTTTATATAATTTTCTTGAGATGAAACCATTGAAACAAACTGTGGAAAATATATCAGGAACACCCCAAAAGATCACAGTTCACCCCACAGGTGATTGTCAACAAAGGCATAGCTGAAGTTCCAGGCCGCAGTAACAAGTTAGTTACAGCAGGTAAATATAACAACCAAGTTACCAATTATTTATATCGTACTATTTAAAACAACATCAGCACATCTTATTTTCCTTATCATACTGTTTGATATCTAATCATTCTTGTGTATTGTTTATTTCCACTTCCAATCTTCCTCCATTGGATTAGCTTAAATCGTGAAAATGCCTTGTCTTGGTCAACAGCAGTAGCTCTGTTCTATTCTGATAACCGTTTATTTAAGATATTTACTACCCATTAAATCCTCATTGAAACCCAAGGTTTCTCATCCTTGTTACAAAATTGATTGCTAGCAGGGGGGGGGGGTTACCCAACACTCTTGACATACAAGTTATTAACACTTGCATCATGAGCCTACTGGGCTTATAGATGCTAATGCAATCTAATAGATTCAGATTATAGCAGGGTAGTGGTTTACTGGGATGACCCATCATAGGCCCTGGCTACTTTCTCATGAATAAGATTAGATATAACAAATTCAAGTAAAATATTTTAGCTTCTTTCTTTTTTTTTATAATACAAGCAGCTAGCTCCAAATTGAAGCTACCAACACTGGATTGAAATGTTAATATATTTCTAACTTTAGGGTCATCACAAATATTTCAACCCCATATGCTTCAACATGGTGACCTACTTTCTAATACTTTTCATTAATTCTGCAGCTTTTAACTTAATCCTTTTAGCATCAGATTTTCTAAATTTTGGTTTATTGTGGTTAGATATTTGATGATTTGCTTTAATTCCAAGCATTTCATCGCTTGTTGGTGCCTTTGTTTTATGCCCCGGATGCCATTCCTAACAGGCCCCCCCCCCCCGCATTTATCCGGGCTTGGGACCGGCTCTGGATTGAACTAATTCGCTCAACCTAGAGGCTGATTCTGCATTTTTTTTTTAAATTTAAGAGCTCATCTGGAAACTGTCTACTTGGGCATAGGTCGACATACACCACACGGCCTAATACTAGGCTATATTAGAAAACAAATAACAGAACAAATAACTATAAAAAATAATTAGAAAAAACAAGAGGACAAGAAGGAAGCATGCTCAGGCGTCTGGGGTAGGCCCGCTTCCCATCAGCACAGGAACATGCAACCTACAAAAAGAATCACAAAAAAAGGTCAAATAAAGGGCAGAAGGCTGACATCCTCAAAAAAGTAGAGTCCCTAAGTCAATGTGCACAAACTCGCCATGAGTACAAGGGATAAGCGATAACATGCATGAAGAACACTCCATCAAATGGTGGTGCATCCAATTCAGATGACAGAAAGCATCCTGAAGGTTTCGCAGGAACTTTAAGTTCCCTTCGACTGTCTCCCATCTTCTTTGCCAGGCAGCTTGTATGCCTGCCATGTAGTCGGTGTGAGGAAGAGCGAAATGCTGGCCAGGTCGCAGAGTCCTCGCAAACTCTTTGGCACCTTCATTCCCTGCAATTCTTACATGTCCAGGAACCCAACACAAGATAATCTTGGGACTTGAAGCCATCTGTGGCATGAGGTGTGCTCTAGAAGCTTTGGGAGCAGAGGCATGGCGATAAATATCCAAAGGTGGTACCCTACAGGGTGGTGTCCCGGGCAGAACCAGGGGCGCCGCCGGCCCTAGAGCGGGTACATGTCCTTAAGGCTGCAAATATGAGCCTCCCAGGTGAGGCAGCAGTAAAATACAGGACACAGGAAATGGTGCAATTCACCCACTTGCAGGCATACTCCAGTGAGAAACGAGTCTGGTTTAGGGTGGAGCCGTGGATGGCAGGAGAAGTGCATCACCTTAGTCTTGGCCAAGGAAAACTGAAACCTGTGCACATCAGCATAGTGAGAGACGTGGTTCAATGCCTGTTGGAGTCAAGGCTCGAGAGTTGGCATCTGGGCCGCCCCAAAAGAGATTGAAAGGTAATCCACGTAGAGCGTAGCAAGAACATCTTCCAGCAGCACCGAGGTGATGCCGTTGATGCTCAAAGCAAAGAGTGTGACACTAAGGACACTCCTCTGTGGTACACCTTCTTCCTGTTTCATTGGGCAGGATAGGGCTCGGCCATCGGTATGCAGAACGGCGACCTCGCAAAAATTCAGAAATAAAGACTAGGAGGCGACCTCTCACCCCCCATCGTGTGGAGAGTCTCCATGATACCGTATCACCATGCGGTATCATAGGCCTTCTCCAGATCGAGAAACACTGTGGCGTAGTGCTGTTTCCGAAGGAAGGCCTTGCAGATGCATTTTCCAGTCAGGGCAGAGCATCTGAGTGGAGTGGAACTTGCGGAAGTCACTCTGTGCAAAAGACAGATGGCCTCCGCTGTCCCAAAAAAAAAGCTAATCTAACATTTACCAATTTCTCCATCAACGTACACACACAAGAGGTTAGAGAGATTGGGCGGAAACCAGCCTGAGTAGTGATCTCTCCCCGGTTTGCGAAAGGCGAGCACAGTAGCGATTCGCCAGGAATCTGGGAGGAGACCCTCCAGCCAGGTCCTGTTGAACAAATCTAACAGAAAGGCCATGCCTCACTCACTCAGGTGTCTAAGCATGGCGTACGGGACATCGTCTGGACCATGGTCAGTATCCACACACGAGGCAAGAGCGGAACGCAACTTTTTTCCTCTTTTTTTTTAAGAGCTCATCTGGCGACTGCCTACTTGGGCATTAGTCGCAGTATTAAAACTGGCCTAGTGCTAGGCTACTTTAAAATAAAATTAAAGAAAAAAAAACAACACCCCAAAAGGGGGAAAGGAAGCAAGCTGGTGCGTCGGGGAGAGGTTCCCCCGGCGCAGGAGCGTGCAACTAAAGGAAAAAAACAAACAAAAAAAACAAATGCAAAAAAACAAACCTTGCTTAAATAATAGGGAGAAGGCCGGCCTCCCCCAAGAAGTCAATGTGCACGAATCTGAACCGAGCACAAGGGACAGGCGGTAGCGACCCGGCCCATCACAGGTATCGTGCACGAAGATCACCCAGACTGGGACATTCGACAAGAATGTGCCAAACAGTCTGGGGGACGACGCAGTCGTTGCAATAGGGCGCAGGCGAGCGCTCCATCAAATAGCGATGCGTCACACGAGTGTCCGATTCGGAGACGACAGAAAGCAACCTGAAGCCGCAGCGGCATTGGGGGATAGGTCCATGGGAACAGTCGCGGCGCCATAGCACGCAACTTTAAGTTCCCTTCGACCGTCTCCCATCTTCTTTGCCAAGCAGTCCGAAGAGCTGCCCGTATTCCTGCCATGTAGTCGGTGTGAGAAAGAGCGAAACGCTGGTCCGGTCGCAGAGTACTCGCGGACTCTTTGGCGCCCTCATTCCCCGCAATTCCTACATGTCCAGGAACCCAGCAGAAGATAATCTCGACATCTGCCCGGCTCGCCAAAACCGTGGCGTCACGGATATCGCGAACCAGGGGATGCGGAGATTACAATGCCCCGAGAGCACTCAGGGCACTTTGTGAGTCGCTATAGATCACAATCCGGTCTCCGAACCGGGCACGTCGCGTAATCTCCCGTACCGAGTGGTGTATTGCCACCAGCTCGGCCGTGAAGACAGACGCAGCGCCTGGTAGAGCCCCGCTGACTTCAAACAGAGGGGATACGGCGTGGAAGCCGACCCCCTCTTGGGACTTGGAGCCATTCGTATACACTGGCACGGTTCCAGCGTGACACGATGTGTGCTCCAAAAAGGTCGAACGCAATACTCCCGGCGCAGTACAAGCTTTGGGAGCAGAGGCGTGGCGATAAATAGCCAAATGTGGTACCCTCCAGGGTGGCGTCGAAGGAGTTTCCTGGCCCTAAACCCAAAGGGCTTAGGGTATGACTGGCGTCTCTCGGCGGCATAGGCACCATGGAGATCAGCTGCGGATGCAGTGAGAGCTGTTGGCGACTGAGGGAGGCGCCGGGCTCGCGCGTACAGGCGAGTGATGCACTGCACGCGGCGCAGAGCGAGTGGCCTCTCCCCAGCATCGACCAACAGGCTCTCAACGGGGGAAGTGCGGAAGGCACCGGTCGCAAGGCGAAGGCCGGTGTGGTGGATCGAATCCACCTTCCGCAATAAACGCTTGGCTGCGGATGCATAAAACTCGCATCCGTAGTCGAGCTTCGAACGAACAAAGGATCGATAAAACAGTAGGGCAGTAGCACTATCAGCGCCCCAAGCGCTGAACGTCACGGAACGGAGAATGCCCATGGCACGGGTACAAGAGACTCTAAGGCTGCGAATATGAGCCTCCCAGGTGAGGCGTCGGTCGAATACAAGACCAAGGAAACGGTGCGGAAGCCGCGCTGTGCGGAAGACAGATGGCCTCCGCTGTCCAAGAAAAAGGCTAATCTAACATTTACCAATTTCTCCATAAACTTGCACACGCAAGAGGTTAGAGAGATTGGGCGGAAACCGGTCGGAGTAGGGTGATCTCTCCCCGGTTTGCGAAAGGCGAGCACAGTAGCGATTCGCCAGGAGTCTGGGAGAAGACCATCCACCCAGATCCTGTTGAACAAATTTAACAGAAAGGCCATGCCTCGCTCACCCAGGTGTCGAAGCATGGCGTACGGGACATCGTCCGGACTATGGGCGGTGTCCGCGCACGAAGCGAGGGCGGAGCGCAACTCACTCACAGTAAACTTGTCGTTGAAGGGTTCTCCGCCTCTGGAGGTAAAGTCCAGCCGGCGGCCTTCCGCGACATCACGACGTGCATTGAATGCTGGTCGAGCAGCATCACGGCTAGAGAATGCGGAAAAAGCGGTCGCTAAGGATTGTGCAACGGACGCGGGGTCCGAGATTGCGGTCCCATTCTCCTGGAGAACCGGAGGGGGGTCCTGCGAGAACTTGCCCCGAATCCTTTTGACTTGCTTCCACACCTCAGCTAAAGGGGTCTTCCCGTTAAGTGAAGACACGTATGCCCGCCAAGAAGAGCGGCGGGCGTGCTTCGAAATATACCGGAACCTAGCCCTAGCCCGACGAAATTCAGCGACAGTGAAATCGTTCGGGCGGCGCTTATAGCGCATGTAGGCATAACGCTTCTGTTTGAGGGCCGTCTCACACTCGGCCGACCACCATGGGAGTGGTCGGCGTGCAGAACGGCCAGACGTCCTAGGAATAGTAGTCAGGCCCACGGCGATGAGGATGCCGGAGAAGAACTCAACGGCCTCATCTACCGACCTAAACTCCTTGACTGAGATAGAGAATTCAGTCATTTCCTGAAATGCAGGCCACCGCGTCCGCGCCAAGCACCACCGAGGTGGTCTCTCAGGCGGCAGTTGCCCTGAAAATGATATTTGAATGGGAAAGTGATCACTACCATGGAGGTCATCGACCACCCCCCAATCAAAATCAGGCTGTGCATCCGAAGAGCACAAAGATAGGTCAAGGCAAGAAAATGAAGCGGTTCTCGGACAGTGATGCGTAAACTCATCCACGTTTAGGACACCCATCTCAAGCTCTTCGATCAGAACGGCAAGGACTTGTCCCCTGGGATTTATGGAGTAATCTCCCCAGAGAGGATGCCTGCCGTTCAGATCTCCAAGCAAGAGATAGGGCCTCGGCAACCGTGACACGACGCGCCGGAAGTCCCCTGCGTCGAAGTCAGCTGACGGTGAAATGTACGCAGGCTGGGTCTCCTCAAGGACCATGTCTATCACAGGAGGGGCCTCCAGTTGGCTATCCCCTCCCAGGACATCGCAGGTCCCCTTGGCAGTGTCGCCAGTCTTGTGTGGGGAGGCACAGGCCTTGACCCCAGCAAGGTTTAAAATTCTTGCCAGCAGGTCTTTTGAGTGAAGCGACCGAAGGGGCCTGGCTTCCCTCTCCCCCCTAAGGGGGTTTGCCCTACCCAGCCACTTGCACGAGGGGCGGTCGGCAATGGGCTGCCTGCTGGCTTTCTTGGCAGTCCCCTTAGAAAGCAAAGGAGGGACTGCCGCTGGAGATAGGGAGGTGCCTGAAAGCACCTCCAGAGAAGGGGGTGAGGGGGAGTCCCCTACACCCGTAGGCGTAGGAGAGGAGTAAGCCTCCTCTCCGGTTAAAGAATTATGGAGGGTCCCTTGCGCAAGCACAAGGGAGGGGACCTCCATTTTCTCGGTGGAGCTGCCCGAGGGAGGCTCCGTTGATTTTCTTGGGGAAGTTGGGGGGTTTTTTTTGTCATACATGGGCATGGTGACCCTCTTTTTAATACAGGACGCAATAGCTCATCATCTCTCGCAGTTGTCCGCACTGCGAGAGGTGCTTACAAGCCCGGCGCCACCATTCGGGACCACCCCTCCCGCCTGCTGGCCTGGCAGTCCATCGGCATGGCAGCTCCACCTTGGACACGGCGTAAAATTGATAGAATGTGAAGAGGAGAGGAAAGGGGATGTGAGGAAGGTATGGGTGGGGATGAAGCAGGTTGTTTAAAAAAACCCATCCCGAACCGGACCTCAGGGGTTAGGGAACAATGTCCCCTCCCCCCCCCAGCCCCGATCCGGGGTGGTTGGCTTGAGAAGAAGGTCAGCATCTACCCTGTGAAATTAGAGGCTGACCAGAGAAAGTTGTGGGAGAGGTTGTATGAAAAGCGACGAGGTAGGGGAGAAATCGGGCTATCTGAAGGAAGGAAGAGAGGCTAAGCTGGGGCCGGACAGAGCGCTGGATCCCGTCAGCACAGCGGCCAGGATGGCAAATCACCGCGCCCCTTATGGGGCGGAACGCAACTAACTCAGAGTAAACATGTCATTGAAGGGTTCTCCACCTCTGGAGGTAGAGGATAGCCGGCGGCCTTCTGCGACATCCCGGTTAGATAATGCAGAGAAAGCGGTCGTGAAGGATTCTGACACAGGCGCGGGGTGAGATTGCAGTCCAATTCTCATGGAGAACTTGCCACAAATCCTTTTGACTCACTTCCACACCTACTAGAGAGGGTCTTCCTGTTAAGGGGATATCACATTTATTCATTAGTCACTTTTCAAATTCTTTGGTTCAAAATTCGCATTTTTTAGTCTTGCATATCATTTTATTGCAAATTTTATGCACTTTTTTATGGTATATATTTTTTTACCAACATGACTAGAATATAGTGAAATTAAGATAATGCAAAATTGTATACATTCAAGGAAAAATTTTCGTAGATATTTAAGGTTAATTTGTGAAAAACAAAACAAAACCATTGATTTTTATTGCAAATTTTATGCACTTTTTATAATGTATATATTTTGTTTTAGCAACATGACTAGAACATAGTAAAAATTATGATAATGCAAAATTTTATACATTCATGGAAATTCTCTGTAGATTTTTAAAGTTAATGTGAAAAAAATGCAAAACTATACCATATGATTTTAAATATTTGCTTAAGAAAAAGAAATGGCACCTGGAACTGGTTTATATTTTTAGCATCATTCAAATATAGATTGAACTAAACTCCAGGGCATTCAGAACACCACTATTATTCACCTAACACCCCCTTTTCCAACTGAGAACAAAACCTATAATTGACCTTGTCAGAAAAATGTTTTAGTCCACCATTAACAAATTTACATGGAACTAAAGAAAACTGATTTCAAATGATAACTAAATTATATGTGCATTGTTTGCTTGTGAATCGAGTTTACATACTTAATTTTAATAATTCTATAGCCATTTATATGATATCAGGTTTCAAGGAGGGAGGGGGGCAGTTCTGAAAGAACCCCTTATATCTCAAAAATGATGCCGTAGGTTATGATTTTGGCAGGAATAAAAGTGCTTTTAATGAGCTTTAATTTCATATATGATAATCTAATGTAGTAAAAGATGGAAAAAAATTAATGTTGTATCCCCTTAAGTGATTATAGCGCATGTAGGCATAACACTTCTGCTTGAGGCTGACCACCACAGGAGTGGTCAGCGTACACAATGGCCAGACCTTCTAGGAATAATAGTTAGGCCCACGGTGATGAGGTTGCTGAAGAAGAAATCAACAGCCTCATTTACTGACCTAAACTCCTTGACTGAGATTGAGAATTCAGTCATTTCCTGAAATGCAGACCACCGTGCCAAGCACCACCAGGGTGGACTCTTGGGTGGCAGCAGCCAAGAAAATATTTGGATGGTTGGATGAGAAAATTATCCTTACCATCGAGGCCATCGACCAACCCCAATAAAAATCAGGCTGTGCATCTGGAGAGCACAAAGATATTGAGGTGGAAGCCCACTGTGTCGAAGACAGCTGACGGTGGAAGCAAAAATTCTTGTTTGTTCTCCACCATAAGTTACAGGGAGACAGCAAGGACTACATAGTCCACTCAAAGGCTAGTCCCATTCTATACTAATATGCTATTAGTCCTCCTTTGGACATTGTCACCACCTTTAAATCCACAACAGGGTCTGTGTTTAAAGAATATCGTTATTTATAAAATAACTTTTATTTTTAAAACTATTGACACTACTAGCATTTACTACATCCAGGGAAATGCGTTCCATTTACAGAAGATTTTAAAGGTAATTTTTTGTTTATCTATGTCGATTTGAAACCTCCATCCTTTCAGTTTAAAACCAGTGTGTGTGATTCCATGGTAGTACCTAAAATTCTTCATAATTTACATTTTTAAATGTGCTTAAAATTTTTAATACTTCGATAAGCTCACCTCACAATCGCCTAGTTTTAGGTCGGTAGTTTTAATATATTTAATCTATCAATATACAACATTTCTAATTGAGGGAATTAGTTTAGTTGCCCATCGTTGAATTCTTTGCATTTTAATATTTATATGTGTATAAGGTGACCAAAACTGTATCACGTATTCTAGGTATGGTCGTACTAAACTTTTATATAGTTATGATTATATCTTGACTTCTCACAATAAATCCAAGCATTCAGTTCGCCTTCTTACACGCTTCGTAACACGGTTTGTTAAACTTAAGATCCTTTGAAACCTGCACCCCTAAATCTCTTTTTCTGGGGGGGGGCCATTGAGATAAGATTTTTTTACCGCCCATTTCATAATTAAAACTTGGTTTATTTCGACCTATGTACAAAACCCTACACTTGTCTAAATTGAATTTCATGTTTCATTATTAGACTATTCAGATTTTATCTAGATCCCACTGAATTAATTTGTTATCTTTCCCATTTAAAATTTTATCCCCAATTTTTGTACCATCTACAAATGTGGATAATCTACAGAGATCCCTGGGGCACACAACTAATTACATTTTTCCACTCCAAATATTTACAGTTTGAAACTATTCTCCACTTATGATTACTTAGCCACGACTATATCCATTATACAAGGTTTCCCCTAATTCCATAAGCAAAAAGTTTAGTTAGTAATCACCTATGAGGAATAGTGTCAAATGCCTTAGTAAAGTCTAAGTAAACTATGTCCAAAGATCTACTTTCATCTTAGCCATGCTGTTATAAAATTCTAAAAGATTGACTATGAGATTATGCACTTCCAAATTTATGGGTTAATAATTGGGCAGAAGTTCTCTTTTTCCATCCTTAAAAATAAGAGTTATATTTGATAGCTTAAAATCTAATGACACAACACCATCTAAACATTTGTTAAATTCCATTAGCAGTCCCACTAAAAAGATTTCAAATTTCTTTTAAATGCACCAGATAAGATTAAATCAGGACCTGTAGATTTATTGGATTTCAACTTACTGATAGAAAAATCTATTTCTGCTTTGAAGAATTTAATAGCAGCTAAAAGATTATACTCATTAAAGTTTATCACATCGTTCATTCATGGTACTCGTATATTATGTTCAGCTTTGTTTAGAAATACTGATGCAAAAAAGTTATTTAATATATTGGCCACCTTTTCTGAATCCAAAACAAATTCATTATTGGTCATTTTTGATAGGCTCTATCGTTTTCTATTGGATACATAATCAAAAGAGTTCTTAGGGGTATATTTACTTTCTTTGACAAGTTGAATTTCATTTTTTCTTTTAGCGCTTTGTATTTCCTTCTGACATTCCCCTCATCGGGAATGTTTAAGTTTTGAATCCTTCTGGAATAACAAGACTGGGATAGTTCAATGGCAAGCTTGAAGTAAATTTTGTAACCATCCATTGACAACTATAACGGTTCTTTCTACTGCATTGCATCTTCACTTGAGTTAGAATGTGGTCTCTGTCAATTTTGGCTGGAAAAGGACGTGTTAATAGTCTAATATATTTCACAATTTCTTCATTTTGAAAATGAATTCTTGTTTTACAGGAATCTTTTCTTTCACACCTATAATTTTTTTTCCTAATCCACACTATATCAAAATCAGATAAAACCATCAATTTCAAATTTTGACTTTCCACATTTTGATATTTTATTTGCTGCCATATATAGGGTTTAAGGAAAGTTTATTTAAAAAGTGAAACTCAAAAATTGAATTGTATACAAGTTCTGGATATCTAAAAAGTTCCCTCTAAATATTCAAGAATATATGGTGGAAACTTTGTTTGAAACGAGGCCTGGTCAGTATTTTAGGGTACAAATACTGAGCTCGATAAAAATTTACTTAATTTAATCAGTTTAAAATAACCAATATATCCTAGAAATATTTAAACAGGTCATCCATTATCCTAAAGCAAAAGTGATGGGTCCATTGCCATTTTTACAAGGCTTTTGGGGGTTGTTATTTAAAATTTATACCCCTATTTATTATTCATTAGAATATGAATATCCCAATATGATTCATTTATGTATGATTGTTAATAATAATAATAATAATAATAATAATATATGCATTCAATGTACCAGATCTTGGTCAAAAACTAATCGTTTCCTTGTAGGTGAAGGCTCTACTGCTCCACCAAATTTGGTAGAAATTGGGTAATTAGTTTTCATACAATTTTGTTAAAAAAAGAAATTAAAACATGGCGATTACATAATCACAAATGAGGGCAACAAAAATAATACCTTCCCAGTCATTCGGCATGAAATCAGGCAATGCTAAACCGGTGACCATCTTGGATTTTCTTAATTTTGAGGTCTGTTGATGCATGGCATAAAAGAACTTCACATGCAAAATTACATCTCTGTACCTCAAACGGTTCTGGAGATATGGCCCACGTAATTTGGGGGGCTTTTTAGAGACTAAGTCGATTTTTCAAAATTGCTGACTTTGAGGCCTCATAAAACATGCAGTTTGAAAAGTTCATTTCCTATAGAATCAGGACCACAGATTTCAAAAAAGCAATCAAAATCAGTCTCTCTCTAAACATCAAAGAGCTTTAAGCTAGCAAAAACTAAAATATTGAACAAACCCATCACTCTGAACCAACTTCCAATTCAAAATATTCATACTTAGAAACAATACTAAAAGTTATAACTGATAGGATATGATGATATATGTCTTTTATTGTATTTAAAACCATTTCTGGCAGAGATACATACATAGCAGCTGAGAAATAGTGTTTCAAATATAGTCAATTTTCATGATTTTCAGAAAATGACCTTGACCTTTAACCATTTTGACCCCGTGGAAACATGAGGACCCCCTTCAAATTTTTTATGCTTGAAGGGTAAGGTCTATACACTAGTTATACTAAATATCTTATTTGTTCCATCCTTTATTTGTGCATATTAGGACAGACTGTTTCACCATTGATTTAGCTAATTTACCTATCGTATTTACACACCTCACTGTACAGACTAATGGAAAGTATGATATTGTATGTGCCACAAAATATGTCTATGTTATAACCATAAAATGAACAAAAACACTAACAGTATAACTATATCATCATGTAGGTAGTTCCTTTCTAAACAGATTGATCAATCAGATATCTATGGTTTCTCACAGTATTGCAGGACTCTTTGCAAATCGGAATTCAACAAGAAATACTGCCTGCCACTTGCTACTTGGGCACTAGGGACATCAACTGTGCAGATTACATCTTGGAAAGGAATCCAGCAGATGTCATGTTTTTGTAGAGATGAAAGTGATTGCTCTGTTGCAACCTTCTCCATGAAGTTGACAAGCAAGTTATGCTGTTCATCAGAGCGATCTTCTACAATCCCAATATACCAGTCTTTGTCATACATGCAAGCTACATACTTTCCTACCTTAAAAGCACTCTCATCTTGTGGCTTGATACCCTGCAAGCCTCCCATCTGAACTGTTTTATTTAAAGATGGTGTCTACTGAAATTCGCCTAATCTCAAGTTTCATGTCCCCAACTGGCACAAAACTATGATGGGAACGTGTACCCGGGACAGTGTCTACTATACCTTTCCTCTAACTTGAACCGTTCACAACTATTGATGACATCTGTTGCTGATACATAAAAGAATTTTATACCTTTCACATTGATGACACACCAATCATGCATTTCTAGAGGGGTTAGAATTGACATTTTTCACAGATTTCCAACATACAGTGACACTTAGATATGGTCACAAACAGCCATTGACAAAATATCTTTGTAATCAGTACTGTTGACGGCTACGGTGGGTAACCCATTGAGTAATAACTTGGCATTCTGGTGTTTCTCACACATACAGAGTGAGAGCCCTTACTCCCCACATGTACACACCATTTGGGGAGAAGCTCAAAGAACTTTGATATATCAATCTTAAAATTGGGGAACTTCGCCTTGAAAATTGCGTACAATTCTGCGATATTTACCAAAATCAGTCTTTTCTGTTTGTGAACTTTTTCACCATTGATTCTGACAGAAACAAAGTCTTTTTTTCCTGGGCACATTCTGAAAAACTCATCATCTTGTTAAAATAATTCAACAGCAGTAATAATATCTTGTGATAGTGTCTTACTCCCTAGATAGGCATCGGGTCGTGCAAGGATTCTTGATTTCTTTTTTAGATCTCTAGCTTGGTTTATTGTATAGTTTGAAACACCAAATTCATTGCACGTTTTATCAATAGTTCAGCTTTCTGGAACAAGTGTCAATATTTGAATTTTGTCTTGTTTGGATTTGCAATTTTTCAATTTCTCTATCAAATAAATCTGTCTAAGTCAGAACATTTTGTACAGGATTCTTTGGTGGTATCCTGTGACTGTATCGATTCTTCGGTAATGTTTACCTGGGGTAGTAAGGTATTTACGCATTTAATATAACTTTGAATTTAAAAAGGAAGTTAATAACTTCAATTTATCCTCACACACAAGGGTTAAATCATGAATACAAAATTATACAGAAAGAGGTGGCCTATACAATGTACAGGAGCGAATTTACTACTAATGAACAATTTTATTTTTATTGTGATAGAAACGTTATTTCTTGGGGTAATAAAAGTGCAAATTAAGGTGAAAGTTTAAAAAAAAATCAGGTATTATATAGACATCTTTTCCTGAATGAATGCCTCTCCCCCAAGCCAGAACCTTGGTAGACTCAGTTTAGTTCTCAGGTGATAATTCATTATTTTGAAAAGCACTGGGGGAGGGGATACAAGGCTAAATTCCAGAAAAGAAAGTTTTGAGCAATAATGTATAAAGTTGGGAAGGGCAGGTTATCTAAACATTTTATTTTTTGGTAATTCTATGAATGCAAAAAAAAACAACTAATTTAAGACTAAGATAGTGCCATCATTTCCAAGGTTTTAGAGGCTTCTAATCAATAGAAGTTATAGAAGCAATGTTATTCAGCTCATCAAATTATATAGGAATGCCTATTTATTTATGAAATTCTGAAGAAATTTATTTTTCAAAATTTGGTTAGTTTTTCTAAGTCTGGAGAGTTCTTTCCCTTCTCTTTTCAATAGGTCTCCCTTCCTGTTACGTCCAGCAGCATGCTACTGACGCATGCCGGGCGTGGTAGCAACACACCTAGGCATGTGTGGCCTGTCCTAAGATCATTTTTTTACCGATCCCACGTCAGATAGTTTTAGACACAATATGCTTTTGCCTGAGCGCATTTATTCAAAATGACTTGTGAAGGAGGGATGGATACAGATGACCTTTGATAGGCCCTTGTGGCTTTTGTCATCAGTGAAATTATGTTATGTTAGTACAACCTTAATTTTGAGCGTTTATTTACCAAAATTCTGTGCAATGGCAGTCTACAGTTGCATTTTTTTTTTATCACAGTGTTCTTGAAGAGAAATATAACTGTCTTAAGTGTAACATTATTCTGAAATTGAATAATTTAAGTAAATTTTGGTGCAATAAATGTTTTTATTGTGGCAAGGATTTTACACAGTATCAAGTTCAAACTTAAAAATCATGCTGCATTTGTTTTGCCAAAAGTTTCCTTGATCAAAGGATCGATTTCACCATTTTTGGAAGGCAGTTAGCATATTGTATCCACCGGCAGAAACATTATAAGGTAAGGAAATGAAACTCTTTTGTTTAACAATCGCCTTATGCATTTGAATGTGGTAGGCTTTCAAATTAGGAATATTACTAGTTATTTTTTAGATTACATGGGGTGTGGGGGTGCAACTCCACACAATTAAGTGGGGGTATGGTGATGAAGAACTCTTATTTTGAAAGTAGATAAAAAATGTAATTTTTTAGCACAAATAGCCTAAAGTAGGAGGTGCTATCGTAGTTTGATGAGTCTTGATGATGATGCTTTTTGTTTTCGACACATTCCTGTGTATGGTTTGAATTATATATTGTAGATGCATAATCGGACATAATCATATGGATGCATTGTGTGAGCGAGTTTTGACAGATCCGGATGACCTTTAACATAACATAACATAACATAATTTCCCGGATGATAAAAGCCACAAGGGCCTATCAAAGGTCATCCGTATCCATCAAATCCCACCCATATAATGCATCCATAGGATTTTGTCAGATCATGCATCTACAATATACAATTTAACAATCCATAGGAATGTCCAACCATGCATCTACAATATATAATTTATAGCCTCCATAGGAGTCTGTCAAAAACAAAATCAAAGTCCCCCAAAATATACAATAAAAAGAAACTGCATCCACAGGAATGAGTCAAGAAACATATCCACATACCAAAAAGCAAGAAATCAACCCTCCATCCCCATATAATCATCCAATCTGCGCTTGAAAACATTCAAGTTTGGGCTGTCTATAGTCTCAGGTGGCAAACTATTCCAATAATCCACCACTCTGTTAGTGAAAAAATATTTTCTAACATCCAGTCTGCACCTCTGTTTGTTAATCTTTAAGTGGTGGCCTCTAGTTCTATTACTACCTTCTAACTCAAATAACTTGCTGAAATCCAATTTATCCATCCCAGAAAAGATTTTAAAAAGCTCAATCATATCTCCCCTCACACACCTTCTTTCAAATGAAAACATATTTAATACCCTCAGTCTATCTTCATATTCAAAGTGCTTCAGGGATGGTATTATTTTTGTTGCCCTCCTTTGTACTGACTCTAATAAGTTTATATCATGTCTAAAATGTGGTGACCATGCCTGTATACAGTACTCTAAATGTGGCCTGATATAAGAGTTGTATAGTTTAAGGATGACCTCCTTACTCTTGTACCTAACATTTCTTTTAATGTAACCTAGCACCCTATTTGCTCTATTTTTTGCCTCAATACACTGCTTTGAAAATTTCAGTGACCTATCTACTACCACTCCTAAGTCCTTCTCATCTTCAACTGAATTAAGCCAATATCCATCCATCTCATAGCCAAACTCCCTATTATCTCTCCCCATGTGAATAACTTTGCATTTATTAAGGTTAAAAGTCATCTGCCACTTCTGAGCCCAAGCTAACAACTTATCTAAGTCACCCTGCACTTTAAAGCTACCCTCAACCTCTTTGACTACAGCTGCCAATTTAGTGTCATCAGCAAAAATTGACACTTTGCTATTTACACCTTGCCCAAGATCATTTACATAGATTATAAATAATAAAGGGCCTAAAACTGATCCCTGAGGTACGCCACTAATAACATTCCTCCACTCTGACCTCACTCCATTCAGTACAACTCTCTGTTTCCTATTTTTCAGCCATTCAGTTATCCAATTTAAAATGTTCCCACATATCCCATGCAGCTTTAATTTGTGAACTAGTCTTCTATGTGTAACCTTATCAAAAGCTTTGCTGAAATCTAAGTAGATCACATCAACTTTCTCACCCCTATCTAATTCTTTAGTTACATAATCCATAAAATCCAGTAAATTAGTTAAACACGATCTATCTTTTCTAAAACCATGCTGAGCATCATTAATTAACCTGCTACTCTCTAGATGATCAGAAATTTCCTTCTTAACTATCTTCTCAAGAATTTTACAGACTATAGAAGTTAAGCTTACCGGTCTAAAGTTATTTGGGTCCTCTTTGCTTCCCTTTTTAAAAATTGGCACTACATTTGCCAATTTCCAATCATTTGGTATTTCTCCAGACTCTAGTGATCTAATAAATATCTTCTTGAGAGCTACTGCAATACTTTCTACACCTTCTTTGAGTATCCTAGAATGAATGTTATCAGGGCCAGATGCCTTACTAGTATTTAACTGCATTATAAGCCCTTTAATTTCTTCTCTGTCTATATTAATAGAATTTATCACTACTTCCCTTGACCTAAAATTATCATCAATTAATCTAACTGGTTTCTCTTCTGTGAATACTGAAGCAAAATGATCATTAAGGACCTCTATACTATTTCCTCATCAGATTCTTTCAAAACCCCTTCATATTTAATAGGCCCTATTTTATCACTTTGATAGGCCCTTGTGGCATTTGTCATCTGTGAAATTATGTTATGTTTAGTTTTAAATTACCAAAAAAATTCAATAGATTATTTACTAAACATGATTAAATACCCTCCTACTCTTAACCTTCTACATCATTGTTCTGAAAATAAAAATTAACTAATATTAACATAAAAGACAACCCTGAAAGGGTAACTTAAGAATTTCAAGATGACAATGAAAGAATTCAGGTGTGGCAGAATCAGGTTAAAATATATTCAGATCAATTTAAGATTAGGCACCTAATCTTAAATTGATCTAAATGCAGGTGACTTATCTTGAATTGAACAAAATGCAGATACTTATCCTTGAATTGTAAATATTTGGAAGGTCTCAATTTCTCAGTGACTATTATAAAGTTTTAGGTAATTTTTTATATAATTGTGTTAGCAGCTACTTCTCCAGCTCTATTCAAACTAGGAGATTTAAGTGTTTGTACATAAGAACATAAGAAAAGAAGGAGACTGCAAAAGACCATTCATGGCCTACACTTGGCAGCTCCTGTTCCAGTCAACACACAAAAGATTTCTTACCAGAGAAAAGTCATCAACCTTGTCACCCTTTACAGGAGTTCATCAGATCTAATCTATAATATACATAAAATGCATCCAGAGGATTATGTCCATTCATGCAACCGCAAAATATAATCTCCCCACTCCTTAGAAAAATATATACATATGTACATAAAAAAAAAGTCAGTCCCATCTAGCAGCTTCATCCATATATTTATCTAATCTATTCTTAAAACTACCCAGAGAGGAGGCTTCTATCACATGTCTAGTGAGACTATTGCATTCATCTACCACACGATTTGTAAACCAATTCCTCCCAATCTCCTTCCTAAACCTATACTTATCAAGCTTAAACCCATTGCTACGTGTCCTGTCATGTTCACTAAGTATAAGAACCTTACCCAGATCCCCTTTATTATATCCTTTTACCCATTTGAAGACTTCAATCAATTCCCCTCTGACTCTTCTCCTTTCCAATGTATGTAGATTTAGTTTTCTGAGCCTTTCACCATAAGGTAAGTTCCTGCTATAATGGGTAAACATGTAGACAAGCGGCCCGGCCAGGAAAAATTATTTTGTGTAAATATTATCATTCACCAGTCTCTGAATACAGTAGCATGCATAGTAGCTTGTCAACAATTACCTTTTTAACCCAATGTTTAATATATATATATATATATATATACCTACATTTCTTTAGAAGTTTATAAAATTGCACCATCAATTGATGACCATGTTCCTAATATGAATTAATACCCCAATTCTAATTTAACAAGAATTGTATTAGTGATAGGGAATTTAGGATGACTAAAGGGATAACTTTGATAGGCCCTTGTGGCTGTTTACGTCCTTTATTTTTCTATTATGAAAATACTAATAACAGGTGAAAAAGATTATGGGTGGGGTCACCAGACTTTTGGACCAAGGAAAAGTTTTATGCTAGAAAAACAAGACCTTCATTCAATTTGCAGTCTTCTTTTTTTTCAATACATACAAGACACAAATTTATAAAGAGTATTCTAAATATAGTAGGGCGATAAGGGAAAAAAAAAAATATGGCTAACCAGTCCCACTGCAGGCCCAGATGAGCTTCGACAATCATTCCACACGTAATTTTTCGTTAAAAGCGCATTAGGGAAAACAATTGTAAATTTCTTATGCACAACCACTTCAGTGGGTAATTGAACTTTTTTTCCTCAATCCTTCTGTCAAAATACGGCCGTTAACCAACAAATTCACGATCAAAACATAAAGTCGGATAACCACTCCTAACTTTCGATCGATTTTTCGCAGTGCCGAGTTTACAATTTTAAGACCAGTACTTAAGTAAGTAGGAAGTACTTACGCTAGGAAACTCCACACAACGATACTCTGGTCAGGGAACCATAAATCCAAAGTTCCCAGGCCACGCAAGGGGTATTTAAAGTTAAAATTTTGATAAAATTAACAGATTGAGCATAAGAAAGATATTGTGCTCCCGTGCGCACACTACAGAAGCCCCGTGCCAGTTTCTGACGTCAGTTGTTCGGCATTAGTCGATTAAGGTCGGCTGTACTCGGGTTTTCAACATAGAGAGGTAAAATGCGGATAATTTTATGAATTTAATTCTCAAGTATGGTATGAAGGGCGCATTATTTTTCTTTATTATATATATAATAATTTATCATAGCTATTTCTCACAAAACATATGTTAACTCTTCAAACAAGTTGCGAAAGGAAATATTTCCCTTTTTGTTGTGTCTACTAGTACATATTCTACCACTTTACCACACCCTTCCGTTAAAGAAAATGTATAACTAAGCGCAAACCATAAGAAAATATAATTTTAGTCCACTTTCATTTGAATTGTAATAACGTATTTTATATCTTTAATAAAATGCAATCTAAAAAATTCAAATTACCTTTAAATACTTATTATAAATCAAAAGAAATATTTTGTAGTATATTGTAATATATTATTTGCTTGTCACAAGAAAGTATACATAGGCAAAAACCCCTTTGTAATAACAAGTTGAGAACTAGGAAATTCATTCACCTCTTGTTTTCAATCCGTTACGTTTTACGGTATAAATAGATCATTTAAACACGTTCGCCCTGGCCCCTCCTTATTTTATTCGTCTATAGCTAATTTTACCATTTTGGGAATGGGTGAAGTAACTAATCAGTTTGGCAGCCAATTCAAATGCTCAAAAATAGATAAGTAGTGGTTTAATTATACATATGTACATTGTTTTTAGGGGTAAATGTAGAATTCGGACCTCAGGTAACCCCAAATATTCCCTAATGTCAAGGTGACAAAATGTCCCGCGTCCCATATCTACCCTTCCCGGGACGCCTTCTGTCCCGTATTTTCAATATTTGAAAGGGGAAAAAAATGATAATTTACAACAATATTACTTTAAAAAAAATACAATATACTAGTGAAATTTTGCAAAATACATCTTTCCCTAAGCTGTATGATATTGTCAAACGTCTTTATGTCAAACTGAACAGGAAATCAACAGATGGCTTCTATGGATATCAAACAGCGTGCTCTGGCTAATCTGTGTCACAAGGAGGAAGAAACTTCTTAAAATTTCCTCACTTGCTTCAAAAGAGCTAGTACCTACCTATTAAACTGGATTGACCTTGTGGGGATCGAACCAAGTATAACAATCGAGTGAAAATTTAAACGGCTCACACATTGAACCTTATAAATGGTAAGATAGACTTCCCGGTATTATTCTCTTTTGTAAATGGGAAGATAAACTTCCTGGTATGTATTATTCTCTTTTGCAAATGGGAAGATGGACTTCTCGGTATGTATTATTCTCTTTCGTAAATGGGAATATAAAATTCGGGCTGTAGTATCGAATCTCTTTTTGTAAATGAGAAGTTAAACTTCCCAGTATGCAGTATTTTTTTCTTTTAAATGGAGGAACAAAATTCCAAGTATGCGTGGTCGGTAAAGGAGCTTTCCGAAACCGTTGCTTCCTGAGCCGGGTAGTGAGGTAAAGGGCCAATGTGATGGACGTTTTCTTGGAACAACAATCGTGTAAGTCACAGGGAGCGACATTGTTGTGTCGATGCTACTTAGAGCTCCTTTTATTATTCTCCTTGTAAGACCTCGTAGGGAAGAGTTCACGCCATCGAGGTCGCTTACCAAACCTTTACCTCCTTTACTGAGAATGCACATTCGGTAGCGTAGCTGGCTCCGAACTCTGATTGAGCACTTAAATTGGACATTAAACGTAAAAAGTGGAGAAACCTTGAGTAAGAAAGTAGATGGATAGAGAAATAGTAGAAGAGTTTTAGTGGTGAAAGATTTTGGAATTAGGGATAGAGAAGATAGTTAGGTATCGTCGGTAGCGATCGGGCGCGTTATCAGCGAGCTCTCTATTCAGTGACTTTTTTTTCATTTTGGATTTTTTGGTGTAATATATTTAAGTTCGGGAAGATAGTTAACTTTGAGTGTTAGACATAATACTAAAGGAATTTTTAATTATATGGGAAAAGTTTATCTGTATGGCTGTTGCTTTGGGTGACGTGAGTATGCCTTTTGATGTAAGCAGTGTGTATGTAGTTTGTGATTTTTGTGGTGTTAAAAGAAGCGCAAATGTATCTGAATGCTTGGTGTGTTATGTGACTAGTGCAAATGTGGCTTTGGTAGAGGAGGTGAGTCGGTTGCGTGATGAGTGCAAGAGATTAAGTGAGTTGGTGAATCAAGTGAGAAGGGATGCGAGTGTACTCATGAAGAATGTGGCTGGAACCAGGAAAGTGGAAGATATGCCTAGACTAGGGACTGGAGAGAAAGAAGTGACTGGTGTGAGTGAAGATGAATGGTGGGTGAATCTGGATAAAATAGATAAGTTAGGACAGGTTATGTCTGTGAGTAAGAGGGTCATGGAACCTGTTAGGTTGAGTAACAGATTCGATGCCCTGAGAGAGGGAGAGGTTGAAAGCGCTGATGTGGTTGTGGCAGAAAGTGAAATAAGTGGTAGTTTGAATGAGAAGAGGAGGGAGGGTAATGCTCGGCATAGGGGACTAGGAGGATGACTGAGGTGCTTGTGATGTGTGACTCTCAGATTAGATATTTAGATAGGAAGTTGAGTGCGAGCAAATGGAAGGGATGGAGAGTTTGTTTTCCGGGTGCTGGTGTAAATGATGTGCCTGAGAGGTATGATAGTCTGGTGTCTGGGTGTGAGAGGGATGCAGTTGTGATTACGCATGTGGGAGTAAATGATGTGAAGAAGGTGGGTTCATGTGAGTTACGAGAGAAGTACAAAAGGTTAGTTGAAAAGATGAGTGAAATTAGAGTGAAAGGCGTTGTTTCAGGTGTGCTTCCGAGATTGGATGTGGAGATGGAATGGTTGCCTCGTGCAAATGGACTGAATGAGTATGTGAAAGGCCTGTGTAAGGAGTCGGGATTAGCGTTTGTAGATGTTTGGAATGGGTTTATGGGAATAAGGCACTGTATGCATTGGATTGACTCCATCTAAGCCGGGCTGGGGTTGACGTGTTGTGGCAGGATATATATAGTGTCGTTGGATCTTTGCAGGCGGGAAACTAGTTAATGGTAGTGGTCAGGGAAATATAAGAGTACAGGGTGGGGCAGGGAAAGGACAGAGGTGCAGAAGAGATAGAGTGGAAGGTATACATTCTAAAAGAGGTGCTTCAGGGATAGGATGGCTGAGTTGTCTTTATACCAATGCTCGAAGTCTAAGAAATAAGAAAGATGAGTTGTTTAGTTATATTATTGATGAAGATATAGATATAATATGTGTAATAGAATCATGGGTTAATGAAGCTACAGGGTTATATGTAATATGCACGTTAGTCAAAGGAGAGATAGGATTGGTGGTGGGTCGATTATTTATATGAGAAATAGCATTTCTTCAAATCTAAATAATTCTATAAAGCAAGAAGTTGAGTCACTGTGGATAGATATTAGGGTCAGTAAAAATAGGATAATACACTTAGGAGCTGTTTACAGACTACTCGGACAGACTGGCTGTATTGATGAGCTAATAATCAGGGAAATAAGGAAAGGATGTGAAGTAGATACAGTTATTCTTGGTTACTTAGATTTAAATTCTGTGGACTGGGAAAATATGATAGGATGGGATAGAGCAAGTTGTAAGTTTATAGAATGCTTTGGGGATAATTTTTTTTTTTTACTCAATTTGTTAATAAGCTAACAAGGGGTGCTAATATATTAGATCTGATTCTTCCAAATGATGATCACTTGGTTCAGGAATTGAGTGTCGGGGAAGCATTGAGAAATAGTGATCATCAGATGGTTCCTTTTAACTTGGAAATAGTGAAAGGAAGAACATCGACAAGCTCCACAAAAACTCCAAATTTTTATAGGGGAGATTACGATAAATTACGAAACTTGCTAAATCAGATTAGGTGGGATATAGAATTCAGGAAGAAGAATAATTATGAGATGTGGGACATTTTTAAGACTATACTAAACATAGTCCAAGAGCAGTGTATTCCAATGAAGGCTATTGTGAAGAAATGCAGGACGCCGTTGTAGTGGAATCACGAGATAGTTAGGAACATTTCTGAGAAGAAAAGGGCATACCACAGATTGCAGAGAGAAAGTACTTTTGAGAATTTAAATCATTATAAGTCGACCAGAAATGAGCTAAACAAGATTATTAAAAGGAACAAAATGGCGGCAGAAATTAATTTTGCTCAAAATAATAATAAAGATCTATGGGGGGGGGGGGTATTTTATGACTTTTCTTATTTTATCATTATCCATCTTGCGTTGCCCCTTCAAACATTTGTATTCCTTTTATCTGACTCTTAGTATTCTAGTTGGCTGGATTGGTTCTTCTTTAGTTGGCTGCGTTAGTTCTTGAACTTCGATTTCTTTCTTTTCTTGATGTATCTTCATATTAACGACGATGTGATGATTCCTTCCAATTCTGATGTCGCGATTATTTCTTCTTAATTCTCCTTGATGATGGGGCGAATTCTTCTTGCTTCTTGATGACGCGATGATTTCTTGCTGAGGTGAGACGAGTTAGCCCTTGACGTCGTTTTCTTTCCGTTTTCCTTGACATCGGTTTTCTCTTGAGAAGATTTCTTGAGTTGTCCTTAAAGCGTTTTCCGTTTTCTTCTGGGATTTTCTCCGTAAAAATTGTGGACTGTGGGATCGATCGCGAGTCTTTTGAATCCAGAGGCCAGCACTCTGCCGTGACGCTACGGCAAGTCCGTCCTGACTTGGTAATTTAATGGGCTATTTATATTCTCGCTTTTGGAAGGAAGTTTTTCTATTATACATCTTCGCACCCCTACAGATCCAACAAAATTCTTTAGCTATTATAGAATTAATAACAAATCTAACAGTAATAAAATAGGGCCTATTAGATATGAAGAGGTTTTGAAAGAATCTGATGAGGAAATAGTGTAGGGGTGTGAAGATGTATCAGAGAGAGAGAGAGAAAAATTCCTTCCAACGCGAGAATATAAATAGCCCATTAAATTACCAAGTCAGCACGGACTTCGAGGAAAGCGTAATGGTAGAGTGCTAGCCTCGGGATTCAAAAGACCCAAGATCGAACCCCAAAGTCCACAATTTTTAAAAAGAAAATTCTCGAAGAAAACGGAGACCACGAAAAACGCTTTAAGGACAACTCAAGAAATCAACTGAAGAGAAAACCGCTGTCAAGGAAAACGGAGAGAAAACGACTATCAAGGGCTAACTCGTCTCAAGAAATCCTCACGTCATCATGAAGTAGAAGAAGTCATCACGTCATCAGAATTGGAAGGAATCATCACATCGTCGTTAAAAGGAAGATACATCAAGAAAAAGAAGATCAAGAATTAACCCAGCCAAATTTAAGAAGAAGAAAATTATTTTTCTCTCTCTCTCTCTCTGATACATCTTCGCACCCCTACAATAGTATAGGTTCTTAATGATCATTTTTCTTCAGTATTTACACAAAAGAATCCAGATAGATTAATTGATGATAAATCAAGGTCAAGATAAGTAGTGTTGAATACCATTAATGTGAACAGAAAATTAATTAAAGGGTTTATATTGGAGTTAAATACTAGTAATTCATCTGGCCCAGACAGCATTCATTCTAGGTTACTCAAATAACGTGTAGATAGTATTGCAGTAGCTCTTGAGAAGATATATACTAGATCACTAGAGTTTGGAGAAATACGTAATGATTGGGAATTAGCTAATGTAGTGCCAATTTTTAAAAAGGGCAAGTAAAGAGGACCCAAATAACTTTAGGCCGGTAAGCTTAACTTCTAAAGTTTGTAAAATTCCTGAGAAGATAGTTAAGAAGGGGATTTCTGACCATCTAGACTGTGGTTAGTTAATAAATTATGCTCAGCAAGGGTTTAGAGGAGGTAAATCGTGTTTAACAAATTTACTGGATTTTATGGATTATGTTACTAAACAATTAGATAAGGGAGAGAATGTTGATGTAATTTACTTAGATTTTAGCAAAGCTTTTGATAAGGTTCCACATAGGAGATTAGTTCACAAATTAAAAATGCATGGGATATGTGGCATAATTTTTTAATTGGATAACTGAA
Organism: Ceratothoa steindachneri; assembly: GCA_963969495.1. Taxonomy (NCBI): domain Eukaryota; kingdom Metazoa; phylum Arthropoda; class Malacostraca; order Isopoda; family Cymothoidae; genus Ceratothoa; species Ceratothoa steindachneri. The sequence goes on along the minus strand of OZ018332.1, from coordinate 43,936,451 downwards.
TGGCTGAAAGACAGGAAACAGAGAGTTGTTCTAAATGGGGTGAGGTCACAGTGGAGGGACGTTATCAGTGGCGTACCTCAGGATCCGTTCTAGGCCCTTTATTATTCAGAGTTTATATAAATGATCTTGGGGAGGCTGTAAATAGCAAAGTGTCAATTTTTGCTGATTAGACTAAATTGGCAGCTGTAGTCAAATTAGTTGAGGGTAGTTTTAAAGTGCAGAGTGACTTAAAAAGTTATTAGCTTGGGCTCAGGAGTGGCAGATGACGTTTAACCTTTAAAAATGCAAAGTTCTTAACATGGGAAGGGAAAATAGGGAATTTAGCTATGAAATGGATGGGCATTGGCTGAATTCAGTTGAGGATGAGAAGGACTTAGCTGTAGTAGTAGATAGGTCACTGAAGTTTGCAAAACAGTGTATTCAGGCAAAAATTAGAGCAAATAGGGTGCTAGGATACATTAACAGGAATGTTAGCTACAAGAGTAAAGAGGTTATCCTTAAACTCTGCAACTCGTATGTTAGGCTACATTTAGAGTACTGTATACAAGCATGGTCATCACATTTTAGACAGGACATCAACCTGCTAGAGTCCATACAAAGGAGGGCAACAAAAATAATACCTTCCCTGAAGCACCTTGAATATGAAGATAGACCGAGGTTAGTAAATATGTTCTCAGTTGAGAGAAGATGTGTGAGAGGAGATATGATTGAGCTTTTTAAAATATCTTCTGGGATAAATAAGTTGAATTTCAGCAAGTTATTTGAGTTGGAAGGTAGTAATAAGACAAGGAGTCACTATTTAAAATTTTAAAAAACAGAGGTGCAGATTGGATGTTAGAAAATATCTTTTCACCAATAGAGTGGTAGATTACTCGAATAGTTTGCTATCCGAGATGGTAGATAGACCAAACTAAAATGTATTCAAACGCAGATTTGGTGATTATATGGGGAGGGAGGGTTAACTTTGGAGGGCATTCTGGACTCATTCCTGTGAATGCAGTTTTTTTTATTATTGTATATTATGATTGATTTGGATTTTGACAAGTCTTGATGTTGATGCTTTTTTTTTTTTAGAGTGGTAGATTATTGGAATAGTTTGCCATCTAAGACGGTAGACAGACCAAACTTAAATGTATTCAAACGCAGATTAGGTGATTATATGGGGCGGGAGGGTTAACTTTGGAGGGTATTCTGGACTCGTTCCTGTGGATGCAGTTTTTTATTATTGTATATTATGATTGATTTGGATTTTGACGAGGCTTGATGTTGATGTTTTTGACATATTCGTGTGTATGGTTCTAATTGTATATTGTAGACGCATGATCTGACATAATCTTATGGATTGTTTAAATTGCATATTGTAGATACATGATCTTACACAATCTTATGGATGCATTTGTGGGTGGGTTTTGACAGATGCGGATGATCTTTGATAGGTTCTTGTTGCTTTTGTCACCCGTGAAATTATGTTATGTTATGTCAGGGGTGCTCACAGCTGTGCCCGCCATTACCTTTGAAAATGTCTGCTGGTTTATTTTGGAATAGCTGGCCTAAATGAACTTTTAACTGACAATATAAAAATTACTAGAAATGAAACCTTACATGCTAGCAGAGCGCTCACATACATGTTCAAAACATGTCTGAAACCATTTCTTTGCTCCGCCAATTTATGTGTCGCTTAAAGCGACGATTCTATTTCAACGGATATAATTAATCGAGTTTGCTAATTGGGTGTTTCGTGAAAATACAACCAATCAGAAGGCATTTTAGAAACGACTTGCTAGGCTTTCTGTGTCTTTTCGAATTTTTATTGATTTTATAAAGATGAGTGGGCGGATCGATATTTACAAGGCTTCATAATGGCGACACGAACCAGTGATAAGACTATAAGGACTTATAATTTTCAAAGTGAATGGGAAGATATTTACTTTTTCTCAAACTTAAATTCTAAATGTGTATGCTTAATATGTCAATCTACTCTAGCTGTTGCCTAAAATATAATGTTGAAAGGTATTTTAAAGCTAATCATAATCATTATGAAACAATATACCCAGTTAATAGTGAACTACGCAGGGCAAAAATAAGAGAATTAAAATTCGAACTTATCAGCCAACAATTGTTTTTTACAAAGAAAATTAAGATATCAAAAACAGCTACCATTGCATCTTTCCGAGTGTGTCACAATTTAACGAAGCACATGAAACCTTTTGATCATAGTGCATTTGTAAAAGAAGCGTTTTTGGATGCAGCAAACTCATTGTTTGATCAGTTTAAAAACAAATCTGAAATAATCTCCGCTATTAAATACATGCAACTTTCCATGCCCACTGTTACACGACGAACAGAAAAGATGGGTAAATATTTTAAAATGCAGCTAAAGAGAGACATAGATGAGTGCATTTCCTTTTCGTTTCAATTCGATGAATCAACAGATGCTAATGATACTGCGCGATTATGTATTTTCATGGGAATGGTATTTAAAAACATGGCTGCTAAAGAGGAGTTACTCAATATCATACCATTGAAGGGCAAGATTCGGGGACAAGACATCTTCAAAGCGTTTAGAGAATTTACTATCAAGAATGAACTCCCCATTGAAAAACTTGTATCCATTACCATGGATAGAGCTCCGTCAATGATTGGTTGCATTTAGTGTTCGTTAGTCTTTGTAAGAATGACCGAGATTTTCCAAACTTTCTTAATTTTCATTGTATAATTCACCAAGAGGCAATCTGTAGTAAAAGCTTGAACATGGAAGACGTTATGGATATTACATATAAAATTCTAAATTCTATCCGTGCTAAAAGTCTACAAACGCGTCTCTTTAAGAATCAGTTAAAAGAAAGCAATTCTGAATATACAGATCTTTTATTGCACACTAATGTAAGATGGCTCAGCAGAGGCTTATTTCTACAAAGATTTAGAGATTTACTGACTTAAATCAAAGAGCTTCTGGCTGTAAGAAGTGATAATTATAATCAGTTGGAAAATAAAGTTTGGTTATTTGATTTAGCTTTCCTAACTGATATTACTCCTAAATTGAGCGAACTCAATGTTGAACTCCAACGCAAAGATAAAAACATTGCTCAAAATGATTAGTGCTATAAATGCTTTCCAGCATTCTCTAAAACTCTATTTGTCACAAAAGCAACGTTCGGAACTGAAACATTTCCCTAACATGTCTTCAGAGCTACTTAACCAAGAAAATAATTTTGAGCATTTTAACAAAGACCGTTATGCAAAAGAGATAGATAATCTCATTCAACAATTTGAGCAACGTTTCATAAACTTTGAAAAACTAAAACCTATTTGGAAATTTATGTGGTTTCCATTTGAAGAAAAAGTTGATATTAAGGAAATTGCAACAAAAATATCAGCATTATTTAAATTGGATATAACTAACCTAGAACGAGAAGTTTTATTCCTTCAAAAGGATCTGGAAATTAAAACAAGGGCATTCAGTACCAATTTTTGGAGCATTTGCTGAAGATAAATATCCTCTCCTGAGAAAATGTGCTATGTACTTGACCTCAATTTTTGGCTCCACATACCTTTGTGAATCAGCATTTTCCAACATGAAGATGCTTAAATCAAAGTACCGGACTGTTTTAACAGATGAGCACCTTAATGACTGTTTAAGACTAACAGTTACCATACCAATTGCACGCCAAATTACAAAGCCATTGCTGAATTAATGAGGTTTAAGCCATCAATTAGCAATTTAATGTGAGTATTATCTTCTATCACTTGTATTTATTTTTAGTTCATAGATTTGGGAAAAATTTTGGTGTTTGTGCCCGCCAAAGATAATAGTTAGCAAAATTTACCCTAAGGTCTCCGAAGTCTGCGCACCCCTGTGTTATGTTATGTCCCTGGGGAAAGGGTATCTCTGTCTGTCTTTTCGCTAGTGTATTTGTTCTTCTTTCATCTTTGTTATTTTAGCTTCGAAGCCTTTAAAGTTTTTCTAACATTTGTGTTAGTCTGATTTTTCTTAACAATTTGATCAAATTATATGTCTATTAGTTTGTACAAACAAATCATTTGTACATTCTAGCTTTCAAGACTTTTTGTGTGTGTCTTGTGACTTTGTCGATTGTTTTGGTATCTTTGGGTTATATTGCTTATCCAGTAGCATGTCTTCAGTATTCTTATGTGTAGATTGGGTCTTGGTTGTGCTGCGCATCTCCTCTGCTGCTGGGAAACATTTCCCATGCTTGGTTCAGTAGTAGTTCGGGAATTCCGAAGTGATTCCTGATGAAATCTGCGTCAGAGTTCCACCTTCCGCCAAATATTCAGGGCCCTGGTACCTAGGTCTTTGTTTATCGCGCTGATCTGGGTTTCTTTGTGTAGTGTATATTGGCGTTTCCTGTCTCTTCTCCTGGGGTTGTTTATTATTAAGAGTGATTTATTTTGCACTCTTTGTAAATTCATCATCCAATTCTTTAGAATGGCCCCGCTAGTGGCATGGGCGGATACACTATTTTTGGTTTGATGTAGGCAGAGTATATTTTCTTTTTATTGCTTCTTCTTAGATTTCTGAATCGATATAATTATCTGATATTTTGACTCGTAAGTACAATTATGCTGGTTATTTGGTCTCTATATCCCCTGGCATATATTTTTAAGCCTAGCACTGTGCCTGCTCTCTTGTATGGACATCTCTCATACCCTACCTAAATTGAAGCTATTTTATTTCTTTTGATTAGAATGATGATAAACTTGTTCATGTTAATTGCGATTTTCCAGCGGCGTTCGTACATATTTAAGTTCTCTATTTCATATGCTGTCATCCTTGCCATTTTCCTTTTATTTTTATATGGAGAGACCACAATCTGTGACACGTGGTCGCGAACTGGATATATAAAGATTCCTCTAGCCTAGGACAAGGTAGGTTTCTAGTGAATATCGAGTAGAGCAGTGGACTCAAACACCCACCTTGAGGGACGCCCTCTTCCAGTTCAGTTGAAATTCTAGTCCCTGGTACTCCCCGATCTTGATGATAGTTCTTCTGTCCATGACGTGGTCGTAGGTTATTTTCTCCAATCTGGGATTGAGTCCCAGTTGTAGGATCTTAAACTGTAGTTCTCGGTGCTAAACTTTATCAAACGCTTTCCTGACGTCCCTTAATACTAGATTAGCGTGTAGGGGTGCGAAGATGTATCAGAGAAAAATTCCTTCCAAATCGATAATATAAATAGCCCATTAAATTACCAACTCAATACGGACTCAGCCGTAGCGTAATGACTAAGAGCATAGGCGTTGAGATCTAAAGGTATCGCGTTCGAAACTCAAAGTCCACAACCTTTTATGAAGAAATCTCCAGAAGAAAACCGAAATCAAGGAAAAATGCTTTAAGGACAACTCAACTAGAATTAAGAAGACTCAAGATAAAATGGATCGCCTCAAGAAAGGAAGGATACGAAGATCAAGAACCAACCCAGCCAATAAGAATACTGGAGTCAAGATAAATGGAAGACAATGTTTGGAGGGCCAACTTAAAGATACAGAAAATCTCAATAAGTAAAGGAAGGATATTGATAAATAAACAAATAAAATAATAAAAAAAAGAGCCCCCCCCCCATAACTGAAGACCCTCAAAAGGCCGAAAAATCTTCTGATCTTCGTTACAACTGCACCTGCTCTCCTACTAGAGATTAAGAAAAGGTGCTGCTGGGAACTTCAGGAGATCCGGGAAGGAGATACTATTACTCATTGATTAAGAGACAAGACTTCGTTCGTTCGCTCTCCTCAATCCCACTGAATTAACTCCACTCATCTCGCAAACTTGGAGGCCGGGGAGGGAGACCTTCTACTCTCCTCGATTAAGAAATCCAAGACTAGTCTCTCCCCAATCCTCAAATTCGCTCCGCGTTCTAGAAAGGGACCTGTGTAGGGGTGCGAAGATGTATCAGAGAAAAATTCCTTCCAACTCGATAATATAAAAAGCCCATTAATTTCTCTGTTATTATCGCCAGTGCTGTGTCTGTACCTCTCTGCCTTCTAAATCTGTATTGCTGAAAGTTGTGCAGATTAATGGCATCCAGGTAGGATTGCACTCTGTTGACGATGATTTTTTCGAAAATTTTCCCAACTCAATACGGACTCAGCCGTAGCGTAATGGCTAAGAGCATAGGCGTTTAGATCTAAATATACCGCGTTCGAAACTAAGAGTCCACAACCTTTTATGAAGAAATCTTCAGAAGAAAACGGAAATCAAGGAAAAACGCTTTAAGGACAACTCAACTAGAATCAAGAAGACTCAAGATAAAATGGATCGCCTCAAGAAACGAAAACGAATTCAAGACCAACTCATCAAGAAGCAAGAAGAACTCATCAAATCATCAAAGATGCAAGAAGGAATCATCAACTCAAGATAAATCATCAAATCATCTAGAATCAAGAAGGAATCATCACGCAAGATAAATGGAATAAAATGAAGATACATCAGGAAAGAAATCGAAGATCAAGAACTAACCCAGCCATCTAGAATATTAAGTCAAATGGAAGACAATGTTTGAAGGGCCAACTTAAAGATAAAGGAAATTCAGAGAGGGAATAGATTCGATAAAGATAAAATCCTAGATAAATACGATAAACCGAAAATAAGGATATGCCCCTCCCGCCCATAAGCGTGCTTCTTCTCCTTTTCTATTTGGGCTAACTTCTCTGTTATCATTGCCAGTGCTGTGTCTTTACCTCTCTGCCTTCTAAAACCGTATTGCCTAAAGTTGTGCAGATTAATGGCGTCCAAATAGGATTGCACTCTGTTGACGATGATTTTTTCGAAAATTTTCCCTCCAAATTCGAGGAGAGAGATCGGGCAGTAGTCTACTGGGGAGATTGGGGACTTCGATGACTTAGGAATGAATATCATTTTTGATAGTTTCCAGGCATCGGGTAAGTATTCCGTATTGAGGGCTGCGTTCATGATATTAGTTAATCCTTGTTTTATGTTAGGTGGAGCATTACTGAAGTTTGCGTTCGTTAAGCCTGAGTGGCCTGGCGCACGTTGCTTAAAGGTCTTAAGCGTTTCGTTTAACTCTTGTAGGGAGATCTTTTTCTCGAGGCCCACCATGGCTCTTTCCGTTGAAGCGTTATTGAACGGATATGTCTGTTCAATTTCTTTGTCAGCTGGTCTTTTATCCCGTTCCCGAACTCTGTTCCAAAATTTACTTCTTCAGGGGAAATTTTAAATATGTTGGACTAGTGTTCTCTAAATTCGACTTCTATCTCTGAGCAATTAAAAGCTCTTTCAGCCCTGTTTATATGCGAAACGGTTTGAGCGTTATTCATTCTCTAAAATCTACTTGATGCTGATTGGTCAATTTTTGCAGCGCTTATGTGTAAAATATAAAATTTGTTTTAAAGCTGAATGAATAAACTAAACATAAGATTGACGGCCGAATATTCGATTACTACGCACTGCTGATTACCCTAAGGATAAAGCTTTTTTACTTGCTTAGTAACGGACTTTGAGCACCGTCCACATAGAAAAAAGCCTATTCTGGAAGTCTTTTGGTGAATTTTTCTTCACCTATAGATTTTAAATGAATATTGCGGCAATATCCTAGATAGCTCTCATCACAATCAATATAAAAACCTTAGGCCTAAATTTGAGGAACGTTTGGAAAACGTGTATCAAACACAAAGAGTTGAGAAAAATATATATTATTGAATAAACAGTTATTATTGCAAGGGGAATTTATACAGTAACAGTTTATGATTGTACTGAATTACGCGTGCGAATTAAATTTGCATGAGTTAACGGGAATAGATTTACAATTGATAAATATGGTTTGGTAATTAGAGCACAACATATGATGATTGATAATTAGAATATATTTGGTAATTGGATAATGGTTAAATAGATTGTATTATAAGTAATTTGTAAGTAATAATTGTTAAATAGATTGGTTAATTGTTAAATAGTATTTCGTAAATTGAGTATAACAATTGATGATTGATAATTAGATTGGGTAGTGTTAAATGGTTTGATAAATTAATTGTTAAATATGAATTATAATAATTGGGAAATTGATTGGCAATTAGTAATTAATTTATAGTTGATAAATAGTAATTGGTAAAGAGTGGTCATTATTAATTGGTAAATTGTTTGATAAATAGTAATTGTTAAATATTTTGATAAATATTAAATAGATTATAACGGAGTTGAATGGGTCGGTAAATGAGAAAAGTGTCACGCATTAATTCGGGATTCTTTTGGGAAATTTTTAGCTAAACAATTATAATACAAATATTTACAGGCCTGATTCACCGATGCGAGGTCAGCCATTCGAATGAACCTCGTGGGTTAATTTAAGACGCTTAGGAGAGCAGGTGTACCAATCTCTCGATTCAAGTCATGGATACCAATCCTTCTTGAAAAAAAAATATATATATATATATATATATATATATATGAGGGGCGTTCATTAAGTTTTGCGAATCGGTAGGGCAAAACAGAGGAAGGGGGATGGCTGTTTGTGGGGGTCTTAGAACAAGTTATGACAAGTCAGGACCTGCAGCCGCACGCTCCTCCCTCGTCTATTTAAGAAGCAGTAGCTGATCGCAGATCGTCAGTTACAATTTTTTCAACAATGGAGAAGGTTGAGCACCGCGCACTGATCAGATTTTTGACCAAGGAAGGCAAGAACTCAAAAGAGATCCATGAACGCATGGTTGCAGTGTACACCGACACCGCCCCTTCTTATGCAACCATTGCTCACTGGAATAGCGAGTTCTGCCATTGTAGCGAGTCCCTTGAAGAGACCCCCGTCCAAGACGCCCGCCAGACGTGACCAACGAGGATAATGTAGCCCGTGTGGAGAGGAGGATCCTCGAAAATCGACGGGTGAAGGTCGAAGAAATCGAACGAAAACTTGGAATATCAGATGGAAGTGTTATCAACATCATCCACGACAATTTGGCCATGACCAAGGTCTATGCCCGTTGGGTCCCTATAAACCACACGCCCCATGATCGACTTCAACGTCGTCAAAGTCCACAAGGCCAGAGTTGCACAAGCTGCCCTGCGTGAGTGCGGATTCGATGAGCTCAACCCCCCGCCCCCCGCACAGTCCAGATCTGGCCGCTATCGACTACTTTTTATTCCGCCAGCTCAAGACTTCACTGCGTGGACGCCGGTTTGGGGACTATGAAGATGTCCAGCTCACCATCCAGGAGTGGATTGAACAGCAGTCGGGAGATTTCTGGTTGTCGGGAATTCGAAGCCTCAGGGACAAGTGGCGCAAGTGCATTGAAGTCGAGGGTAGTTATATTGAAAAATAATACAACACTTTCCTTATATCTCGTTTCCTTATATCCGAATTGCAAAACTTATTGACCGCCCCTCGTGTATATATATATATATATATATATATATATATATATATATATATATATATATATATATATATATATATATATATATATATATATATATATATATATATATATTATTGTAGAGATATAGGAATTAAAAAAAACATTAAGAAATTGTGAGTGTACATATATATATCGAGGCATCCCCCATGGCGAGGAGAAATAACGAAGTAAAAACAAAAGGCCACCTTGGTTTCCCGGAGCACCTCTAACCGGTTTCCGGCAACATGCAAGAATGGACAAAATTGTAAATTTTGGAGACAGATTCCTCACCTCGACGCAAAATTCAGACCACCAGATGGGTTATTTATAAACACGAAAGTTAAAAATGCAAACTGTCGACCTCGTATTACTCTATCCCCAGAACCACACGACACTAAAGTACGAGAGAATTGATACCACACCTCTGTCGGAACAATAGGGATCGGTTTTCCCTAATTTCAAAATGCCGAGGTAAGAGAAAAAAAAAGACACCAAAAAGGGAGACTTTCCTTAGGTCTCACCTTTCGAGTCCCCTACACCTCCCCTTACCCCGCGGGGGTAAATGACGTATAAAATTGGTCGACAGGAGAAAACGAGGCTTTTTCGTTTTCATAAAGAAATAGAGAAGTCACCGGTTGGAAGTTTCACTGCAAGTTAAGAAAGACTTGCAGTTTCTTGGACAATATCAGTTTGTTCCAAGTAGCCTCATCACAGTCTCGATCAACAAGGATCGTCAAAGGATCTAAACTACAAGTACTCTCGGCACAGTTCGAGCCCAAGGATCGTCAAAGGATCTAAACTACAAATACTCTCGACACAGCTCGAGTACTCAAAGATCGTCAATTATTCTTACTCTATCTGAGTTTGACAACCCCAAACTAGATAGAAAAACATCAAACATAGTCCACCCTCGTGGGAAGAAAACCTTTTCAAGGTCACCAACGTCCCACTAACCCAAGGAATCCTTGGCGTTTTTCTTTCGATTCTACTTTGCATACGCGAATTTCCGCGTGACGTCACTCGCCTCCTTCTCATCCAACAACGCCATCTTTCGAGAAACTAAGAAATCATCCTCTTCACGCCTCCCAGGACCAAAATCGAGTGAAGGTATTTCGTTGGGATTCTCTGGTTGAAACTAAATTATATAATGTGAGTAAGCTATCCTATTTTTATGTCCCCGTGCGTTAAAGTAGTATATTTTGTATACCTTAATTACGAAGTGGATTAAAGCAAATTGTTCTGCGTAAAATCTACCAAGAACCGAGTATCGAGAGCGGGATATTAAAAAACATTTTTTTTATTTGTATCGTGTAAGTGTATATATTCATTTTATTTGAGTGTATTAATGCTCAGTAAAAGTCTATTTTTTGGTAGAAGTTTTTCCTAAATTATCCTTGAATGAGTGGCATTGGCAGTATTTGGTGAATTCAAGAAAGAACTCCCCTTTTATTCATTCATTAGAATAAAGATTAAGTAAAGCGCTTTTAGAGACCGATCCTAAAGTGATCACAGGAAGTACGTACGTACGACTCATTTTCATTAATCATAGTAAAAAAAGAATATGTATATATCAATATATATATATATATATATATATATATATATATATATATATATATATATATATATATATATATATATATATATATATATATATATATATATATATATATACATGTATATATATATATATATATATATATATATATATATATATATATATATATATATATATATATATATATATATATATATATATATATATGCAAATTTTGTTGAAGACCATTGTTGTGTATTTTGCCTTAATTAATTTCCTTTGGCATTTTCACTTCTAATTATCGTTTATATTCCATCTTGTAGATTATTGATTACTTGTCCAGTATTCATCTCTTTTTTTAATGAATGTGTTTGGTAAAAAACAAACTAAATTGCTAAGCTTTCGATCCTTTTCAATCATCTTCGGAGCGTTTTGAAATGTTCTTGCCTCCTTTACCGATGTAATGAGTGGAGTGAGGATCTGGCAGAGAGTGAAAGAAAACGATTTTTTAAGGGTATTTATTCTGCCTTGGTTAAACGTAACGTTAGAGGAAATGAACTACTCCTGTGAGTGGGATTTTTTAAATAGTTTTAATGCGCGATTCCAGCTTGTCGCTTGACTGTTGAAGGCCACCTTATCTTCATTTATTAATATGGCTTCTAAAATGTTAAGCCTCGCTTTATTAACCTCTTTTCTTTTAATAATGGTGTTATTAACGAGCATATATCTTGTTAGGCTAATATTATGGACACTCTCCATATGGTTCTTAGACCCTCCGCTTTGTAGATGCATAGTTAACCGTCTCGAAATTTGTGGTGTTGTCATGCCAATATATTTAGAGTTTTTCTAAAGCTTACAGACTTTATCGGGGCAGGTGAACTCGTAAACATTCTTGGTTGACTTGAGATTCGAGGAGTTTGGGCAGATGTTATTTTTCATTAGAAGATTGCTGGCTTTTGTTGTTATATAATATATAATGAGTTGGATTTTATCCGTTTGATTTTTAACCTTGATGTTACGGTTAAAATCTCGATGTTTTTTTCCATCTATTTTATAGGCCGTGGACATCTGGTTTTTGTAATACACTTTGATGTTTTTGACTTCTCCATGATTACTTTCAGTTTTATCCGAATGTTTGTAATGGTCATTTAAAAATGATTGGAATTGCTTGTCAATCATGCTGTTTGAGAAACCATTATTCACAAGTATTTGCTTTACTCGTGCAATCTCTTGGTTGAAAAGTTCCCACGTAGAGTTGCATTTATAAGCTCGGCGGATGTATGAGCCGATCACGCTTATTTTGTACCTTTCAGGGCATTCACTCTGCATTGAGGAATCTTTCCATGTCCGTACTTTTCCTATGTACTTTAGTGAGGTAGTTGCCATTAATGTTATGAATCTCAACGTCCAAAAAACGGAGTTTATTGACCGTGCTCAATTCCTAAGTGAATTTTAGAACGGAGTTCTCCTCAAAATGTTGCTTGATGTTAACGAGATGTTCTTCGTTTTGGACGTTGATGTAGATGTCATCTACGTATCGGGAATATGTGTGTGGCTTATTTTCCATAATATCTAATAATCTCTCCTCGAGTTGAGTCATGTAATAGTTGGTGAAGGTCGGCCCTAAGGGTGACCCCATAGCCGACCATGCTACAGAACGCACTGAAAGTATTTGGAATAAACAGCAACGGCTGGACTATGAAAAGGACTCTTTACGGTAATTTATTCGGAGATTGATGTAGACATCATCTTAATTTCGGAACACGGGATTGACACGCGTAATGCAGAAATGAAAATCTAGAACTACAATGTGTGATCACGAATTATTCGCAGGAGCGGTACGAGGGTGCCGCTATCGCAAGAAAGAAAGGGATTAAATACAAGCAAATAAGAAACCTAGAAGAATCCTATCTCGCGATAGGTCGAACTCGACATAGGAAAGTTAGTCATTGCTACTAGATATCAACTGCCAAGGAGAGACGTGTTACCAATTCACACTGTCATTGGCTTAGTTGGCAGAAGAGCCCCCACTATATTAATGGGGGATCTGAACGCCATGTGCCGAGAATCCGGCTACAGGACCTTCAACAGTATAGAAAGAAGCCTGGCTCTATTGCTGGAGAGAAACATTGTCCAGCGAATAGGCCCCGACCTTCCTACCTTTGTCAGGGGAGGAAGTGCCACAGAACTAGACATCTGTCTGGCGAATCGTCAGCTACAGTTAAATTATTACATGGAACCAGTCTAGGTACCATATAGTGACCATATAGGGATCCTACTCACTATAAACAGGAACCCTATACAAGCCCCAGCTGTAGTCAGAAAGAACTACAGAAGAGCAGGCTGGGCACGGTACGCGCGCCTTCTCGAGGAATACGATCCGCACAACATGGACGAGGCCATTCTAGAGGAGATTGACAAGGCACTCAACCACCTCAATAACCATCTCATCAACGCAGATAGGGCTTGTGTCCTTAAATCCGAGTATAGGACTACCTCTACCTACAGATGGACCGAATACATGAAGGATTTATACCGTGAGCTGAAATTATTGTATGAGATCAACATGGGGAATGCATCAGTTGACTCAATACAACGAAGTAAAGAAATCAAAGAAGAACTCAACCAGTTGATCCTCGAACAATAATGGAGACGATGGGATGATGCGATCGATAACCTCGATCACGAAGAAACTCCCAAAGAGTTTTGCAATAAGATCAGACACCTCAAAGGATCGACTTGGAAGAAGAAGATCGAACTAAAAAAAGAAGACGAAAACATCGAAACGGAATAAGAAAAAAATGAAGAGCTATTCCGAAGTTATTGGGAAAAAATCTTTAGTATAATTGAGGAAAAACGAAGACTATGACCTAGAGTTTGAAAGCAACATCATAGACGAGCTTAACGACCAAATACACAAGACGCGCCCTCACCACCAGGTTGATAGACAGCGTGACGGAGACGCCGAGATTACCGAAGAAGATCTACTCGGCGCGCTCCGCTCATTCCGTCAAAAAGCCCCAGTACAATCTGGGCTTACAAAGCTGAATTTTAAAAAGGCACCAGCCAATGCCCCTGAAGGGATGAGAAGGATGCATAACGCCTGCCTGAGCATAGGACACTTTCCAGATATTTATAAAACGGCCAAGATGATTTTCCTGCCTAAGCACGGAAAGGACCCAACGTTGAAGGAGAGCTACCGGCCAATTTCACTTCTAGAAATTGACGGGAAGCTCTTCGAGAAGATCCTCAACCGAAGACTGGTGTCTCAACTGGAGGAGAACTCCATCTTTAATCGATATCAATTCGAATTTAGAAGAAAGTGATGTGCGGAGATGGCGATTAATGTCATCGCGGAAAAGCTAACTCAAGCAAAATGGGAAAGAAGTTACGTGGACATTGTTTGTCATGATTTATCAAAGGCGTTTGATAAGGTGTGGCAACGGGGAATGCATTACAAGATCTTACGACTGGGCCTAAGGGAAAACTTAGAAAGAACTCTCTGTGACTATGTCATGGAGAGAGCAGCGTATATCAGTTTAGGGTGCACGGACGGACCAGAGTTTCCGCTCACTGCAGGCCTCCCACACGGGGGATGCTTGTCCCCCACTCTCTGCTTGATTTACACCGCTGATGTCCCAGCCCCTGTGAACCCCACTTGCCTCGACATTTAATTTGCCGCTGATTTCACCCAGATAATCACTTGTCCATTTAGGAATACACCTTGGCAAGCTCGCATGACAGCAGCAGAAATTGAGAACTTTAACATCTACGAGGCCCGGTGGAAAATACGCACGAACCAAGAAAAGTTCAAAGTAGTCCCCATAGGCAGGAGACCTCTATACGATGTCAGGGTGGGGGATAGACGCTATCCCTACACCACGGAGTGCAATGTACTCGGAATGAAGATTACTTCAACCGGGTACAGGAAGCACACCGCAGAAAGAATCACTAAGGCCACAGCTGCAGTCAGAACTCTATACATGTCCAGAAATCTCCGTGAAAACAATAAGAAAAAGATCTACAATGCACTTGTAAGATCGACGCTGCTATACCCCCCTTCCGCCCTTTCGTGTCTCTCGAAGACACAAAAGAGGAAACTACAAGTGGTGCAGAACAAATGTGTGTACCTAATTAAAGGTACACTCAGACGAGAAAGAAGACGCCAGGAAGAGCTACATCGGGAGGCGGGATTAAGTCCCATTAATGTTGTCATAGAAAAACCGACAAGGAATATGCAGGAACTGGTTAATCGAGAATTGAACGCAGATATCGTCCAAATGATTAACCAGCACAGAAGAGGTATAAGTAGCGCAAGATTTCCGAGCTCCGCTGGGCTTTTAGCTGGCGGACCAGAAGTGCCGGTATACGTATGAGAATAATAATGGTTTTTTTGCCGATCAAGAAAAGAAAAACTAATTACGAAACCTCATTAATTTCTACAAGAATTCATCGAATATCGACAGCAAACTCACCGATTAAGACCCAACTACATATAACGAAGAGGACATCAAAGAAAACCCAAAAGAAACGATTTACACTTACTACAAAATATACAAAAAACAAAGACACTAAGCGTATTACTAAAGTAATTTATTACTACAACAGCAAATGCGCATAACATATCCAAGAACATTAATTTTATAGAAGATAAATAGCTTGAACGCCATAATATATAAACTACCCAAAAGACAACAAAGGAACCACATAACAAGAAAATATTTAAAAGCGATAGGCCTGATCACCAGGCACTTGCGTAATTTGAGTGTAAACATCGCTACTGCTAATGGAGGAAAAATAAAATTACACGGTAAAGTGCAATTAGATATAGTTTTCCCTAGTCTGCGTCGTTCATTTAGGTGGATGTTCGTAGTTGCGGATACTAAATCGCCATTATTAGAATCCGATTTTCTTGCTCATTTTGAACTTTTACTGGATTATGCTTGGGGTATCCTCATTGGTAACTAGACTAGGCTCGTATCCAAAGTTAAGCAGTCCAGGGCACCCAGGAGATTATTAATTATTAATGATCTCTCCCATCTCCCAACCAATTTCAGGGCAGTGTTACAAATATATGAATCTATATATAACCCAAAGCTTGTAGATGTTAGTTCTCCCCCACTTATCTCCGTTGTACATACTATTGAAACTGGTAGGCGCTCCACCGAATTTTGCCCGCCCAGGGCCACTTTCAATGGAGAAAGTACAAATTGCCAGAGCAACATTATAAGCGCTGTTGAAAGAAGGTCTGATGGGACCATCAAACTCACCTTGGGCTTCACCCATTCATATAGTGCAAAAGAAAACCCCAGGCGAATATAGAGTTGTGGATGATTTTCAATCCCCTAGACCGTTATCTCCTGACAAGAATTCAAAACATGGTTGACCATCTCTATGGGAAAATAGTTTCTGTCGCCTAGATTTATTTCAATCATACCACCAGATTTTTATGAATCAAGCAGACAGTGAAAAATATGCTGTCTCAACGCCAGTTGGGCTGTGGGAATTTTTGAGATTACCTCTCGGTCTTAAAAATTCGAGCTGCACATTTCAACTCCATATATCCAATTTATTTCGTTGCTTCGAATTCGTTTTCGTATATATCAACGACATTTTAATTTTCTCAGAGAATACAAATGAACATATTGAACATCTGGACCAAGTCTTTAAGATATTAGCGGAGAACAATCTCCGTATTTCGATGGAAAAATGCGCTTTCGTGAAGGAGGAGATTGATTTCTTAAGCCACCATGCCTCAGCTGCAGGAATATGGCATCCAGCGAGGAAGGTTTCAGAGATCAACGAAATGCCCTTACCGTCGGACTATACGGGACTTCATCGATATTTAGGCATGTTAGACTATTACAGACGCATGATGCCTAATTTTGCTGCATTGCAGCTCCTCTGACTGAACTCGCACGACTTGAACCTAAGGCTCGAGAGCTTGCTTGGAATGATGTTGCAAGGTAAGTGTTTAATGATACCAATGAAGCCTTTGCAAGCTCACTCAAGTTAAGTCACACGTTACCGAATGACTCACTATACAAATTAGTGACGGGCAGTGCTCAATTCACAATTGGTACTGCGCTTCATCAAATGGTGAATGGGTCTTCCCAGACAGTGGCATTCTCCCCAGAAAGTTGAGGGAAACACAGAAAGCATACTCCACTTATGACAGGGAACTCCTGGCTGCGTACCTTGCTGTGATTCACTTCATACACGTGATCGAATATCGACAAGTGACATTATGTACGAACCACAAGCCATTAGTTTCTGCTTTCTCCTCGCCACTGCATGCAAAAACAGACAGAAAACAACGTAACTGGTCGACGATTTTAGAATATATCAATGACATAGCGTACGTACGTGGTGAAGACAATGTAGTTGCTAATTGCCTATCTTGGAATTTCAATTCAGTCCAAATAGACTTGTTTGAGCTCTGTTCTTTGGCAACAGCACATGAGCAAGATGAAAAAGTGAAATCGTTTCAATCCGGATTAAAATCATTTTCCTTTCCCAAGACTACTCAGCTTTGGTGTGAAATAACATCAAAATTCCCACGAGCGTTTGTTCCTTTAGCCAGCAGAATGTCAATTTTCAAACAACTGCATAATATATCCCATCTAGGGCTTAAAACATCACTTCGATTAATGAAAACGAGTTATTTCTGGCCTAATATGGACAGAGACATACGTTTCTGGAGGCGAGAATGCCTCTTATATCAAGCAACTAAAGTTAATCGCCATACCAAGACACCAATCCTGCCCATTAGTATGCCCATTTCCAGATTTGAAACAGTGCACATCGACATTGTTGGTCTGCTACCGCCGTGCACAGTGCCTGGGCAATTATACCCGTCTCATAACCGTTACCTGCTGTCATGCATAAACAGAGATACAAATGGATTAAAGCGTTACCGATTCCAGACATCAGTGCTGCAACGGTCACTTTAGCCTTCTTAGACGGTTGGATCTCCAGGTTTGGCGTTACTTTCAATGTAATAACTGACAGAGGAGCCTGTGATAGAATTGCCTAAGGCAGCCGCGCCTTGCTTCTATCACATATTGAAACTCATGCTTCCCACGTGCATCTTGCGAGAAGAGAGTAGCATGGCGTCCTTATCGCCCAACATTTCCTGATTATCTTCCCCCGCTCCAAGTTTAATCAAAGATGCTCAATCCCCCGTTTGCCTGCAGGCGTCGATCTGGCCAGATTGAATTAGGCTTTTGAGAAGATAAGATTGTTCCAAGCGCTAGCGGGACATTCCATGGAAGTCTCCCATTGCCCTACCCCGAGGGGCTGGCTCGGCTATTTATGCGATAGAATTTCGCGTTTGAATCAGATCCCGATTATCTTCGCCAGGCATCACGTCGATCCGGTCTCCCTTGTGCACCTAGGAACTCTACCTCGAGAACCCCTTTACTGTCAAGAAGAGGACAATATCCTTGAGTGCCAAGGTTCGTGCCCCTCGAGACGCCAAGTCTACAGCCCCCCTCCCTGTTGTTCAATTGTTCAAAAGAGAACAACTTTAGAACAGTCATTGTTCTTCGAGCCCGTTCAACAAGAAACGGTTCTCGCTCCCCTGATATCACGTCAGTGGTAATTTAATTCCCTCCTTTTTAACCTTCTTCAAGAAAACGCTTGGTTACCCCGATAATCTCAATTGTTCATCCAGAACATCTCCGGTATTCTGTCTCAAGGATCACTCGTACTTCCGAGCCCCACTTCACTCCCACTCCTCGAAGTCAGTCCTTCTCATCCTCGTTAAGGACAACCCCCCCCTAAAAAACCCTCCTCCGGGGAAGGACATCGCCAGTCGGACCGAAGCCACTCCTTCAAATCGCCTTCATCTGCACGACGACCTTATAAATACGTAATTTACGAATTGCATTTAACTATTTAACTTTGCGCCAACGTAACTCCGTGCTTTAACGCGGATTTAGCCGACCCCTTTCCCTTCTTGTTTGTTTTGTCATTTAAATCCCTCCAAATCTTAATCCACCGCTTAGTCAAATTTATCCCATGACCTTTTTCATTTCATGTGTATCTCCCATTGTAATCCCCAGTCATGTAAATATTTTCCATGTGTTGTTTTGTTAGATTAATTAATAAAATTCTATTTTATTAATGCTTGCAATATTATTTATCCCTGGGCTCCGTTCTACTTCTTAAGTATATTGAAGATAAATAAGCCCTCTCCAGGCCTATTTATTAACGTAGAGTCATACTCGGCCATCTGATTAAACTCCGCACTCGAATATAGAATAATCCCCACAAAGAATAGATATATAGTATATCGTCGGGAGCCTTTTCTACGACATAGCCTAATTTGAATCCGAACTTTGCAAATAATTACCAGCCGTCGTTGGTTTCCATTGCCTGCGAGCCACGGCGTGTCAACCTACCACAAACGGGATCGTGGAAAGGTCACATAGACCCTTGAAAAGCTCTATAATGGCTCGTTGACAAGGATGGTTAATGGCTCCTCCAGTTGTTCTTCTGAACATCCGATCCCTCCCGAATGATTTAGTGTTTTCACCGTTTACTGCAGTCGCAGGAACAACCCTTCTTTTCCCTAAACCATTAGTCTCATTCTCATCGTCAAAATCTAGCACCAAATTCGTCACTGAATTAACAAAAACCATGTCACAAATTGATTTTAAACAAACCTCTGAAGGACATCTGCGCTTGGTACCGAAACCCTTCGTACCCAAGTAATTACGTGATGCTACGTATGTGTGGGTTTAGGTTGATCGCGTTCGTAAACCCTTAGAAGTGCCTTATGCAGGCCCGTTCCGTGTTGTCAAACGCGACGACAAAGTGTATACATTAGAATTCCCTAATGGATATCAGGATAGAGTATCAATCGATTGGGTAAAATCGGAAAAATTGCCAAATATATTTAATAACAGAGGTGAGAATTGATCGCTACCAACAAATAAATAATCAATCGATTGTAAAAAAATCCCTGTAATTTTAGATGCAGCGGAACAGAATGAAGGAGAATTAACGGATAATAGTGGCAATAATTACAGTAACTTGGAATCCGTTCCAGATACCCAAGTGAATGGTAGTGAAGCGAGCGTCTATACTCGTTCCGGTCGACGAGTAACATTTGCTAGACATCCTTCTTACCATTATTTCTAATGCTAGGGTCACACAATCATGATTTTGTGCGCGATTGCTTACGCACGAACGTTTATTGGTAGTTGGAAACCAAATACGCCAATCGTAAGTGCATGGTACGTAAATCGAAATAAAAATTGTGTAATGTCGGTAGGGTTGGCATTTTGGTCGTGGGGCGCCACGCGGTTGCCAGTCACGAATATTTTGAACTGTACAAAGCAGTCGGCCCGCGCGGTCCTAACTGTCATCTGTCGCAAAAAAATTGACGATCGGAGTTTGTGTTTACGACCGTCGGGGCTCAGTAGTAATTATCTACGAGAGTCGTTGTGGTAAGCCCGACTGTCTGGTGCAGACCCGTCAACAACCAATTTTTACAACTGACGGGCGGAATCTGCAAACCGCGCCGCACTGCTTCGTGGAAGCCAGGTTGGACGGGAGGTATTTAAGGACCAGCGGATGGTAATTCCTGCCAGTCCTCTCACCGAGGCAGACCACCGTCCAACTCAAAACTAACCTCCTCTCCTCTCACAGCACCTTCAGCGCCTAGTGGTGCCCCCCACAAGCTTTCAGCACCTACAGGAGACATCTACCAGCTTCCTCTGTGATCCCCTGCTCCCTTCCTGCAACCCTATTATGAAGAGGGAGGACCTGAAAAAGCAGCAGAAGGGTAGTTTTACCCAATCTGCTGCTACTACTACCACCACCGCCAGGTCTGCAACTTCGCCGGCAGCCACCCATACCACATCTCAGACCCCACTACCAGGCACCTCCTCCCCTTGTACTACACCGGCAGCACTACCAGTGACCCCCCACTGTGCCCACCCTACCTGCCAGCACCTTGCCACCCCACCACTTGATGACGATGTGGTGCTACATAGTTCCTAGAAGCCAAGGGCGACCTGTTTCCACTCATCAGGTGATTGAGGCAGCCTGAGTTCCTCGTCTCCTTAGACAGCAATAATGGCCCGGCAGGTATCTGGTACAATGTTGCTGATGGTGTTGTGGGCAACTCGAAAAGAGCATTGCAGGCTCTTGTATGAAGCACCCGTAGCGAGGAAATGTAGGGTGATGGCAACACGCGAACTAGGAGGAATGGATTTGCGCCAGAACGTGTGTTTCTTCTAAATGAGGGGCGTGACACGTTCTACTATCTCATTAAACAGTTGGCGTTCTATTCTCGTGAAGTTCTTGTAAAGTTCTGGACATTCTCGGGATAACTCTTGCATTAGGTTGTCGTAATGGCCATATTCCATTCTTCGTTGCAGATAAAGACACACACAAACTGATCTCGGCTTCATCGTTTGTTTCTTTTGTTCCTCTTCTTCGATCAGGGCCTTGTCTATTGCCACTCGTTTAATGGCGTCCACGTAGTCAATGATGGCTTACATTAGCTTCCTGTTACGCACGTTTCGAGGTGTTATTAGGGACATGGTCATGTCAAAGTCCTCCATGATGAATAGTCAGGATATGTTGCTGCTACTGAAGGGGAACTGCGGATGCAATGATGTGCGGGGGTTCCTGCCCTTTTGTAATTGCCCACTTTACCCCACGACCTACGGGGTCTAACAAAGACTACGTCGACATCTGGGGTGGGGCAAAGACTGTCCGGATACGGTTGTATTAATTCCTACCATGTACGCACTCAGCTACGCACGTCTTGTGGGGTGTGGCCTGTTGTTCCGACAATCGGGCAGGCAATCAGTACCTGGTTACGCAAGTCGAAAACGCCTACTCATTCCAATACGACTACGATTCGACAATCGTACAGGCCGGCGCAAAGTATATGACTGTTGGACCATGTTGACGAGCCACATGGATCGGAGGACCAACAGACCCTACACTCACATATGAACAAAAAATCAGAAATTTCGACGTGCGGGAGCGATCTCCTTATCCCCGGTGAATTAAAGTAGTGTGTTGCATACACACGGAAAAAGTTGTAATGGGATGGTTTGTTCGCAAGAAGGATATGCCGCTCATACATGCGAACGCGCAATTAAATTTTTGTTCGTAGTGATAAGTTGCAGATCTTGCGTCAGAACGTTCCTAAGAACGTCAGAGTACAATGAAATAAGTTTGTGTATATATTTCAGTGGCGTGCGGTGACTTTTGAAGATGAGGAAGAAATTAAAGTTTTACAAAAATAAATATTTTAATTGAAGTAAATATGTTGTTCATTAAAAATAACTATAAAATTGTAAGCTACTCACTTTATTTAAATGTTATTTTTTTAAATGTTATTCTTTTAAAACTTTATTTAAATGTTAAAAGAGCTTTTATAAGTATGCACAACCACAAGCCAAGATGTTTTATCATATTGGACTACATTGTATTTGCGAGTGCAACAGTTTTGGATGAATTCTAGTCTTGGCGTAGGCCTACCCGTTTTACTAATAGTTTCTTTTTCATTATAAGTCATCGCACTCAACCTCCTTTTTACTAATTTTTCAATAATGCAATCGCATTTTCTCACAACTTTATTTGCATACATTGTGTTTAAAAGGGGGTTATCACTAAAAAAAAATGAATAAGCAATACGCCACAGTTATCTAATCACTTATTCGCAGCTACTAACTGATTTCAAAGATACGAGGGTTGAATCCGGTAGGGCTGCAGAATTCAGGAAAAATAAACAAAATGCTTAAGAAACAAGAGTGTAACCATACAGAGTTTAGACTATATAGCTGCTTTAATTCTTACAGCCAGTATTTAAATATAACCTAAAAAAATATTTAAACTTCAGAGCATAATAATAGTTACGTTATTTTGTCTTAGACCTTTTATTGCATTTTCCTAGATTATGGCAACCCGGCCGAATTGCCAGATGCAAGCAGATGACTACAAAGCTGAATTTGCTTCCTTTTCCGTATACAAATAGGTTATTTTTTCTTAATTCTACCACTGACTTGAAATATCTAGATAAAAATCATAAAACTCTAATGACTCTATATTATTGCGAAGAAAAGCAAAACATCTTTTAAACTATTCATTCTAAAGCACCAAAGAGCAGAACTATTATTGAAATTAAGAGAAAATAAAGAGTAGAAATCTCGACGAAAAGGATGCATTTCTTCAATTGCAGTCGTGTTCATCAAGGTCTAACGCCAATTCGATTGAAAGTGAACGGTACCGTATGGCATATACAAGTATAGGCAAACATAAATGTGAGAATTAAATTGATTCTGCTGTCATATTAATTGTTGGGGTGTAATTTCTTTTTATTTTCTTCTTAAATAGGGGAAGCATTGCTTCCCTTGCTTCCATTAGAAGCACACCACTGATATATGTATATAATTATAAGATATTTGTACGAAAGTTGTATATATTTATTATATGCTAAAGCACTCCGTTTTCTACGGGGCGATGTCTTGTGGTGCTGGAACCATGTTATAGAATCATAATTGACTCAAAAGTACCTCATAGATGAGCATTTTGTAGTCTTATGAAATTTTATAATCCTTGAATGTGATTAATTATTTTTGTAACGCTTATGTCTGAAGAATCAGCTAACGTAACGCTAATATCTGAAAAATAGGTTAACGTAAACTTTCCCTTAAAAATTTGTCTTAACGATGATTTGTCAATTTTGTAGCGGTAGTGTTTGAAAACCCAACTAACGTTAGTTTGCCCTTAAAAAATTCCTAAAGGCTGATTGGTCAATTTTATGTCGCTTATGTTTAATTTGAAATATCAGCTAACGTTAGTTTGCCCTTAAAAATTTCTTTAACGATGATTGGTGAATTTTGTATCGCTTATGTTTAATTAGAAAAACTATATATAGTGTAGCATTTTGTAAATCAAAGAGATAGAGATATTTTCTGTTCATTCGCCGAAAACTAGTCCACGCTCCCGCCGAATAAAGACGTTTGAATCCAGCTTTGAAATTCCTTTTACGTTTTGAAGAAGCCTCGATCACCAATTTACCCAGCCTACTGAGCAAGAAGAGAGCTTCCTTTTTGAGTCGTAGCCTTGTGAATACAAGGCATTCACTGAGATAGTAACTAGGCAGCTGCCCGGACCAGTCGAGAAAACCATTTGGTTACCCCAAGAGTGCTACCAAAAAATTCGGTGAAAAATCACCCCCCGGTAATCGCACCACTCTCAAAGAAGCTTACCTCAGTTACCTCAGACCTAATGTGCCCCCACAACCTCTCCAATTTTGGTGTCCCTTATTTCAGTTTTCAAAATCTGGTCACGATGCCTAATGTAGAATTCAGACCGCGACATTCCCCTAATGTAGAATTCAGACCCTAACTTCTTCAATGTAGAATCACACCAATTGTAAAATCTTAATTAGTTTAATTTAAAACAACTTAAAAGTTGTTATAAATTGAATTTTATTATCATAAGTTTAATTAAAAGAATTGAAGTAACCCAAAGGTTAAGGAAGGTCTCAAAGTTCGGCTTTATTTCACTGAAATAAACAATTACAGAACATAAGTATACAAGGAAAATAATACATATAATGAACACACTCTCACATAAGCACACACAAATATAGGCACATGCACATTTCACAGATAAATAATTAATATATGTATAAGTGACATAATGTTGGTTTCACAAACCTAGGAGTTCAGTTAGTAGAGGAACTGCAAGATATTCATACTCTATCGTACATTTTCATACACTATCTGTTTTACTTTTATTTAATATTCAAACCTAAAAAAATGAACACAGGTCAGTCATGAACTCAATTCGGAACCCACGTAAAGCTTTAGTTCCACCGACCACCTAGTTCAGGTCACCTGTCAAATCTATTCCTATATTTCCAGCTTTGCTATTTCTGCTCTTTAATATTTATTTTTCCTATCCTTCTCTGTCTTTCGGCTCCCTCGCCGCTTTACCGGAACCCGTAAGGACTCCGGGAATAGCGGCGGTGAGGTTGTGGGACCAGGTCCCCCCTACCTCCCTTTGCTAATCTTAAGATGGCCAGAGAAGGGAAGGAAAGGCTCGTGAAACTTTCACTGTCTCTCACCTACCGCCATTCATTTCATTTTATTTCGTGCTTTATCATTCGCTACCATCGTTCGTCGCTCAACCCTTCTACTGTAAAAGAGGCAAACCCTAATGGAAAACCAAACATCACTACCGCCTCCAGAAGAAAGAAGACTTCCGTCTGAAGATGACTGAAGGAAGGCGAACCCTCACGGCAAATTTATTATCAGTTGTAATTAAATCAAAATATAACGGATATTCAGAGAATGATTTTTTATCTACAACCAAATATAAAAAACTGCATTCGCAAATTAGAACATTCGCAAAACGAAATTGGTAAAGTCAAAAACCAATCTGGTCTTTTATAAAACATGTATACAAGAGAAGCTGCCAAGCAGTCCACATAGAACCCAAATGAGACTGCTACCAGGGTTTTAGATTCAAATTGTAGCCCATGTTGCGCTTAAGATTGATGTTCAACGGGAACAACATCCTATAGTCCAGGTTTTCAACTTTCCCAATGAGCTGGCCACGTATACGGCGCTTCTCTAAGCAGAGCAGCCCCAATTCTCGTAGCAGGCGTTGGTATTTTTTCTGCCTAAGGAACGAGATTAGTTTGGTGGCCCTGGCCTGAACCCGGTCTGGTCGATCAATGTCTTTACACATTATTGGTGACCAGAATTGTGTGGTGTACTCAAAGTGTGGCCGGACTAAAGAGTTATACAAGGTGAGCACAATCTCCTGGTTTCAAAAAGAATATTGTCTCTTTATGTACCTTGGCAGTCTCTGTGCCCCTTTGACTATATTTGCGCACTGTCAGTAGAACTTCAAGTTTCTCCCGATTTGTATGCCCAAATCTATCTCTAGTTCGGTCGTCTACAAAGATCTACCCAACAAGTAGTATTTTTTTCCGAGGGTTAGTGTGACTGATGTGCATCAGTCACCTTAGCAGCGAAGGTTGTCTCGCAAGTGTTCAACTCCTTCGGGCGAGCTAACCTCACCTCCTAATTTGGTGTCATCCGCGAACTTAGTTATCGAGCATAATAGTCCCGTGTCTATATCGAAGATGTAACGATGAACAGCAGTGGACCGAACACGGAAACCTGAGGCACCCATCTACTCACGGGGGCCTACCTCGAAGCTGCCCATTTGACATTTACTCGCTGTGTCTGGTTCATTAACCAGTTCTCATTCCAGTTGGCCACCATCTCGGTAATGCCAACGGCGCAGATGTTACTCATTAACATGCGGTGTGGAACCTTACCGAGACCATTTAAAAGTCTAGGCATAAGATGACTAATGCCCGAACTCGATCGTACCCACTCAAAATTCTATGAAAAAATTATAGTAGATTTGTGAGACACGATCGGTTTCTGTGAACCTCGTGTTGAGAATCTAAGATCAGGTTGTGATATTCTAAGTGTTCAACTATGCACCCTGCGTTTATGCTCTCTAGCAGTTTTTCAATCATGGACTTTAAACAAATAGGCTAGTAATAACCTGGGCTTTCACGTTCTCCCTTTTTAAATATGGATGTGTAGTTGTGCCACACGTAAGGTGTAGCACATCTAAACCGCTGACTTCACGACGGATTCTGGGAATGAAGCTGTCTGGTCCAGGAGACTTATAGGGTTCAGATTCCTTAACCTAGCCGTCACTTCATCGCTATCCACAACTTTTTGGCATACGTTGTTACCTTCTTCGAGAGGTACTCTCAGAATCGGAGTGAGGCTGTCTACTTCCCTCGTAAACACGGAGGCAAAGAAGTCGTTCAACACGATGGTCATGTCCGGGGCTAATTCCCACAATACGCTATCGGTCGTATCATAGGGGACCTATGCGATTGCGACCGAGTGGTAGCTGTTGACATGAAAGAAGAATTATTTGGGAAGTCTTTCGTTCTTCTTTGTGGATGGACACTACCCAAAATTTCCCACCGCGTTTATCTTCGCAAACCAGTGTTTTCACTTTTCTATCATTCTCTTGTACTAAGCAATTTATTCGCTGTGATTACTGGCTTCTCAGCTGTTGTAGGCCAGTTTTCACGAATCTCCAAGGCGATGTCGCAATTGAACCACTTTGGATGGGTGAGCTTTTCGCTTACTTTTTTTTCGAAACGAACTAAACCAGTTGTGCCATAAAGCGGCCCTTGAACTCCAACCAGATGGCCGTGGCTCCATGGCCAACCTACGGTTCTAGGCGAACTATCGCGCCTCGAAACAGTCGAAATTTGCTCGTCGGTAATCGGGTTTGTATGTAGTGATGAAACCACGCATATTGCAGTAGAGCGGGTCATACTTTGGGGCAACCATATATTTTCCTTAAATCCTTTAATGAGGGGTACTTAAATGATAGATTTTCCGGTGTAGATTTTGAAAAAGAACTTTATTTTGTTATACAATTGCTCCTACCTACATCAATTTCCATTTAAATAAAAGTAAATTTTTCCCTTTCGTCACGAGCTTATGTAGCCTATTTTTATTTCATTCATGTACACACAAACACAAAGTAACCTCAAATTTACATGTTTATTGAGTGAGAAAAGTGTATGCAAAGCTCCACGTATAGGTGCATGGGTCACTTTGGCTCATATTCAAAAGTTAAACTTCACCAGAGCACACAAATCTTATTTTGACTCATTCCGGGACATCAGACGTCTACTTGTCTCTTGTGCCCAAATTCCTCCATCCCTCTTTTCTTGTGAGAAATACTTGGAAGAAGCCTCAGTCACCATTCTTACAACCTTCGCAATGCTCTGTGTGTGACAAGGCCAGTCAGGTACTTACATAGGAGAGTCAATGAAGTCTTTCAATTCAGAAATATTTAAAGAGAAAGTGAGAGGTAACTCAGACAAATTATCTTACCAATTAATCATCAGATCTCCAATCCTGGTAGCCTTACAATTGATGTCTGGTGTCCTTGTAAGCCATACAAAGGAGTCTCCCAGTTGAGTATCTGGCTCCCCTTATCCTCTGATGATCTGGATTCTTTTCACCCCTTCAGTTCTCTCCGCCTGATCTTCAGAGCATAGGAGGGTTTGAAAGATGGCTTCACTGTATGGATACCAAGCTGATCTCTTAACAGTTGGCAAAAGAATATCCAGCACCACCTTCCTCTTAGACTTAAGGCAGTGAAGTTGATAAAGAATATGCCTAGGTCCCTCGGTCCAATTGTGCTTAATCTTAATGTTAAACCAGCATGGGCAATATACACCAATGATGAACTCAACAATCAGTCGTAGATTCAAAAAGGCCTTTCCTTTGAGCTCATGCTTTGACACCCACAGCCGAAGAAGTCTGTTAGCTGTGGTTTACTGGTACTATTTCCAATAGAGAGAGCCCTCCAGGAAGCACTCCATCTTTGATTGCCGATACAATTCTATAGCCGTAGTGTTGATCAGTGGAAAGATCTGGCACCAGTTCCTGAGGTATCTTGGTAAGAGGGGGATCTAAGGATATTTGAGTGAAATTTGGGTTGATATCCAAGTTTGTAAGAGAGTCAAGGAGTTTTCCTATTGGTCCGGTATATATGTTGTCAGAGAGTGTTGGGCCATCCAGGTTGATAATTAGATGATTGAGAGGGAGTTCCCCAGTGTGCAGGTTACAGACCAACCAAACAAGCTTTCTGCCCAAATGTAGCTCCATTTTTCGCATTACTCCAGCATTTACACCTGTGTTTACATTCGTAGAGTCTCCTCCAATGGCCATTAAGCTTTTATCCAAACCTCTTTCTCTCAGCCATCCAATCATAGCCTTAGCGATCTTCTCTGCATGTGATTTTTCTTTTGTAACATTTTCTGGGAGAAAGTGGAAGAGGTAATTGCTCCCAGGCTCACTGATGACAGTGTAATGCTCCTCTTTTGTTTTTGCTAGGAAACAATTTTTCACTTCTCTCTGTCTCCATCATAAAATTTGTCACATTAATTCGTACGTCAAAGAGAACACAAGAAATTCCCCCATCCTTCCTTAAGTTTTCCTCAAACTAATGTTTAATAACTGTCATTAGCTTTTCCTGTGCTCTTTTAACTTTATTCTTATCCATTACTTTACTTGTATCTTCCTCAGTAATGAATCCAGCATCTATTAAAGCTGCTGTTGCTATAGCTGCAGTTGTTCTCAATCCGACACCATACCTTATACTACGAAATAAATATTTAGAACTTCATCATAATTCTTTCTATTCCTGGTGGAAGATTCCGGCTTTTGGACAGCTTCAAAAGTTACTTCATCACCCAAAGTGTTGTCACCATCAGAATTTTCTGCCTCCAGATCTTCACCTTTTGCCAAAAAATGCTCGATTTCTTTTCTTGCTGCTTTTCCTACTAAAACAGCGCTTTCCTCCATACTTTTTCTTTTTCTTTCGGCTATTTTTTCTTTTCTTTTCTGAAGCTCTTAATTGTCTATTATGTTCTGGAATATCAGGACCTCCAATTTAAAAGGTACCCTTACTTCCAACCTTCTCCTTTTGTCCTTAAAATAAAGGCCAGTTCCCTAGTAGGTATTTTTTTCTCTTTACTACAACAGCAGTTAATGTGGTCTTCAGTCTCACAGCCATTACAACCTTCCTCCCCACAACTGGAAATTTGACATTTGCATGTCAATATATCAAATAACTTATCTAGTTTTGCAATGAACCTATCTTTTACTTCAATTTTTCCTTTACCAAGAGAAACTTTTACTGCCTCCTTCCACACCTCCCTAAGTTTTGATATTATTATGACCTTTTGATTTACAACAGGTGGTTTGATGAGAGAATTAGCTTTGGTCCACTGATTAATCAAGCGCTAATACATGTCTTTTACTAGTTGGTCCACTTCATAATTTCTCCGGTCATCTTTACTTTGCTCCATCAGGTAGATGCCGTACCTCAAAATATCTTTTATTCTTGGTAACTTAGAAACCATCAGCTATTGCCCAGTCCCAACAAAATTAGTCAGATGAGAACTTGATTTGGACCTTGTCTTGATTTTCACCATTGTCACACTAATCGCAGGTATACCTGCAAATGAAAAGATGGCACTTAGATTAAGAAATAATCTCTACCAAATAATTATATATTATTCTAAAATGATCCACAGCCTTTACTAGCATTCAAATAAAATGTAAATGCTCTATAAACAGTTACCAGTTCCAATAGTAACCAGAACTGGCAACACTACTGGAATATTGCCTTCCACTGAGTAATGAGTACTGGCTACTTGCAATTTTGGAGTGAGACTAAACTAAATTAAGGGTCATTTTTAACAGGTTTCCTACTTCTCATGTCTCTCTAATATATTTTTACATTTTTTAGACACATCTTTCAGACTACATACATTTATTGATGATAGAAAACGGTAAATTTGATCTTTTATGATAACTATAATAATAGTAAAACATAGTAAATGACCCAGAACTAACAATATTTTAACTTCAAATTGATGTAGGTTAGATCAATCAGAATTTAACTTTTCTGCCAAAATTATGTTCTTTTCACCAATATTCATCATTTGAATACCCCTCGTAACCAGTTTCATAAAATTCTAATATTGCAGGGATGAGTAAGGGAAAAAGTGATTGTTCTGTGATCGTTCCCGCTCAAATCCCTGCCCTAACTCAGTTTGGATACCATTTTTGTCCTCGGTGGTGAACACTAAGTCAAGCAGGGTCGACCCTCTCATAGGCTCCTTGACCCACTCTGTCAAACAGTTATTGTCAGCGAAGTCAATGAGTCGCCCCCCGAGTCCCTTACCTGTAGCCCGATCCTTCTCCCCAATCAACCCTTCGGCAGTTAAAAACACTCATAATCAAACTCGAGCGTGACCACCATCTCGGCTAGTTTATCGTACAGGTTCTATTTTAACCCATATGACTAAGTTTGCGGCTTGTAAATCACATCACTCGATATAACGACGTGCCTGGGATCGTATCTACCTTAAAAATTGGTGGTCACTTCTAAAATTGCAGTCGACAGTATTAAAGCAATTTCGGACGTATATCATTACTCTGCCACTTTGTGGCATTTTCGATCGCGGAGGAACATCGCATAGCCCAGGATCACAAACCTACCCACGAAGTTTCGAGTGTCTGTCTACATACAAGCTTCCACGATGCCCACAATATCTATGCTGTATATAACTCCAGCAAACACAACCACAAATTCGACCCACTAGTTCTGATCGACCTCACGTTAAAGAATAGGACTTTAAGGGAACACTGGCTACTCCGGTCCTTCTCTACCCTAGATAGAGGAGGGGGGGGGGTCTAAGAGGGGATTTTACCGAGGATAACTTAAGGTTTGCTGGCCTCAAACTATAGAGGCTTTTGCTTAGACCTATAAATGTTGTTATCCTATGGACTGAAGTTTCATCGTAAGTTTCAGAACGCTTTATATCTATATAACTTTATAAAGCCCAAATTACATTCCCTTGTCGCTCCTCTGAAATTTATAAATATAGTTGCGAATCTTGCGATTCGTCGTATATTAGCTCGTCCATTAGGTATATCCATTATCACATCGAGCAACATTGGGGAAAGTCGACCCGCACGGGGCTGGTTGTAGCTAAACCAGACCACTCGCACATACCAGATCACCCATTAATATCTAAGTCTGAAATTAGTTTTGAAAACCTTAAAATACTCCGCAATATCTCACATCCCAACGAACTTCGAATATTAGAATCGCTTTTCATCTTAAAATTAAGACATTTTAAATATAAACCAAACAACATCCAATCCCTACATTGTATCCTAAAGAAATAAAATTTATTCGTCTTGCATTAAGTAACTTATCCTAAATTGCACTATTCTCTTTTACTATTATATTAAATTAGAAATTTTAAAAAGCTATATTATTTCTAATGCTGATGATGAAGCTTGGTCTCTAAACGTCCAAATACATCTAATTAAAGATGATTTTAACAATAGCGTGCTTGTTTTTTTTTCACCTTTATATAAAGGGTGTTCCATTAAGACGGATCGCAGTTAGCAGTAAATATACAATGTAAATATGCAATGCATATTTAATGCTAACTGCGATCCGTCTTAATGGAACACCCTTTATATATATATATATATATATATATATATATATATATATATATATTTAAAGGCCAAAAGAAATGAAAACTGGTAACACAACCCTGAAAAACGCTAAGGAAATTAATTACATAGTCCATTAAAGCTTAAGAAAGAAAAGGGGAGAATTATAGAAAGGAACAATCGGGAAAATATTTTAACCGTTATATGAAAATGAATAAAGGAGTTGGATTTGAACCTGTCATCAAGCACTCTTCGCTAATATGACCACGAGGCTCATTTTAGCCAAGAGCGATTGATATATATATATATATATATATATATATATATATATATATATATATATATATATATATATATATATATATATATATAAATCTATATATATATATATATATATATATATATATATATATATATATATATATATATATATATATATATATATATATATATATATATATATATATACATAATATATATATATATATATATATATATATATATATATATATATATATATATATATATATATATATATATATATATATATATATATATATGGATAGAACCACAGTAATAGGACTAATTTTATATGCGAAACCAAGTTTCGACGAAAACATCCATCATTATCAGTCGCTTGTGAACAAGTGAAATACAGAAGTTGCTTAACGTACTACTTCCAACAGCCAATTCAATACTAATACGTTAATAAGCAAGAAATTCATACTTCCGTTTCTCAAAAATGCCGCTACATTCTCGCATCTTCCACCTTAGCGCCACTGATTTGTGTGTTTGTAGGTTAAGCAACTTCTGTATTTCACTTGTCTTCCAGCGACTGACGATGACGGATGTTTCCGTCTAAACCTGGTTTCGCATATAAAATTAGTCCTATTGCTGTGGTTTTATCCCTATGGTTACACGTACGATACTGTACTTTTTGTGTGATATATATATATATATATATATATATATATATATATATATATATATATATATATATATATATATATATATATATATATATATGAATATGTACCTTTATTCAGTTTCCTTCCGTGGTACATATTCATATTTATAGTTATCACGCGCTTACTTTCGTGATATTTCCCATATATATATATATATATATATATATATATATATATATATATATATATATATATATATATATATATATATATATATATATATATATATATATATATATATATTTATATATCATTCACGAAATAAATATGTCCTCTAATTTTCTTATTAAGTTATCATATTAACATTATATAATATTAACCAGATTATTTATTCTTTCTCTATTCAGTTCGTTAAATAACACATTTATTCAATTTTAATTTCTCTATCGCTCTCTTTCGTTCAGAGTTGCCTAACGGCAGCGTTTTATAATTCCCTTGTTATTAGTAATTAATATCCTACATGGATCTTCAAATATATATTCCAATTGTAATTAGTATATTTAAATTAAAATAACTTTTATCCATTCGATATGCAGCCTATTCATTATCAAATTAATTTTTTTCTTCCTTTGTCTTATGCATTATTTTTTGTCGTCTGTTCGCTAGGTTAAATATATTGAATTAATTTTGAAAAACTATTCTTTTTATCATTTCGTATTTTGGAGAATTCGAAACATCTTATGCAACACACCTACACGATAAATGGTGCCCAGAGCAGGAGGCATTTGCGTTATGATTGATGCGGTCATGGTGGGCATTGCGAGTGAAGCTGTGGTGAAATACTGAGAAAGTAATATGCTATCGAAGTCGTACGTACTCCATTGTTTTATGTTAAGATTAAAGGTAAAATGAGGTATTATAAGTATTCGGTTTATCCTATACAGCATGCACAAGATAAATGCCAATGTGTCGGGTTGTTTTGACACAACTTCTTCAATATCTTTTTGAGAGTCCCGTTTAATTTCTCACAGATTCCGTTTGTGGATGGATGAAATGGACTCGTAAAAATGGGCCTGACTAGCAGTAGCTTATTAAAGTACTCCATCAATTCAGATGTGAACTGGCGCCCTCTATCAGATAGAATTTCTTTAGGCAGGCCTACTCGGGCAAATATCGAAATTAGTGCTTCCGCGCAGGAAGTAGTGTTAATTTTCCGTAGTGCCAGGGCATCTGGAAAACGTGTGGCCCAATCTACTAGAGTGAGGATGTAGGAGTGTCCTCCGCTTGAAGGGGGGTGAATTGGTCCTACTAAATCGATAGCCAATCGAAAGAATGGTTCGGTTATAACTGGCACTTTTTGTAATAGCACGGGAGGTACCCTTCCTTTGGCGGGATCTTTCTGACACACGTCGCATCACCGGCAATAGGCCACAATTTCCTTGGCAGCCTAGGGCCAATAAAAGTGTCTGAATATCCGATGTGCCGTTTTATTGTGCCCAAAGTGTCCTGCTAATATTCTATCATGAGCGGTATTCAAGATTCTTTGCGTGTATTCTTGGGGTACACACAGAGCTTTGTTGCTATCCTTATTCTCCTTGCTGATAGTACGGTATAGAAGCGATTCTTCTACAATATACTTAATGGGCTTCTTTCCTTTCACTTGGAGAGTTTCACCCTTAATCGCCTTTTCCCATAGGGGTTTAAGAGTGGGGCATTCCTTCTGGGCAATAGCGAAGGAAGTCAATTTAGCCCATTGTTTTCGAAGGTAATCCTAGGGGTCAACTCAGCAGGTTGCTCCTTTCTCTGGGCTTCTTGTGTCCGGGTGACTACTTGTTGGGCCACTTCTTGCCGGGGGATTTGGGGATTTTGTCCGATTAACACAGCGCAGAACTTAATCGGGGTTACTACAAGGTCTGTCCAAACCCTAAAATATCTCCATTGTATATGACATCTCACGACGGGGAACCGGTTGGTGCGTCCTAAAAACTCGTGGACGATGGCGAATTTTTGATGGTTTGGGTTTACTGGGGGCAACAACTTGTCGGACACCACTATGCAAGTACATCCGGTGTCTCTGACTAACGTATACACTCAGCACCCATTAACGGTACCATCTTCGAATTGTAGGCCGCCTGGCGAACTTTTGTTGAAGAGAAAGTTTACCTGTTGTTCGGGGCCTTCGGATGTTGGCGCTGGGATGGAGGGAGCATCAAATTGTCCAACCGGGAGCGCGTCAGTCAGGTTTTGCACCTGTTGGCTTGAGGTCTCTCTCAATCGGGAGTTCTGTGGACACTGGAAACTAAGGTGACCTTAATATCCCGCAGGTATAACACGTAATGGGTTTCCTAGGATAAGTGCCGGTATTAGGGTGTGCCCCTTGGGGAACCCTAACCTCTTTTTGACTCTTTGCTCCTCCAAAACTTGGTTTATAAGTTCCTTTTGGGGCTGAGAACTTAAAGGGCTTCTTCTGAAAATGCCTTTGGGGCTGCCCATTTTTCTTTGGGGAGGGAGCTTTCTTTTTATTGTACTCCCCTCGGATATAACCGATGATTTAAGGAGTGGAGGTCAGCCTCGTCCAGGCACTCGTTGAAGGTAGAAGCTTTTCTGTCCTTAACAAACGCACGGATCTCCGGGAGTAGTGTGCTTAGAAATTGATCTTTTAGAATGAAGTCGACGACCGCGGCGACCTCATTTTCTACCCCTGCGGACTCCATCCAAAACTCTAGGCTTCAACGAAGCTCAAAGCCAAAATGTTTGTAAGTTTGTCCAGGTCTTATACGGGCCTGCCTGAACTTCATCCTATATTCTTCGGGTTGAGGTTTGTTGTCAAGAGAAGTTCGTCCTTGAGAGTGGAATAGTCCACAGTCGCTTCTGAGGGTTGAGATATAAATATCTCTTTCAACCGGCGATTGAGTAGAGGTAACAGTCTGGTGACCCCATCTTCTTCTAGGTCCCAATTATTGACTTGGAATATTTTCTCAAAATGGGACAGATATGAGCATAATTCTTCTTCGTCCCTGTACTCTGGGATTTTCATGCTGGCCGCTGGTAAAATTCCGGTTTTGGATGCCACTGACTGCACCTCAAACTGGTCTTTGTTAAGAGCTCTTTCGTGGGATCTTATCTTCTCTCTTTCCTCAGCTTCCAGTTTAATTATACGTTCTTCGGCTTCCAATTTCATTTTACGTTCTTCGCCTTCCAATTTCATCTTACGCTCTTCGGCTTCCAGTTTCATCTTTTCCCGTCTTTCTTCTTTTTCGTTTCTCTCTTTCTCCTGAATATACGAGCTCAACTTGGGTCCTTCCAGTCCGAGGCTTTGACCTTGTTTCTGATAAAGGTCAAACGAGACCATCGCGCTTATGTCAGTCATCTACTTTATTGTAAATCGAGCTTGACCTACTCCCCACCAAAACTTACCACTTAGCCTAACAATAACCTTCAGATTGTTTCCACCCCTAACTTTACTAATTTTCCTCTCGTCAATTATTCTATTATTCCTGGTATTCTTTTTACTTGCTGGCTCCCCCTTAATTAGACGCTGTTGGGTTCTTTCTAACAAAACCTACAGACCTGACACCACTTTTGTCGAGGAATTGTCTCTCCACTTTTATCGGAGAATTATTTTTACACTGTTGGTCGTTTAATATTTACTCCGATTTAATACCTTTTTGTCAAAGTATTTATTTACTTACTGACTTTTAGCTACTCAGTCTGACACCACTTAGGAAGGGAAATAATTCCTCTATTAGCTGAGTGGACTCCGGATTCGTCTAAAGGAGTTTAATTACTGAATTATGAGAGTACCACAGCGTTTAATCAGTTTTTAGGGAAAGAGCTGGTCAGCACGTAAGGATCCAGTAAAACACCAAGAATTAACCAAAATATATATCTTTTAATTTACAAATTAGCTCAAATATTTATATTTAGAAGAAATTCTCTCAGTTTAACATGGTCTTAGATCACAATTACTTCTACTACTCTATCACTCGCACGATTTGAATATTAGCCTACTCCTGACGAGAGCTCCGATCAAAATGTAGTAGGCCTCGCGTACACAAACCAATTGCCAGATAGCTAATTTCTGGAGGCCTCTCAGTTACAGAGGAGCCTCCAGAAGTCACGGAATACTATTTCTCCCTTAGTTAGCTTAAGACAGTTTTAAAAATCCTAATTAACCCCCAATCTATATATATATATATATATATATATATATATATATATATATATATATATATATATATATATATATATATATATATATATAGTCATTCGGACTTACATGACCTTAATCGGAACAGGGGTTGACGGATGTCGCTATACTGTTTTTTTTCAGCGAGTATTCGGAGAAACAAGACTTCTCGACGAAGTTGAAATTCAGGTGTCCCGTTATAATGATGAAGGGGGGGGGGGGGTTGTCAAGGTGACCATAGAAACCGATGTCGATCTCTTCTTAGTATTTTTTCGACCCAAGTTATAAGTCTAAAAGACGACCTTAGACTTCTCAGCTTATAAGCGATTACTTTATCTCAATGAACGGCAAGGCATTCGTTGGTGAGAGGGGTTGTGCTCTCTGGCTCAAGGGTTACTCTTCTTTGTAGCTTTCGAGTTCTTCTTGTACCCTCGTCTACTTCTCAGAGTTACCTGACTGGGTTTTGGATTATGGGGTGATCCCGAAAGTAATTAAAGAAAACTTATTTGGGAATCAATTCTTCTTCTTCCAAAATTAATGAGATTTCGACTTGAGAGTCCCTCGAGGGTGAGCTGATAACTTATTTTATCTTGCTCCCGAAATTCCTGTTTGGCACTTAGGAATTTTGATCCAGCCAGACCTCTTGCTAAATCTGCGATGGATGAATCGGTATGGCACCGGTACGAAGACGAGACCAACTTTTAAATCTTAGAAGTCGAGTCTGGAACAGTGCGAGGGACTGATCACAAAAATCGAGTCCTCTATCGTCTCTAACAGAATAATCTGTTTCCTGCCTTACGGGGCTTATTTATAGCCCGGCGACCGCCCCAGCTAAGAGGGACAGGGTAATACCACTGAGGGGAGCGCGAGGGGGAGGGGACGGCACCGTGGAGCCCAGGTCTGCTTCTCACGGAGAGGCACTGACAACCGTCCCACTATTTCTCCTTGGTGGTTTTTTGTTCTTACGCCGCTCTTTGGCACTCTGACCGCGGGCCTTCTGACCTCGTATGTAATCGGATCTTTTGAGTTCGGCGATTAACTGGGTGTTTTGCCTAGCGAGTTGTTCAAACCGCCAGCTAGATGGAATTCTACCGCCATTTCACTGGGGCCAGTTTCTTATTAGAGCTGCTTAATGGCCTTTTGCGGCTTCCATGGGACGGGCAGATCGAGTCGGCTACCCCCCGGGCGGGGAGATCAAAGCCATTCGGTAGTTTGACTGTTAGTAAAACGCCTACCGTTCTCACTCACCTCAATTTATTGTTCTTTTCTCTCGATCTCTCCGAAGAAGGATTTTAATATGTGTCAGCTTAGCCCTCTGGGTGGCGTTACGCTTTAATTTCTCTACAGTATGTACTGCTGTTTAAGCTACTCATAACACCAGCAAAGCATTTGAGGTAGGCACCACCGCAGAGAGAAATGTTTATCGTTGGTTCAATAAGTTTAGGTCTAGAAACATGGCCCCCAGTATTGAACCATGAGAGAAACACAAGCCTGTTCTTAATAATGAAGAATTCTCAGATACAGTGGGCAATAACGCAAGAACAACAGTTTCAGTCTTTCCAAAGGGTTTAAGACTTCATCAGGCATTGAGTCATCTCGCTGCAATAGAGAGGGCTACAAAATTGGAAAAGTCGTTTCCACATGAAATGAATGAGACTCATAAATTGTGTTTTCTTTAAGTCAGTTCATCGCACGTTATGAAACAGATGCGCATTCATTTTGAAGAGAATTGAAACTTGTGATTAATAGTGGATCTTATACGATAATAGCAAGAGGCCTAGACAAGAAAGAAAACCTAGATCATATTCCAATGCCATTGTTAAACCCAGAAAATGTTATGGTTACAGTTTGGTGAAATAGTGAAGGAATTATCCATTTATTAACCATTAGAACAATAACAGCCCAATGATATGGTCGACAGATTGCTGAAATGTATTCAAAATTGTTAATTTGTGGCTCCCAATTGCAATGGGGAGTAGACCCAACAAAGGAACCTCACAAATGAGCACCCTGGTGCTCCTATGAAATCTTGAAATTGGGCACACAAATCGAACACTAAAATGATATGCCATGTTTTAACAATGAACTAATATAGAACAAA
This sequence comes from Ceratothoa steindachneri, assembly GCA_963969495.1. Lineage (NCBI taxonomy): Eukaryota > Metazoa > Arthropoda > Malacostraca > Isopoda > Cymothoidae > Ceratothoa > Ceratothoa steindachneri. Next base: position 43,897,270 of record OZ018332.1, on the reverse strand, counting down.
GCAAATACTTGTAAATAATGTTAAATCGCAATTTAATATGTATCAATGCAAAACAGAGTATGTTGTAATGATGCAAGCAAAATCGTTGGGTTCCCACGCAAATGTACAAACATAAACACATTTGGAAACAGATGTGAACTGAAGGTCTGGATATAGATAACGGAGGCAGTGGAAAACAGCTGGACACACATAGAACGGAATCTGATCTGACCAGCCAGAGTTTACATGCAGTGGTGGTCCTGGCCTAAATGGCGCCCTGGTTAAGCCTCACCTTCAGCGCCCCTTCCCCCTCCCACAGTTTGTCAACATACATTCAAATCCACGAAAAATAAAGAACAGAAATAACTCGCCCAAAATAACTTTATTGGACAAATTTTTGGACCTTAGAAAGAAAAACAAAGACTGCTCCATCCTCTCCTGCTTATGTACAAATACGAAAAGTGGTAGGAAGGATATATATATATATATATATATATATATATATATATATATATATATATATATATATATATATATATATTGGAAGAAGGCCATTTTTTATGCAGGATTCATTGAAGTGGACAGCAACGGCTGCATTGTTTACTTTTGGCTGCAGCTTTCTTATAGCTTTGACTATAGTCTCAACAGATGGCTCTAGGCGAGGAAAATTGTTCGGAAGAGGCATAACTTTATTTGCCTAGTTGTCTTTCGACCTAACAGAAGGTCATCTTCGAGGCAGAATGGTGAACGTGATATTACAGGGAAATATATTAAATATGTTTGAACATTACCGTAAGAAAACGGACCAATCAACTAACTCGAAAAATAAATGGCTAGATTTCTGTTTAAAAATATTTTGAACATTATTGTTTAGAAACGGACCAATTAACTAACATGAAAAGATTTGTTAGACGGACTTAGAAAATTTACGCTTATTAAGAAGAACACTTCGCCGATAAAGGAGGCCCCTAAGAACGGGAATTTTTATTCACATTTCCCTACGGGTTTTTTAAGAAAGAAAATTTAAAAGAGCCCTAAGTATTCGACATATGTCGAACTAAACTTGCCCCGCATCACCCACCTCACCAGGGTAAGTGAGTTGAAGTGAGCTGAACTGCCATTCATCTAGCCTCGTCCCAACTATGCCGTTCACTATGATAGACATAATTGGGGGCGCCAAGGAAAGCAGGTTTGAGGAGTAGCCCACTGTGAAACTCAGCGTCAGAAACACCCGGACAAGGGATGGTTGATTCCGCGCTAACCAACAAAAAGTCCCCCATACAATCACACCTCGTGAGGGCATTCCCGGGTTCACCCATCATCATCTCATCCCCTATCTGGCAGTTCACGCTCATGAAAGCTCGTTTACAACGGGGAGGGGGTTGCCCCACCCTCTTAAGGGCTCTACTACAGAGAAAAGAATTGGGACCCACAGAAGGGGGCAGAAGGATTAGGACGAAAGATTGCCATGATCATGTTACTCGAGGTACCAACTGGTTACGTCACGATATGTGAAAAGGAAAAAGATGTCGATGCAATGACTAAAGAAGAGGCAGTCGAAGTGCTACACGAGATCGGCCTGCAGCCCGTCATCCCTGTGCAGATCCTGGCGCACAGGAAGCAATATGCCCTCCAGGTCTAGCTCAGAGGAGACGCGGGGGCCCTCCTCAAACTGAAGACCCTCACGGGAACGGCCGTACGCTTCCCGGGGGAAGAACCCCGGGCGCTGTTGGCCGGACAAAGCGCTGAAGGCGTTGTCGCCTTCGAGGGTTTATTGGGGGAGGTTGGGCTCACCATGCGAGTCTTTTCCTCCCTCCGCCTCGAAACCTTAGGCGGGCGTTGCGGCTTCGGAGGCGGGGGGCCCTCTTTTTGAGGAACCACCGTCTCCGAGCCACTCGCTCCACCTCGGGGCGTGGGCGAAGGGGCCGAAGCTCCTTTGTTGCTGTCCTCCTTTCGGGGAACAGCTTTAGGAACCCCGGAAGATGGCTTAGCGACCATCTTTAGGGGTGTTGCTTCCTGTGAGTCTAACGACTCGGTGGAGGCGCGTGGCCGTTTCGCCTTACGGGAAACGGTCACGCTGGGGGAAGAGGAGGGAGCCCTGGTTTTAGCCGGGGCAGGGTATGAACCCTTTTTGCCGCCAGCTTTACCAGGGGAGCGCCCGGGTTGGGTAGAGTCCGCAGAAGGGCTCCGAATGGGCGCGGAAACAACCGTGCTCGTTGGCCTGGATGGGCCAGGAGCAGAGGGTACCTTTCTAACTATTGAGGCATATGACGTCCCAGACAGAGCCGGGTGCGCCAGGATGAAGTCCTTAGCCTCGCGAAATGAGAGACGATCCTGGGCTTAAACGGCCAGGATTTCTTTCTCAAGGAGTTATGCACTATATTGCTTCGAAGAAGCGGGGTGCCGCTCTCCGCAATTGACACACTTGGCCACACACGATTTGGACTTATCGTGTGCGGCCTTGAAGATATTTACACAGACTTCGGGTGACCCCGACTTTGCACGTCTACATGAGCGATTCGTATGGCAGAGGAGGTGACAGTAATAGCACCTCCGCAAGAGTGGCACGAATGCCTTCACACGGTAGTGGTATCAGCCGGAACGCACCGACTAAGGAAGCTTGTCATAGTCAAACGTGACGAAGAGTGTAGGGGGGGGGTCTAGAGGCTCCTCCCTGTTTTCTCATCACACGTTCGACCTTGACCGCCCCATGGTCGGCCAGCTCTAAGGTGATGTCCTCTATGGAGTAGTCACGAGTTCCCTCGCATAAACTACTCCTTTCACAAAGTTCATGGTAGAGTTCCGGATAGACCGGATAGACCGGCCTCAGCAAGGTCCTTCTCCGAGATGGAGAAGGTCTTGTCAGTCGCAGAAGCACCGGTCAGAGGAAGAGATCCCTCCCCTCCTTTTTACTGCCTTGAAAACCCTAGCCGTTTAAAGAGGACTTTGCATAGGAGCGGACTCGAACCCGGTGCTTGGCGCCGAACCCGGATTCGCTCCCATGGAAGGCCCTACCGTCTAAGGCTGGGTTGCCTTAAGGACCATCTCTATCACGGGTAGGGCATCCAGTTGGCCACCCCCTCATCCCCAGGACATCACAGGTCCTATTGGCAGCAGTGTCATTAATCAAGTCTGGGGAGGCACAGGCCTTGACCCCCGCTAGGTTTAATATTCTAGCCAGCAGGTCTTTTGAGGCAAGCAACCGAAGTGGCCTGGCTTCCCTCTCCCCCCTAAGGGATTTGCCCCACCAAGCCGCCGCAATCGGGAGTGGTCGGTTATGGGCTCCCTGCTGGCCTTCTTGGCAGTCTCCTTGAAAAATAAAGAGGGGACTACCGCTGAAAAGAGTGAGGTGCCTGAAGGCACCTCCAGACAAAGGGGTGAGGGGGAGTCTCCTACGCCCGTAGGCGAAGGAGAGGACTAAGCCTTCTCTTCGGTTAGAGAGATTTGGAAGGTCCCCTGCGAGAGTACAGAAGGGGGGGGCCTCCATTTTTTTCTGTGGAGCTGCTCAAGGGCGGCTCCGACGATAGACAGGGGGAAAATTGAGGGAAGACTTTTAGTTTTCTCATTATTGGGCATGTCGTTCCTCTTTTTCTTACGAGAAGCAAACGCTCATCACCCCTTGCAGTAGCCCGCTCTGCAAGGGGTGCGTATGGGGCTGAAAGAGCCAGGTGCCGCCATTTAAGGCCACCCCTTCCTTCTGGTGACCTGGCAGTCCTTCAACATGGTGGCTCTACCTTGGGCACAGCGTAAAAAAAATAGATGGTGAAGTGAGAAGGAAGGGGATATGAGGAAGGTATGGGTGGGGATGAAGCAGGTTGTTAAAAACCCACCATCCCGAATCGTAGCTCAGTGGTTAGGGCACATCGTCCCATTCCCCCTCAGCCCCGATCCGGGATAATTGCCTGAGAAGAAGTTTATCATCTACCCTGAGAAAATAGGTTCCGACCAGAGGAAGTTGTGGGAGAGGTTGTGGGGGAAGTGAGGAAGTAGGGGAGAAATACAGGCTGTCTGAAAGAAGGAGAAGAGGCTAAGCTGGAGCCAGATGGGGCGCTGAGTCCCGTCAGCATCCGGCCAGGAAGGCAAATCGCCGCACCCCTTACAGGGAGTTCTGGGAGAAAATTGGAGGAGTTGGTGAAGTGTTTGATGTGAGAGAGGAGAGTATAATCTTGGAAAGAAGGGATACAGAGGAACTAAATGAAGGAATCAGTACAGAAGAAGTTGAAAAGTGTTTGAGAAGTCAGAAAAACTGTAAGGCCGCTGGACCAGATGAAATACCCTATGAAATGTACAAGAATGGAGGTGAGGTGGTGATTGAGAAAATGACAGTTATTTAACAAAGTGTGGGAAGAAGAGAGAGTACCTAAGAGGTGGAACCAATGCAGAGTGACACTGCTACATAAAAGTGGGCATAAGAGTAAGAATGAACTAATGAATTATAGACCAATTGCTCTCCTAAACACAGTAGGACACATTTTCACAGGAGTACTGAATAAAAGACTTTGCAGATGGATTGAGAGAGCTAGAGTACTGGGTGAGGAACAAAATGGGTTTCGTGGAGATATGAGAGCGGCAGACAATATGTTTGTGGCAAATGAAATAATGGAAAGAAAGAAGAATGAAGGAAGTAAATTATACCTATGTTTCTTAGATATAGAAAAAGGATATGACAGGGTTGACAGAAAAATGTTATGTAAAGTCCTAGAAAGGAGCGGCCTCAGCGATAAATTAGTGAATATTATAAGAAGTATTTATAAGGATACAAGAGCAATTTATAGACTAGGAGACCTAGAAACGAAGTGGGGCAAAAGTGAGAAAGGAGTCAGGCAAGGATGTATTCTATCTCCAACCCTATTTAGCTTATACACAGAAGAAATAGCTGGGAGAGTCAGCCGAATGGATGCTGGAGTGACGGTTGTGGCTGACAAGATATGCATAGTCCTGTTTTCAGATGATGTAATAATTGTGAGTGAAACAGCGGAGGAACTCCAGAGTATACTAGACGTCGTTGGTGGATACGGACGGGATTTTGGATTGAAGTTTAGCAATGAAAGGATCAAAGTAATGATTGTGAATAGGGCAGAAGATGAGAGGAACAGGACATGGAGACTGGGAGTGAATGTGGTGACACAGACAAATGCGTACAAATATCTAGGGGTGTGGCTAAGCCCAGGGGTGGTTGAGAAAACCCTATTGACCCTTTTACCCAGGTTTTCCCGGGTGAAAACTGGGTAAAACTGGAGAAAACTGTGTAAAACTGGGTAAAACTTTGAAAAATAGGAAAAAACATACAAACATGAAATTTCCTGTAAGTATAATATTAATATAAGATCACAGAATCAGCCTCAGTGGTCTTTGTTATATAAGTTCCATAGCGTTATCAACTTGAATTTTTAGCAATATTTAGTCCAAAATTTTGAAATTTTACATTTTTTTTTTGCCTCGGCTACTAATGTTGTATATATTTTTTTTATTTTAGAATATTTAATATCCAAAATATACAGATTTACATAGAAATCATGGTGTTCTTGGTGGACGACCAAAGAACTCATTGTGGTCTGAATATGAAGATATTTCTAGCAATAAATTTCGTTACAAAAAATGTTTAAGAATAATATCAAAAAGAATTGATCGAGTAAAAGACCATCATAAAAAGTGTTCAGTAAACACTTCAGCCCCATCTGTAAACGCTGAAGCTATTAATCCTAACCAAGAAATTAATATAAGCAGCATTACTCTCATGGATTGTCAATATGCTAATAACTGCACCACCGATAATATAAATGTAATAACTGAAAGCAATGATCAAACAAGTTCTACTAGAGAAATTTATAACCCACAACCAGTTTCAACAGCATCCCTCTCAGAAACCTTTGATTCTGATATACTGGCTTCAATCAACCACTCACAAATTAGTTCAATTCCAGTGAAAATTTGTAGTAATTCTGATATAATTTCAAGGCAAAAAGTTATTAAAAATAGAAGGTACAAAGTAACTATTAATCATATTGACAAATTTATTCAGACAACAAGTGATGAGAAATTTAAAGTGATTCAGCGGAAGTGGGCTCAATTTTTCTACAAGGTAAGTTTCCAAATTAAACCTCGATTGAGAATAGGGTAAATTAGGTATTTTTATTATCAATATCTTAGATTATCTGGAGCTGTATCAAAAAATCATTAATAGAGTTCCTATTATAAGTTTCGATTTATAGTTCAATTAGAAATTTGATTTGCTTAACATATCACCCCAATATATCTATAAATTAAATTTTGTATGAAAAATAGAGTAAAATTCATTATTTTTGTTTACTTCTAGAATCGTATTCCTTTTCGAGTTGCTGATGATGATACATACCAAAATGCATTAGAAGAAACAAGATGTTTGCTGAAGCACAGACGCGTGCTTGCTAACTAGGAAGCAGCTTGCTGGTCCACTGCTAGATGAAGCTTATACAGAAATAGATACAGAAAAAAGATACTATTTAAAAACAAAATGTATGTCGTTTCACAAGATGAGGGGTCTAATATTCACAATGATCCACTTATTGGCAGTACTATACATTGTGAAGGAAAATCATATCCACTTGATTGTGTCTGTGCAGGTAGTCAGAGCAAAACTGCAGACTATTGTTTTGAACTAGCGAAGATCAGCATTTTAAAAGCAGAGACTGAGTATGCAGCAATTGTTGTTGGATTTGTGTCAGATAATGAAGCAAAAATGAAACTTCTTCGTAAGGTTAGTATTTCTTAAACAAAGCTAAAGTCATTTTCTTTGAAATATTTATTTATTTAAAGCAACTATCATATATGCAGGTATAAGTTATTGTGATTTCATTTATTTATAGATGTAAATATACTTATGTAATTACAGATGCTTGTTGACTGGAGACTGGAGACTGAAGGCTGACTATAATAGCATATGGTTGTAGCACACATTATTTGAATCTTGTGGAAAGCGTAGCAACTCAAACACCAGTTTTGGCTGCCATAAAGGATGTTCAGAGGTACTTCTGTGAGCACTACCAGCCAGCAGGCTGGTTGAAGGAATTGAGTGTTGTCTTACCACAACTTTACAATAATACAAGATATATTCATCATTCTAATTCCTAATTAAAAATTTAATCAAGTTTGAAAAATATCTTTTTATTCCCAGCATGTACATTTTCATGTTAACATATTCTTGATATTACCTCTTAATTTGCCAAATGTTTCGTATGTTTGAAGATAACATTAGTTACACTTTTAGAAAGTATTGTAACCTCTGGTTGCTTAAAAAAATTATTACAATATCCAAATCTTAAACAGTTTATTCACTTGTCAATAGTTGAATGATCGCATGGGATTACAATAAATATAATTTCATTGCAGATGGTCCAGTCAAAGAGCATGCTTAGAAACATTTGGGAAAAATCATCCGAATTATGTAGAAATACTGGACAGAGAAGCTCATAAAATGAGTACGAATATCATCAATCATATTGACAACCGGCTTCTACTTGTGGAAGCAGGAAACCTGCTGATGCAGCTTAAGACAATTTCTATTGGTCTGGATTTCTTCCAAGTGAGTTTCTAAAAGATACCTATGTTACGCCAACTAATATATTATCATTATTATTATTATTATGAAGCTACAGGTATATAGTTTAGTCTATCTGTTCTAATATAATAAATATATCAAACTTAAGTGTATACATTTATCAGTAATCAATTAAAAACTAAATTCTTCCTTTTTTATCCTTTTTACTAGTTTTTCACAAAAAAAATCCGTTTTACCCAGTTTTTCGCAAGGAAAAACTTACCCTTTTACTCGGTTTTTCCCCGAGTTTTTCCCGGGCAAAATTTACCTAGCCAACCCCGGCTCTGAGAAGTGATATGGGATGGAGTACATTTAGAGAAAGACTTGTGAAAGCGACCCTTATGTACAAAATAAGACTGGAACGAATGGATGATGCAAGACTGGCAAGGAAAGTATATCTGTGGAATGAAAGATACAGTAAATGGGAGAAGAAGTGTAAAATAAAGTCGTATATGAATGGTATGGTAGGTAGAGAAAATGTGAATGAATGGAGAATGATGAGCGGGGATAGAGAAGGGTTAGAGTGGGATGCAAGAAAGTTGAAGGTTGAGATTGATAAAGAAGTCAAAGACATGGGACTTAGAAAGTTGAAGAATGAAATGGAACAAAAGCAAACCCTAGAATGGTACAAGGAGAAGGAATCCCCAGAGTACATGAGGTGGTATGATGGAAGCCTGGGTGGTGACTTATTCTTCCGAGCGAAGGCCCAATGTATGGATGTGAAGGCAAGAAACTATAGATGGTCTGCAACTCAAAGCAAGGATTGTCAGATGTGTGAATTAGGTGAAGATGAGACTGTGGAACATGTAGCACTGGAATGTGAGAAGTATGATAGAGAAAGAATGGAGATGATGCGTGTTATCCTGACTGAATGTGGCTGTCAAATACATGAAGTGATTGAAAAAAACTGGAAAGGAATGGATGCCCTGCTCCTAGTATGGTATTTGGTTATTAGTAGGATTGATTTTAGTTAATAAATCTGCCTAGATAGCTATTTGAAACCCATTACCATAAATTTATTGAATTGGATGGAATAGTTGTCTGCTAATATTTAGGCATAACGACTGACGTGAACTGAATTTAGAAAACTTCCGGCCCTAGGTTTATAAGAAAACGGACGATAAACAAAATAAATTATTTATAAAATCAAAGAATGCACAATGAGAGAAGTGAATTAGGAAATAGCTAGTGTGCGGTTATTACAATTATACGATGAATAATATAATTAAATTGAGAATTGTTAAGGAATGCAACGTAATGCAATGTATGAAAGTAATGAAAAGTAGAGTGAAATGTAAGGTGAAGTGAGGTAAGGTATGGTAAAGTAACTAAGGTGCGGTAGGGTAAAGTAACTAAGGTAACTATGGTAACTATGATGGACTGTGAATTGGGATCTGCAATGAGAGAAGTAACCAGAATTAGGACCCATTCTCGTATGGCAGTTTGCAGAGAATAAGTGAGAGAGACGAGGAATTAAACTAAGTATGATTTGTTTGGAATTAAATGATTAAATGGAAAAAGGAATGATTACGGACCTTTATGCTGAGAATGACGAGAGATGAGTGAGGAATATTTGTGTTCAATGTGGTTGAGCTGAAAGCGTGTTACTTTGTGTGTTTGACTAAAGTAAGTGTTGCCGAAAAGAATGTACCTTAGCCATGATTTTTGTATGGCAATTATATATTACGAAAGATATATTGAAAATACGTATACAAAATATTTGAGATTTTGGATTGATTATTTATACATAGCTAAGTTGAGATTTTACATAAGATTTAATAGAAATTGTAGAAATTAAATGGATAATTTTACATTGAATTTAAAAAGGAAAGCATGCTAATATTTATGCACAAGGTACATTACGTTAAAATGATATTAGGTAATGGTAATATTTAAATTGATGCAATGGAATATTGATACATGTAATATTTTATAGGAATACCAAAGGGCATTGCTATACTAGGACAATGTAATAAGACAACAGATGAGATGATTAGGGCTGTTAAAGAATTCCTGGAAAAGGTGTGTAATGATAGAAGCAAAGTGAATTAACTTTGTTCAGTTTTCTTTTTCTTTTTTCTTTATTTTCTTTTCCCCCTCCACAGGAGCTGCCGATACAAAGGCCAACCCTGAGACGACAACCGAGAGTACCTGTAAGAGCAAGAGCACCAACCAATATCATAGTGTAAGAAACAATAGTTTAATTTTGAGGGTTGGCTCGTTGGGGGATCACGGGTTTTTGTTTTTTTTTACAAAATCTTTTCTGCGACTCGCGGGGGAGCAAAATCGCCATAAACTTCGTCCCAATAGATTTCGGCTGAAAAACATAAACATATAGTCCAGAAAAGGTAGCTAGGAAAAATATTCCCCAAATAAGCTAGGAATCGGATCCGGCTATACTCTACACAATTACGTGTTGGGACCATTATCAAATAATTACCGAATATTTGATCTCGTGGACAAAGAACTTTGATGAGGAAACAAAATAGTCTTTATATATGAATCAAATCGTAATTCATTTGTCTATTTCAACTCTTCTTTCCACACCCTAAAAAAAAGAGAATTGTATCCCAATCAAGAATAAAAAGAAAACAAAAGAAAAAGAAAAATACAATTCTATGGATAACTAAATATTTTGTTCTGATAATCGTTTTACGCATATTTCGAACTGTAATCTAACTTCTAACCGAAATGACTGTTTTCTTAATTTCTTATTTTATACGATAAAATAATTTCAGGAGTCGTAAGTATTCGTTTTTTACCCACTCATGGAATGGTATGTAACGATGTTTTATTTTACAGCTATTAGATATAACAATAAGAACTTGGCTCTCATTTGTTGTGCAAACGTGAGAGCAAAGAAAAACCTAACGTAATACGCGAAACCAAGTAACCTTAGGTTGGCCCTAGAATAAAAAGAAATAAATATGTACCCAGGTTTTGATTTGCTTTATTAAGTTTGTGTAACAAACTACACGTTATTGCTGGATAATTAATTTACAAAATATAGTTAAGCTTACTAACCTAATTGATTTTACGTAACCTAACTAATCTGACCTCACTAACTAATCGTACCTAACTAGCATAAAATGACTAGTCTAACCTAACCTCCCGTCTCCAACGTCCGCAGGTGGACCTGTGGCTGTACCAGGGTTTGCAAAGGTTCTATTACATTTTGTTTTTATTTTTTTAATCTTTCGAGAGGTTTAAGAGTGTGATAGAATAAATTCCGTCAAACAAGTTTAAACTTCTACTTTTCCAGCACCTGGCATAAAAATGTCTTTTCCATTGTGTGCGAATGTGTCGAGGTGGAAGTAAAAATAATCGAGATCTCTCTTCTCCTGCGCGCGGGCCACAGCAAGTCCGGCATCGCCAAGTGGCTCGACGTCAGCCGAAGACCGTCCACAGAGTCGGGGGAGGCTTCAGAACGGGAAAGACCTCAAAGATCAACCTCGTTCAGGCAGACCTCAAGTTGTCAACCGCTTGACTGTGAAAAGATAATTCGAAAGTGTTCCGAAGCTCAAAATGTGTGTGCTCGCGAATAAGAAAGATATATCGGTGGCCTCAGTGTCCAGAGCCGCCAAGGAGGAGGGCGGCAAGAGCTTGAGGTGCGTGGAAGGGCGTATCCTCACCGATTGTATGCGAGAACAACGTCGGGAGCGCTGTCGTCTCCTTCTCAACGACCTGAAGACTCATGACAATCGAATTCTCATTTTCCTTATAAAAAAACCTTCACAGTCGATCAGCTATCAACAAAGCAGAACAACTGCGTGTTAAGCCTAGATCAGGACGTTGCCGAGATCTGCCATTTGTCCACAATCAAGCACCTAGCCTACGTGATGATGCTCGTAGCTTCAAATGGCGAGAAGAGGCCACTGGTGTGGTTAGTGGCAGGTTAACAGACTCCCCGTGGCCAATTACATGTACATCTAGCTCGCCAAAGTCTCCTCTTAGGTGAAAAAGATAACGAAGAAAGCGGACTGCGTCTTTCAGTAGGACGGTGCACCGCCCCACGCGACCAAGACCGTGCAACAGTGGTTGGTGTCAAACCTGAACTTCTGGTCGAAGGAATTTTGGCCGCAGCAGTCGCCCGACCTCATTCCCTCTGGAATACAGCGTGCGAGAACACGTCAAGGGCAAGTCCTGCGATGTTCGCCACAGCAACGTCGATGGGCTGAAGTCCTCCATCAACCGCGTGCAGGCCAGCATGAGGAAGGACTTCGTCCAAAACTTGTGCGCGTCATTCAGGGTTTGCCTGGAGGGCATGCTTACAGCTGATAGCGGCCACATTGATTGATACTTCAATATAAAAACATATTTATATTTTAAAACGTGTCTAACTGCATCAAAAGTATCATTGTGTCATTTGTTGAGACCATCGTAACAAGTGTAACAGAACCTTTGCAATACCCGGTATACCTTCGGCACTCACTTTTTTTTATTGTCCGCTCCTATCCAATGAGTGGAGAAGTGATTGATTCTCTCATAATCCTATTTCATATACGCTGTATACGAAAGAAAAGATTAACTAATCGACTGCTGTAACATTTTACAAACCTCTCAATCAAAGGTAACTGGACTTGTAGCGGCTGGTATTAAAAGAATGCTAAATGATCTGGAATTTACCTTTTGGCTGTAATTCTTGAGTAAAATAATGCCTGAAGTTGAAATTTCATTAGAACAATTTCAATCTAGGTCTTTCGAAGCAACAACTACACAATCCTATGTAAACAAGTTTACTGCTGCTATTGAGAATGCTAAGCATGAATATAAACACTCTTTCGAACAAAGCAACTTAAATGAAGAAAATAAAAAGATGAAGTTTTCAAGTACTAATGGAAAATCGATTGCAACATATGTTTGCAATATAATTATCCAATAATGCACTAAAATATTTAACTTTCTGGCCATCTTGAATCCAATAAACTGCTACTAAGGAATTTCTTTGAATCTTTTCGTAGAGACTTTCCAACTGTAGAACTCGACAAAGCTGCTGAGGCATATCCAATGATTGACAAATTAACACTCAAACCGGAACTATCTGTTCTTTATGGTCGAGACGATATCTGCTCAAACAACAAGCTCATTGATTTATCTAGCTTTCTAGTGGACTATAATTTAGAAACTGCATTTTCAGAAACATTTAAACTTGTAAAAATTCTGATAACAACGCCGATGACAATCAGTTGAAACTGAAAGATTCTTTCCAATCTTAAAAAGAATTAAAACATTTCTTCGAAACTCGAAGTTTAATGAAAGGCTACGTACGGCTTTAGCAATGCTGTCAATTGAAAATACAATGACAAGTGATATCAACAACTTTAAGGAGAAGGTGATTGATCATTTTGCAAAATCCAGAACCAGAAAAATGGATTTGATATTGAAATAAAATAATTTCATCTATTGGTAAGTAGGCTAACCATACTTAGTATTTATAGTTGAGCTATTATTTTATTAAGCTAGCTTTAATTCTTTGTACCTCATAAGTATTTTTGAAAACTGCAGCCTTCCCACTTTAGTGAGTTTAGAGCAGCCACTGTATATTTTATATATATATATATATATATATATATATATATATATATATATATATATATATATATATATATATATATATATATATATATATATATATATATATATAAATCCAAAGAAGTACGGTAATGTACATTCTGTTTTAATAGTGATATGGATTTCTTCCGCCAAAAACATGGGCTGAGTATGGGAAATCCTTTGTAACCCATTCTGTGAAATCTTTTTATGGAACATTTCGAAATGTCTCTACTCCTCTCTGTGACCCCATCCCCAAATTTTGTATGGTACAGATATGTTGATGACGTCATATCGCTGTAGCCTTTAAATCAACTGGAATCTTTTGACAATTTCTTAAACAACCTCAATAACTTACACCCTACCATAAAATTCAAATTTGAATGGGAAAATAATAATTGTTTACCTTTCCTCGATGTTAAAATTGTAAGAGTAAATGACCGACCTACCTTCTTTTTATACCGTAAAACCACTAATTAAAATTCTTACATCCATTTTTACTCTTGTAATGATATAAAAGTTAAAAAAGCCATTGTAATGTCTATGTTTTTGAGAGGTTTTAGAATTTGTGACCCATGTTTCTTGTCCGATGAAATTACTTTCACCACCTGTACATTTATAGAACTAAAATATCCACTCCATATCATCAAAGAATACTTATCCAAGGCCAAGTCAAACTTCTATTGCCCTAAAAGTAGGAACCCGGTGTAGATAGAGGGGAGTAGGAAAGGGGGTAAAGAAAAAATAATAGCGTAGGCGAGTTGCGAACAGCTTCCCGCGCCGCTGGACCACTGTTAGCTAGCGGCGAATCTACTCGGCCATCCTGAGTCTCAAAAAAGACTCATTCAAACGAAGCTTTTAAGCCGCTCGCCTGCACTTCTCGTACGCTATACAAGCCCCCTCCTAGAAGCGGAGCGTATTTTAAAGAAATGAAGAGAGCCCGTTTGGAAATGTAATCCAAGGGCTAACGCTCCCCCTTCCGGGTCTGGGCACGATTGTAGATAAAAGGGAGTAGGAAAAGGGGCAGCGAAAAAATAATAGCGTAGGCGAGTTGCGAACAGCTTCCCGCGTCGCTGGACCACTGTTAGCCAGCGGCGAATCCACTACGCCATCCTGAGTCCCCCCCAAAGACTCATTCAAACGAAGCTTTTAAGCCGCTCACCTGCACTTCTCGTACGCTATACCAGACACTAAAAGAAACTGCCCCTCCCTTCCATTTTATCCATTACTGAAAGGTTTAAATAGCATCCTTTCCCCTAACCACACCACTTTTAAACACCCTTCGACCATTAAAAAATCCTTCCCTACCACCAAACCTATAGAAGGAACCAACGAAGCAGGAGTCTATTTAATCCCCTGTAATGAAATTAACTGCCCCTTATTTTAAATAGGCGAAACAGGAAGAAATCTGGATAAAAAAGAATGTACGAACACAGTGGAGACGTTAGACGTGGAAACACAGCCTCTAGTCTTTTCACACACAGCAATAACTTTAACCACCCGATAGACTTCCCACAAGCCAAACTAATCTACCCGTGTAAGGATTTCCGCAAAAGAAAGGTCATTGAATCCACCCTTATAGTTAAAATCCACAACTTTAACCTTTCGGATGGACAATTCAAATGCAGCCCCTACGTCAAAGATCAAATCTTAAAAGATATCCTTAAGAACTTAAATTCACAACCCCCTCATTAGGAACTCCGATTGGATCTCTTTAAACTATATATATATATATATATATATATATATATATATATATATATATATATATATATATATATATATATATATTAATATATTATACGCTTGGTGGGACTGCATGTATTGTTAGTGTTCAACTGAGGATGGCATGACAAACTCCATGTCGAAACTGGTCTCGAGATAATAAATACTACGCTCCTCAACAGTGGTTTTATTAACATATTTGGAATCTGTCATTGGATTTAACAATTGTTCTGATATATATATATATATATATATATATATATATATATATATATATATATATATATATATATATATATATATATATATATATATATATATATGTAGTTGGGTAGCAGTCTTTCTTGAATACGAATTTTGTTGAAGACCATTGTGTATTTTGCCTTAATTAATTTCCTTTGGCAACTTTCTCTTCCTCTAACTATCTTTTTTATTCCATCTTGTAGATTGTGGATCACTTGTCCAGTATTCATCTCTTTTTTAAATGAATGTGTTTGGTAAAAAACAAACTAAATTACTAAGCTTTCGATCTTATTCGATCATCTTCAGGGCGTTTTGAAATGTTCTTGCCTCCTTTACCGATGTGATGTCTTGCCTCACTTACCGATGTGATGAGTGGAGTGAGGATCTGGCAGAAAGTGAAAGAAAACGATTTTTAAGGGTTATTTATTCCGCCTTGGGTAAACGTAACGTTAGAGGAAATGGGCCACTCCTGTGAGTGGAATTTTTAAAATAGTTTTAATGTGCGATTCCAGCTTGTCACTTGACTGTTGATGGCTGGCTTATCTTCACTTATTGTCGTAGAATGCCCCCTCTCCTTTTGTTCTAAGAGTGCTAAGTGTCTAATATATTGATATTATAATATCTTAAAGGATAGAGCCGTTGGAAACACGTAAGGATATAGAGAAACGCACAATAATTCCCAAAATAAACTTATATTTTTAAATTTAACAAATGAATACTCAAAATTTAAACATAAACCACAACAATACTCAGAATATTATCATACACAAGAATTAATTCAATTAGTTGGACCCTCTAAAATTGGTTAAATTCTCTACACACAGCAATATATAAAATTTAGGCTTCGGACTCTACTGGAGTGTTAATCCCTCAGGAATGTTATTGTCTCACGAAGCGTGCCGCCTGGCCAGATGTAGGTGGGCGTGACCACGCTGTCCTTTTGGCGAGGGTAGCAGCTGGGGGGTCCACACGGTATTCCGGGGGGGGGGTGTTCTTCAAGGACGAGAACAATTACGGTGCTTTATGCGGCACCAAGGTAATCGTGTTCTCTCTGGCGAGAGGGAGTCGAACTTGGTTCTTAAACTAAATTAACTTGGAGTGCGGTGTGACCACCGAGTAACGAGCTCGAGGGGAAGCTTCTCTCCTTCGTTACTTAATTCCTCATGGACGAGGACTGAACTTGGGAAGGGTCTTCTTCAAGGGCGAGGATCGATGAGGAGGGTTTCTCTGACGAGAATAAGTTACTTAAAGTTCGGTTTGGTAACCAGGAACTAGCTCGAGGATGAGCTTCTTCTTAGTTCCAGTCTTCTTCAAGGGTGAGTATAACGGAGGGGGATTTCTCTGACGAGAATAAGTTGAACTTGGTTCCTCAACCAAGTTAACTTATGAGTTCGGTGTGGCCACTGAGTAACGGGCTCGAGGGGGGCCTTTTCATTCTTCTTTTCTTAATTCCTCAAGGACGAGGAATACCCCTGGTGTTTAAGATGCACCAGGATATGAGGAGTCTCTCTGGCGAGAGTAAGTTGAACTTAACAAAGTTAGCTTAGCGTTCGGTTTGATAACCAGGGACTAGCTCGAGGATAAGCTGCTTCTTAGCCCCTTAAGGTAGGTAGCCCTACCTCTCTTGCAGGGTACTTCTTGGTCTGGCGAGCCAAGTACACTACCTTTCCAGTCTCGGTAGCCCGATCTTAATTCGGGGACTTCGTCACCTAGAGACTGACGTATACTACAACCATTTTCCTCAGTGTTCCTCATTTATACCTTGTCACCCCACTGGGGGAGTGGTAAGGGGGGGAGGGGCTTGAGGACGGCCCTAGGAGGGTTCTTATGCCAAACGGTTTTTCCCACCAAGTCTTACATCGGCTCCTCGTTAGCCTTCGAGCGTGGGAGAAACACGTCTCCAATTTCTTATTTGACGTGAAATTGAATCTCACTCTCCTGGGGGAGATCTTGCATTTTAACCCTTAGGTCTTTCATAGCGCCGAGTTGTGCGGCGCTGCGGTTACGCGCTTGCCGCGACGATGCCTGGAGCCGGATGTCTTTGCGGTAACCGCCTCGTGACTCCACCACGAGAGAAGGGGGAGGGACGATTCCCCTACACTTATTAATATGGCTTCTAAGATGTTAAGCCTCGCTTTATTAACCTCTTTTCTTTTAATAATGCTGTTATCAACGAGCATATCTCTCGTTAGGTTAATATTATGGACACTCTCCATATGGTTCTTTGGTGTTGTTTCGTTAACGTTTTCTAGTGTACCAATGGTGGATTAATGTGGCCTGTTTATAGGTAAACAGGGTAATCTAATTTATTGGTAAGCAAGGCCAAGGCGGCGGTACTGTAGAATTTAATCTGACTTCAAATATCCGTTTTGTTATTCAGTTGTCGACTGGGTTACTGTAACCAAATTGACTACTTGGCGGAAGGAGGGAATCGGAAGAAAAATGGTGGTTTTGTAGGCTTTTAATCTAAGCTTAGGGCTACTTCAGTTCGGCCAAGTGAATTCGCTGAGTTTTGGATTCGTTTGTTTGCTCACGTCCTTGTGACTGTCTATCAGTGTTAATAAACTCAGTGTTTTTTGTATCTCTCTTCTGTCCGACTATGGGACTGTGGGCTGACTAACTCTTGGCGATCTTTGCGATTGACTTAATTCTGATATTAATAATACTGATTCTCGTTGTATATTTTGCAGGCCTATTTATTCTAACGAAAATTTAGGGGCGTAGCTCTGCTTTTCAATCCGAGCGCGGGGCGGAGCTTTTCTGATCAGAAAGTATGTGCTTGTGTTCTCCGATCCGACCGTTCAAGGTGTGTGCATGTTCAGTTTAGGCACATGTGTACCAAGTG
This sequence comes from Ceratothoa steindachneri, assembly GCA_963969495.1. Taxonomy (NCBI): domain Eukaryota; kingdom Metazoa; phylum Arthropoda; class Malacostraca; order Isopoda; family Cymothoidae; genus Ceratothoa; species Ceratothoa steindachneri. The sequence continues at coordinate 43,879,352 of OZ018332.1, read as the reverse complement.
AGTATTTAAACTTGGAAACCTGACCGGGCTTTATCAAGCCGACATTCGTAGCAAGATTGATTTCGTCTTTCACGGGTTCACGTTAAGGCTGGCAGGTCGGGCTCCCTACCTATCAGGTTCCGTTCCATGTATGAACAGCTATTTCCACTGTCTTTGTTATCTCTGCGGCCAGGCCGTCGGCTCTCACCTGTTTCTTAAAGTGTGTATGTTTGTATATTCGCGTGGGAACACAATGGTTTACTTGTATTATTACAAAATATTCTGCTTTGCATTGATACATAGATTATTAAATTACTATTTAACATTATTTTCAAGTATTTGCTTTGCTTTACCTTAATTAATTGTTACATGATGGTATATAATTTCAATGTTCGATTTGTGTGCCCAATTTCAAGATTTATAGGGCCAACGGGGTGCTCAATTTGTGAGGTTCCTTGTTGGCTCTACCTCATCTTGTATTTGAGTGCTACATATCTTCTTCCATCGTTCCTTCTTCTGTTCTCGATTAGCTGGAGTTCTTAAATTTCTTTGGATGAAGGGGGTGTTAGCGGAAAGCATTTCCTCTTTTGCCAGCAATTTATGTCATGGAAGGGGTTTGGCTCTTTTACAAATGTTCGAAGGTTCGTCATATTTACCATGTGAGCATACATGACAAATACTATTATTGACAGGTTTACCCTTAACCACCATTAAGCTTTTCGCATTTTGAGAGATTTTTGTGGAGTAAAGTCCTGTGATATTAGCGTATGTTTTCCAATATCTCTCTAGCTTCTACATTTTTATAGTCACTTTTTTTAGTTCGGATTTACTTATTGGACATATCCAGGCAAGGGGCGCGTGGTCACCCCCACACCTGAGACAACATTTGATGTTACTTTTACATTGCTGTCATGTATGATCCCGGGTAGAACCTTCTGACCACCTGGATTTGTTTTGTTTTTTGGAATAGATGAAGTCTCTCTCACCATTTTTTTTTTGACCGCATAACACTTATAACAAATATTTATGACCATGAATTCTTCTTCTTCTATTGTTCTGGAGTGACCATGTAAAATTCCAGAAGGACATTTTATTTGGCCTCATTGCTCATATATAAGTATAGCTCGTTTAAGTGTCTATTATTGTAATAAGCGTATTTCCCAGAGTGCCATTGGCTATTTTTACATCGATACGCGGTGGTTCTCCCCACTAATAGTCGGGAGTGATACTCTTTTAACTTCATCAAGCACTGACTTCACTCTGAGGTTAGATGTTTACCTTAATAATTTTATAGTTATTTATTTAATTTGTGTTTTTATTTGGGAGGATTGTAAAACAGTTGAGTTGTAAATCACCTCGGCTACCCGCGTTTCATTTTCCTTACTCACTCCAGCTGTAAACTTTAGGGTTGTTATACTGTTAAAGCTTGATAGTCACTGTCGTGGTATACGGCCGAGTATGTATGTACGTTTGTTCCTTACATAAATAACTCCGTTCCTTTTTTCCCTTAAGAGTGCTATATTACTATTTGTCACACACGTAATATCTGATAATTTGCCTTTATTTTCTGACGAGGGCTGTAACGTGATATCGTGGGACCTACGTTCGCTTAATTGAGGCTGATACGTCATCCAAAGGAGTTCTAGAATTTTCGTTCGCTTTGATTGGCCAGTTTCCCTCCTAATTATTTTATTGAATATTAAATTGGATTAAGATAATTACGATTTTGTCATGAAAGAAAGTTATTTTATATTTAGTGTTAAGAACTTTCATTGTATGTTGATGTAGCATTAGGATTTTGAATGATCCGTATTTGTTAGTGTTCCGTGGAATTCAATGTCGAGGCCTTCATTCTTCACAGAAGACGGACCATTTTTTTTGTGCTTGGAGAAGAAAGTTGTGTTCGGGAGCAGAGGGGATTTCGTGTACTTATTTTCCGGTTTCGTGCGTCTCGGAAGGCTATTGCTATTTAAGGCTATTGTAATTTAAGGCCATCCTGATTTAAGGCCACCGTGAGTTAAGATTACCGTGAGTTAAGGTTACGTGAGTTAAGGTTACCCTGAGTTAAGTTTATTGTGATTGATTGACTTAGTGTAAGCAACCGGCAGAGTTGTACCCCCTTTGCATTTTAGTGCGGGATTACCGCGAGTGTTGTACCACTCGTGCATTTTTGGTAGGACAACCGTGTGTGGTGTCCTTGTTTTTGTGTGGCCCATACTAGGCCTGATATTGGTGGTCGTGAGTGCTTCTTATTTTTGTACTCGTAGGTACATTGTAGTTACGTTACCGGTGAGTGCTTCCCTCTGTGGCTTAACCTTCTCTCTCCGTGGTCTCATAGATAGGAATATCATACGTGCGTTATTTTGTGTACATATTCGTTCTTGTGTCTTCCATACTCTAAATATTTTTACATGTTCCAAAAGGTCATTCCTTTTCTCGACCTATCAAAGTTGTAATTAATTTTTAGGTCCTTTCTATGATAATTTAGTCTTGGAATTATCGGCATTTTTCAAGTCGATTCATTTATCAAACATTTGTAAATAAAGTTTTTTTGTTTTAAGTCGACGCATCTTCTATCCTTGGCTATAAACTTTTTGGATTAAAGAATCTGAGCATGTCACCTGACCACAGTTTGACACTATTTATCCTTTGATTTGATTTTTTAACAAGGGGCGATTCGTAAAGTAATATATTTATTGCCCTTTGCAGCGCTTCGAGGATTTAATTAAATCACTAGAGAAAAAATATACTTTTAATTACATAAAAATGAAATATCAAAAAATTTAAATCTACTAAGGATATAATAAGAGGGTCTAACTAAAACTTACTACTACCAATGAATACTACGCGATGGTTGACGCAAAAAAAATTCACTTTAGTACGAAATATTAATTAAAGAACATAATTAAATGGGAATCCTTTTACCTTTAAACAAAGTGGGAGGCGGGCGTGGAATGACCTTGAACGAGAATCTCGTGAGGAGGGGAGGTGAGTGTGTCTCAGACGTGAAGCGAGGAGAGGGTATCGCAGAGGTGAGGCTGAATCGGACGCACAGCTGTCTTCAAGGTGAGTGAAGAGGAGCGCTTGGTGATGTATCTTGACTTTACGATATCAGCGAAGGTCCAGGGGATGTGTGGTTCTTCCAATCCTTGGGTTATACTTGTGGGGCTTCTAAATGATGAGCATTGACCAGGGGGTGAATCCTTTCTCGAGTAAGATTTCACTTTGGTATTTCTCAATGGTGAGGGATATCTCTGGTTTTATTCGAAAATTGAGATAGAGGGTTTCTCTGACGAGAGGGGTATGAAAGTGATTCTCTATACCGATTTTCTACTCTTCAATCTGACCAAAAGGAACAGCCTCGGGATGAAAACTCCCGCTCGGTTCCACTTTTTTCTTCTTCGTCTTAATAACCAGACTGACGCCGGCACTCGTCTTCTCTCGATCGCTAACTCGATTCTTTCACTTTTCTCCAGATCGACGTATATATAACTCGCTTATCCCCGAGGGGGGGGGGATGAGTGCCCATGTTTAAGCCTCTCTCCTAGGGCATCACTTTTCAGCGTGGTGACCCTTAGCCTTATTGGTCTCTTCTGGTTTTCATTGGAAAACGGGAAATTTCGTCTATTTGGCGAAACTAGACCTAAACAATAGGAGGGGACAGTGGGCCTGTTCATAGATTTTTTATTCGAAAGGCTCTATCACCCTCCTTTCTTCATACTAAGGGGCTACGAAATCTGCCAATACTAAGGTTGTGCCAGCGAGGCAAATGGGGTGGGGGGGGGGTAAAGTATCGGCTCATATGCCACGTAGCTGTTGACGCTGTGCAACCGAACTGGCATCTGTTCGGTCCTCGCGATATTGACTTCCCCACAGTCACATTAAACAAGAATACAAGAGTTCAAAGATGAGAAAACTTTCGAAGTGATAAGCAAGGAAAGGACAGTTTTATAAGAGAAAAATAAGAAAGGAAGATTGCATGAGATTGAAGATTCAATTGGGGTCTCTCATTGCTAATGCCCATCTTCGCAGATGATGCATCTTTGAAGTTCTGCGTCGTTCACTATAAGAATGACGAACCATTACTCATTATGAATCTTTTTTTCTGATTGGGACAGTTGATAGTTTTGTGCCTCTCTACTACGTAGCAATTGTATCACATATTGAGAGGCACATAGTTTTCTATTTCTCTTTGATCGATGAGATTTTAAGCGAAAAACCAAGAAGACATTTTTACTTTAAAAGCATTTCAGTTTACGTGAAAGTTATTTTGACAAGGATTTTTTTTATCGACGCAACTTTTGCTCAGGTTTGTTTCCTTCTAATTCGTTTTTATGGCTTCGCAAACATTGTCGATTGAAGTAGAGTCCAATCTACGACAGACTTTTGTGGGCTAGGCAACTATCTCCTTCGCTTTATCTGACACCAAGTTTTCATCATCCTTGGTGAGCGGAGGGGAACTACATGAACATTGTGCTGAGGGAGGTGCAGGCCTTCCACAAGGTCTGGTGCATAGAGTTCAATAGAAAATCTTGAACCTTGAACTAGACGTAATCCTGGAGTCTATGACTTCGTAATGGACAGAAGGGCACCCTTCATGATCGAAGGATGCAGATGATCCTAGTTCGTACTCAAAACGGGTACTCCTCGTGGGAGCTGTCTGACTCCTTTGCTTTACCTGGTGTTAACTAAAAACCCTCCTCCCTCGTTGCAAGAGGACGCGATGTATCTTAAATTTGCAGACGACATCATACAAATCGTTTCATGTACCTATAGTAATGTAAGGGCACAGAGAGCACGAACTAGTACACAAATCTCCAACATTAACCATTTCGAGATGTGGAAGATCATAACTAATATAGAAAAGTTCAAGATAATCCCATTATACCGTAGGAAAACGACACTAGTGACAGCAAACGGGAGGTACGGCTACGCCACCGAATAAAGCGTGATGGGCCTCATATTAAACTCCCACGGGTACGAATCAACAAACTGACTAGTAGAAAATAGCAGAAAAGAGAGTTTAAATCGCACAAATTTAGAGGGCTTAGCGTGGCAAACATATGGAAGTTATACCTAATGTATATAACTAATGTATATAATGTATGGTGACCCAGACGGCCAGAAAAAGTTCTATAAGAAAAATCCAGTGTGTGCAGAGCGCAGCAACCTTCTACATCAACAAAACCAAACGGCACGAGTAATGAAGCCAGAAAAGGCTGTACAGTAGGCAAAAGCTAGAGATCGCTAACGTTGCGACCCAGAGACAAGCCAAAAAGATCTGAATAGCAATGACCGACAGTATCATTCTAGAATTAGAAGGGATTAAAGAAGTCGAAATCCCTGAAAGAAAGCGGGCGAGAGTTACTCGCAAAACGAGGTTCTCAAGTACTATGATAACCTCGCATGACATCACTCCAAAGTACACGTGAACACTACACAGAACAAACACTATACGCGCAAACACCACATGAAAAGACAAACGAGTGAAAGGAAGGGATACAAAGAAAGAAAAACGAAGAAAGAAAAACTACTCGAAACCGAGAAATTATTAAACTACCACTAAAAAAACAATAAGCTCAATTCAAGCAATTTAAAGAAACAGCCTAAGAAAAAAATCTAGAAATGACAAAACCAATGACAGTGTGAAAAGAAAAGAAAGAAAGGCAAACAGAATGAAGGAGAACAATAAAACGTCCAACACAATTGGCAACAAAAACTTGAAAGCTTCAACTATCAAGAAAACGTAAACATCGAGTGTGTACAAAAAAATAAAATCAATAAAAACAACAGGAAAGATATAAAAAATAAAATGAAAGCGATGCCCTCAAAAGTCCCTCTCCCACTTTATTTATTTCACCCACCTTTATCTACCACTATCAAATTACTTTCACCTGTTAAAATATTGTAAAAAAACACCATGCTCACTCACATAACTCTCATCGCTCCACGCCAAGTGCCAGCCTTCATGTAAACCTACAAGAATCTTTCCATACACGCGAGCACAGCCCCTTAACTTGAGGCAACCGAGAGTAATTATATATTTAGACATCAATAAATATGGATTGTAAGCGTGTTTTCATAACCAATCGCTCCATTGGTGATCCAGCAACCCCTCCAATATAATCTTCGAATTTCTTCTTGACACGAACTTTAAGATTCTGAATGACAATTATCCTCTCAAACTATGTTGACGGCGGGAACGTCGATCAAAAAGTGAACCATCGGCATTACTTTAAGTCTCGCAGATCAATGAAGACACCTCAGCTGCTAAAGAGACACAGAACTGCAAGGTTGAAATTCGCACGTGAGCATTTTGAGAAACTTATTGAGTTTTGGGATAATGTCCTGTGGACAGAAGAGACAAAAATGGAATTGTTTGGCCGTAACGATAGCCGTCCTGTCTGGAGGAAAGACGGCAGTGCCTACGACCTTAAGAACATCATCCGTACCGTGAAGTTTGGATGAGGTATCATCATGATGTGGGGGTGTTTCTTATCTAAGGGCCACTGCAATATCCTATCATAGATGGGACCATGAATTCGGCAATCTACAGAGACATTTTAGAAGAACATCTGTTCGTTTCTGTAGAGAAGCTTGGTCTTGGAGAGGGATGGATCTTTCAAAAAGATAATAATCCGAAGCATATTGTGATAGCTACTCGCTAAAGGTTTCGTAAATACAATGTAAACGTTCTTGAGTGGTCTAGTCAGTTGCCAGATTTGAACCCAATAGAGAACTTGTGGTGAGAGGGCCAAAGAGCATAAAAAAATTGGAGGTAATTTGCAAAGAGGAATAGGCCGAATTACCAAAGGAATGCTGCAGGGCATTAGTGAAGAACTACAGAAAGGTTTTGCAACTAAGTATTAATCATCAAATATTGATTTGTACGAATACTTTTTTACCCCTGTTTTGATTAATTTCCAGTTTACTGAATATCAATTCCGTCTCATTCCTTTTTGTGCACAAAACTTTTAACGTTGCATTAATATTCATCTATTGTGTAAAGTTCATAAAGTTTGATGGGTCGAAAATCTATTAAAATTTAATTTCGAAGGTGTACGAATACTTATTTCTCCCTATTGTATTTTCCATATATTTTTGGAAGTCTATTAAAATCGAATTTTGAACGTGTACGAATGATTATTTCCCCCACTTTATTTTGACGTGTTTCTTTAAACTTAAAATATTTTAAATTGATTGAAATATTTATAGTACAAAGACACCAGCGACCACCATCTCCGAAATTATGTGGCTCGCCGTCATGCCATAAGAATGACTACCGTTGTTTGAGGAGAAGAGACTCTCCTAATTATCACAAGCAAACAAATGTTCGCGCGACAAACACAAGCATTCGAAAGTACGAACTAGAGCCCCCTTGTTTAGGGCTTTGAGCCCATCTGTGCGGAGTACTAGGAGAGAAGATTTGACTTATTCTTTCCGCCATTTGTACGGAGTACTAGGACAGAAGATTTGACTTATTCTTTCCGCCATTTGTACGGTTGTTGCCACCGGTCTCTACTCTCAACAACCAGTATATACCCGTATCTCAGTGGAAATATCCAGTCTAATAGAGATTTCAGAACTACCTGCGAATAAGAGACGGCAGAACACTAGGTTTCTGGCAATGCTTTCGACATTTCATGTTATATGTTGGCTCATCGAGGATCCAATGCTTGTACGGCACCATGAAGAAGTACATGCTTCCGTACCTGACGAGGTTTGGTCTGACTCGACTGAATGGCAATTTTTAAATAAGTTGACCAACTTTCAATTTGTAAAGTTGAATTTGACACTGTCATGGACATCCTTTTTCGTGCTATTTTGTTTATAATCAATTCACTTTGTTTTCTTTGCCATTATGGCAGAGTTAATATGGCACGATAAACAAATGATAAACAAATGTTTATCACCATAGATTATAAAAGGAGCACTTTGTAATTTAACTTAGCCTTGTTTAGTTATAGTCATTTAATTATAAAGAAATGAGATCTAAGATTTTACTTCTTCTCAGATATAATCAGATAATTTACTTAATCAAATTTTACATTGAAAGTGAGAGAAAATGTGTTTATTCTACAACGCCAAATCTTTCATTAGAAATCAATTAATACTTCGAATTTTACAATCTGTTTAATTTTTTAACTAAATTAAACAAATGGAACGTAAATGACTTTTATTTAACATTCATGAGGCATCTTGTTATAATTAAATATCCTGTAATCAGCATAATACGATTTATATATCGCTTCAATCAATTCTGGAGGGAGACTTTCTAGAATCAATTCCAGCTCTTTGGACGTCCTGGATGGTTTATAGGAGGGGAATTTTAGATTGGGAGGGGCACCGATCAGTTTCAAAATACTATTTGAATCTATCTCTAACGTCTCGTACATTCCTATAAAGTCATAATTGATAGTACATGGGTGACACATATGAAAATAAGAAGCCCAATGTTCCTGAAACTGCAGGTTTGGTCGAGATGTTAGAAAGCGAAGAAACTCATCGAATTTCATTCCTTCGCCTGATGCGGGAACATTGCGATTTTCTTGGGCGTACATTCCCACGCCGGGCGAGGATACATTGGTAGTGTTTCGGGCGTACATTCCCACGCCAGGCGAGGATACATTGGTAGTGTTTCGGGCGTACATCATCATTTTAACTGCGTAATACTTCTGAAAGGCTTTAGCATCTGGCGTTTTGGCGACGAATTTATTTTTGTAGGCAGACAAAAGTCGTTCCAGAGGATGTCGGACAATGAGAAATTTTGTATAAGACTTTAAACGTTGCACAATCTCTTGTCTCTGTTAAATAAATAAGTTAAATTAGCAAGTTTTATATTGGGTACTGGAAAAATAATTATTATTAGTGTAGTTAAATTTAGTATATTACTTACTCAAAATTAGGAAGCCAAACGAACGAGAGCATTTCTACTAGGAATTTTGAAAGTAGTAGTGAAGATGTTCTAGTTTTAGATGGTTGAATAGTCTAAGGAAGAGAATACTTGAGGCTATCGGGATTGATAAGCCACGCAACTCTCCATAAACCTACCCAACCTCTACAATGATACCATTGTGGGCGGGGTCAGTGGATGCGCTCATGGGATTATTTATTCCAGGTTGAAGAAAGAGAAGCTTCTCAACATAGCGTCGCTATTCAATTCACTCAAAGATGGATATATTCCCTCGTTCTCTACGATGAACAGCTGGCACCGCTTGTGTGGTATCTTTATTTATCCAGTGGTAGAAGTTAATTGTCTTTTAAGAAATGCTCTAAATATTTTTACACAAGGGGGGCTGTTTTCTTCAGAATAGTTGCATGGCATCCTGGTACCAACTTTTCCATGTTGTACATATATGGGTGAAACTTTTTACAGAGGTGATTTATGTGGTTATTGAGCTTTATTGCTTCAGATGATTTAATTACACCATTTACATGTTCCTGGGCCATCTTATACAGGGGTATCTTACGTCATTTAAATGTTTACATATCTCTGTAGCATCTTAAAGGGCAATCAAATTAATATCTGTTTCATATGCTCTTTGAACCCCATTTCCCCATAAAGAGATAAAAAATTACTCCTGAGATTCATTCTAGCTCAAGGGTGGGGAAACCCTCGCCCGCGAGCTCAATTTTCATCGCTCCCTGAACGATATATTTGTATGCACAAATTTTCAATACTGAAATTTAAATAATATTTATATGTCCAATTTCCGTGGTGTCAGTCAATAAAAATGTTACGTATTGTTTTTTTTAGATATTAATACAGGCGTATATCGCACTATGTAATAAATTTAAACATTTACAAAGATACAAGAGTCAAATTTTATTTATCGCCCTCCCGACTTCTTTTATTAGAATCTTTCGCCCACGGCTCAAAAAAGGTTTCCCTACCCCTGTTCTAGCTGAATGTCAGCTTCAGAAGCAAATAATGAGCGATGGCTCACCATCAATGGTTAGGGGTTATCATAACATGCGGTTGCCGCTTCTCAATCTGTTCCTTTGAGGATAGCCCACAGGTTGTCGATCGGATTATAATCTAGGGATTTTTAAGATCATGGAAGGATATATGTGGTAATGGAGTCGGAACCATGAATCCATATATGCGGTAGTGGTGTCCGAGCTACTTCGTTACTTGAGCCCGATTATATCTGTCTATGTTGCGGGTAAACGCATGAATCCCAATCGAAAGACGTTCGTAGTTGTGCTTATGGATCATTTGGGAACCATTCTTGGATTATACTAATGTTCTTGGGACGAAATTTGCTCCAACCACAATTTTTGCCACGACTGTATACTGCAGCTAAGTACCTTCCACATATTTTGACTTCCAACTTTATCACTTTTTTAAAAGTTCAGCAGTCAAGGCTGTGTTTTAAACTCTAGCCACCCTGTAGAACAAGAACAAATAGAGGTATAGAGTGGTCATTCATTCCCAAGTGAATATGAGAAAACCACCCTGCTCAGATGTATTCCATTTGAGGCTAAGTTGTAATTGAACTTCCACTTCCTAGTTGCAGCATGGACCGCTAGCACAGGAGGGTGCTATAAAATTCCCCCAGCATGCAAAAGTCTCACTCTATTCTAACCTGGTCCCCCTCGGGGCAGTCTAACAGAAGGCGCGGCCCTACTTCATTGTGATAACGTCGGTGGAGCCTACAGCACAGGCCGAAGGAACAAATATTCCATCCTATTCCCAAGAGATATAACCAACAACATTTACAAACATTCTTTCTCAAACTGGTGTAGATGTCATCATTAACTTTCGCTTTAAATACATACAAATTCTTACAAGAACTGAGAAAATATTGAAGTTCGTCCTACGTACCGAGAATTTAGAAGGAATCAGTGATTTCAGCTTGTTTCCAAAGTGCGCTCTGTTGTTGCTGATTTCTTCGATAAGGTTGGTTTCGGCTTCTCCTGTCAAGAGCAGCATCATTTTTTTCCAATTCGTGCATGCAATCTGCTTTACAATGATGACATTATAAAATACCCGGGGGACGAGGGTTTGGGGTAAAAACGTGACTTATGGTACCTTGAATACACATTTATGCGAAAATGACCTTTTCAGAGTTTTGATCTAGGACTAGTCTTCAAAAAGGTGGTGGAAATAGCAAATTAACAGAAAAACCTAAGGATAAAATTTAATTTCCTATGACTGTGTTATGATGTAGATAACATGGAGTAATGTAATGGATCCATAAAACAGGAGTTTAAAACAGATTCCACGTCAGCAACAAGATTTATGTTGAAAATGAAGAAGGAAAATATCGATTTTGTTGTCAAGTTTGGTTAGAAATGGCATACAATCCATGATGCTTTATAGGAACACTGTACCAAAGCACCAGTGATTCTACTCATTGCTCAAGTGAGATTTGTTTTTAGGCTTTTGTTAAAAAGAATTTAAATTCCTTGCTTAGTTTTCTATTAGTTTACATTTTCCATGAATTTTGTGACGACTCCTCGTACTCTCAGATCCGTCGAGATTCAAGTTCAAGACGGGAATGGTTGGTACCAACATCCATTTTAATCGTTCCTTACCTCATTTAAATAAAATCAAAATTATGCCCGTTGAAAATGGTGGGATTCAAATCCGTGTTGTCATACGCTTGTTGTTCTTCGAACCAATAATTGAAACCATTCGGTTACCATCCACGTCTCGTGAGTGTTTTCAAATATCGATCTTGAGAAGAGCGAATGTTTGACAGCAAAAGTTCGAATCCCCACAATTTTCAACGAGCACAATTAAATTTTAAAATTTGTCACGGTTATTTTCTATCACTTACCTCTATTTCATCTTTTCCATCTATTTTTTTACAGTTATTTTAATCTCTTTGTTACGGGTATTTTCCATCTCTAACCTCACATTAATCTCTATGTCTCTGTTACGGTTATTTTCGATCTCTTATCTCCTTTCCATCTCTTTGTTAGTTATTTTCCATATCTTACCTTTCTTTTCTTTGCATCTTTTTGTTAATGTTACTTCCCATTTCTTACTTCGCTGCCCATTCATTTCATTCTCACGTCCTTTCCCTAGGGCACCGTGTCAGGCCCCCGCAGCGGGGCCTGACACGGAAAACTTCCACAAAGTCGTGGCCCTGTTGATGAGGCATTTTATCGTTCTCGAGGACTTGAACGGTAGGCACCCTGTCTGGGAAGACTACACGATGCGACCACCTTTTCCTCATTCTCTTGCCGATATTCTGCTCTGTCAGCATTAAACGCATGTCGTGATGTCGCTGTATGCCGGTGCTTGGTCTTTACCTCCAGGGAGGGAGAACCTTTCAACTACATGTTTACATTGAGTGAGTTGCCTTCCGTTCTCGCTTCGTGCGCGGACGTCGGCCCTGGTCCGGACGATGTCCCATATACTATGCTTGATGGTGTTTCTGTTAGATTTTTTCAACGAGATCTGGAGTGAAGGTACATTCCCAAACTTCAGTTGAATCGCTACAGTGGTCGCTTTTCGCAAACAGGAGAGGGATCACTCTACCCCGCCCGGTTTCTGACCAATTTCACTATACTCTTCTGTGTACAAGTTGATGGAGAAACTAGTAAATATTATATAAGTTGTTTTTCCTGGAAAGCAGATGTCACCTGTCTACTTCAAAGTGCAGCTTCCCAAAGTTACAATCCAGGTCAGATACTTGGCTCAAAAATAGAAAATGCTATCTGGAAGACCTTCATTCATAGGCAGTATTACGCCACGGTGATTTTCAATCTGGAGAAGGCCTATGATACCGGATGGCGATATGGTATCATGGATACTCTCCACACGATCGGGGCGAGGGAACGCCTCCCAGTTTACGTGTTTTATTTTAATATTGGTATATGTTTTTGTTACTTTTATCATTAATTGTTTGTATTCGTGTATGTATGTGTTATGTGTTTCACACTTAATATTCTTTATTGGTGATTCTTCTTTGTCATCACTGTGCAATTTAATATTTTCATTCGGTTTTTAGTTTAATTCAAATTAGTTTTTCGTATGTTTTTTATGGTAGTTCTTTTTACGCAAATAACGGGACGACTGCGTTTCCAAACTTGCTGACGCTGCTTGGTAATCTTGTGCGACATGGACCTTGTTGGTTATCTTCGATGATTGCTCTAATTTCCTTGGTGTTATTTAACGTTATTTTCTCTTTCATATCTGACGCTCTTTCCTTTAGAGTTGTGTTGAGCTGCCTGATATTCGTCGCTCTGTGCAGATACTCTTGCTTCCTCCTCTCTCTCCTGCGTGTACCGGTGATTATATATAGACATTTATTCTGTATTCTGTGCACCTCTTTTCTTGCGCTTTTCGAGCGAAGAAAAGAGATACCGAGGGATAGATGAAGGTGGATCTAACTAGCGCCAGATATGGTTTTCTTTAATTTCTTTGGCTGAGGTTTCTGAAAGTATAGAGGGTCCTGACTGCCGATTTTGGTCTTTGGATCCATTCTCTGACGTGCTTTCTGTACCCGGTAGGGACCTTCATCCCGAATAAATTGCACTAGTTCGTGTAGGTATTTTTTTTTTAAGAGCTCATCTAGCGACTGACTACTTGGGCATTAGTCACCGTATTAAAACTGGCCTAGTTCTAGGCTACTTTAAAATAAAATTAAAGAGACGAAAAACACCAAAAAAAAGGGAAAAGGAAGCAAGCTGGTGCGTCAAGGGAAGGTCCCCCCGGCGTAGGAGTGTGCAAACTAAAGGGGGGAAAAAGGCAAGAAACAAAACAAAACAAAAAAACAAACCCTGTTTAAATAATAGGGAGAAGGCTGGCCCCCTACAAGAAGTCAACAAGTCCACCAGTCAATGTGCACGCACTCGTCCCGAGTACAAGGGATAGGCGGTAGCGACCCCGCCCATCCCGGTACCGGGACAGGTAACGTGCGCGAAGATCACGCAGACTGGGACATTCGACAAGAATGTGACGAACAGTCTGGGTGACGACGCATTCGTCGCAATATGGCGCAGGTGAGTGTGTCCAATTCGGAGACGACAGAAAGCGACCTGAAGCCGTGGCGGCATTGGGGGATAGGTCCATGAAAACAGTCGCGGCGCAATGGCTCGCAACTTTAAGTTCCCTTCGACCGTCTCCCATCTTCTTTGCCAAGCAGTCCGAAGAGCTGCCCGTATTCCTGCCATGTAGTCAGTGTGAGGAAGAGCGAAACGCTGGTCCGGTCACAGAGTCCTTGCGGACTCTTTGGCGCCCTCATCGGCGCGCTCATTCCCCGCAATTCCTACATGTCCAGGAACCCAGCAGAAGATAATCTCGACATCTGCCCGGCTCGCCAAAACCGTGGCGTCACGGATATCGCGAACCAGGGAATGCGGAGATTCCAATGCCCCGAGAGCACTCAGGGCGCTTTGTGAGTCGCTATAGATCACAATCCGGTCTCCGAACCGGGCACGTCGCGTAATCTCCCGTACCGAGTGGTGTATTGCCACCAGCTCGGCCGCGAAGACAGACGCAGTGCCTGGCAGAGCGCCGCTGACTTCAAACAGAGGGGATACGGAGTGAAAGCCGACCCCATCTTGGGACTTGGAGCCATCCGTATACACTGGGAAGGTTCCAGCGTGACACGAGGTGTGCTCCAAAAAGGTCAAACGCAATACTCCCAGCGCAGTACAAGCTTTGGAAGCAGAGGCGTAGCGACAAATAGCCAAATGTGGTACCCTCCAGGGTGGCGTCCTGGGCAGAACCAGGGGCGCCACAGGCCCGAGAGCTATATCTAGCTCTCGAAGGAGTTTCCTGGCCCTAAACCCAAAGGGCTTAGGGTATGACTGGCGTCTCTCGGCGGGATAGGCACCGTCGAGATCAGCTGCGGATGCAGTAAAAGCTGTTGGCGACTGAGGGAGGCGCCGTGCTCGCGCGTACAGGCGAGTGATGCCCTGCACGCGGCGCAGGGCGAGTGGCATCTCCCCAGCATAGACCAACATGCTTTTAATGGGGGAAGGGAGGAAGGCACCGGTCGCAAGGCGGAGGCCAGTGTGGTGGATCGAATCCATCTTCCGCAATAAACGCTTGGCGGCGGATGCATAAAACTCGCATCCGTAGTCGAGCTTCGAACGAACAAAGGATTGATTAAAAGTAGGGCAGTAGCCCTATCAGCGCCTCAAGCGCTGAACGTTACGGAACGGAGAATATCCATGGCGCGGGTACAAGAGACCCTAAGGCTGCGAATATGAGCCTCCCAGGTGAGGCGTCGGTCGAATACAAGACTAAGGAAACGGTGCGACTCAACCACATCCAGGCGCACCCCATTAAGAAACAAATCTGGGTCGGAGTGGAGCCGTGGATGGCGGCAGAAATGCACCACCTTAGTCTTGGCCAAAGGAAACCGAAACCTGTGCGCTTCGGCAAAACGAGAGACGCGGCTCAATGCCTGTTGGAGTAGACGCTCCAGAGTTGGCATCTAGGCCGCGCCAAAAGAGATCGGAAGGTCGTCCACGTAGAGCGTAGCAAGAACATCTTACGGCAGCACCGAGGTGATGCCGTTGATGCTCAGGGCAAAGAGTGTGACACTTAGGACACTTCACTGCAGGACACCCTCTTCCTGCTCTTTTGGGCCGGAGAGAGCTCCCCCCACCCGTACGCGGAATCGACGATCTCGCAAAAATTCAGATATAAAGACTGGGAGGCGTCCCCTCGCCTTCATCGTGTGGAGAGTCTCCATGATACCGTCCTGCCATGCCGTATCATAGGCCTTCTCCAGATCGAAAAACACCGTGGAGTAGTGCTGTCTACAAAGGAAAGCCTCGCAGACGGCATTTTCCAGTCGGAGCAGAGCATCCGACGTGGAGTGGAACTTGCGGAAGCCGCACTGTGCAGAAGACAGATGGCCTCCGTTGTCTAGGAAAAAGGCTAGTCTAACATTTACCAATTTCTCCATCAACTTGCACACGCAAAAGGTTAGAGAGATTGGGCAGAAACTGGTCGGAGTAGAGTGATCTCTCCTTGGCTTGCGAAAGGCGAGCACAGTAGCGTTTCGCCAGGAATCTGGGAGAAGACCCTCCACCCAGATCCAGTTGAACAAATCTAGCAGAAAGGCCATGCCTCGCTCACTCAGGTGTCGAAGCATGGCGTACGGGACATCATCGGCGCACGAAGCGAGAGCGGAGCGCAACTCGCTCCCAGTAAACCTGTCGTTAAAGGGTTCTTCGCCTCTGGAGATAAAGTCCAGCCGGTGGCCTTCCGCGACATCACGACGTGCATTGAATGCTGGCGGAGCAGCATCCCGCTAGAGAATGCGGAAAAAGCGGTCGCTAAGGATTCCGCCACGGACGCGGGGTCCGAGATTGCGGTCATATTCTCCTGGAGAACGAGAGGGGGGTCCTGCGAGAACTTGCCTCGAATTCTTTTGACTCGCCTCCACACCTTAGCTAAAGGGGTCTTTCCGTTTAGAGAAGACACAAATGCCCGCCAAGAAGAGTGGCGAGCGTGTTTCAAAATATACCGGAACCTAGCCCTAGCCCGACGAAATTCCCTGACAGTGAAATCGTTCGGACGGCGCTTATAGCGCATCTAGACATAACGCTTCTGTTTGAGGGCCGCCTCACACTCGGCCGACCACCATGGTAGTAGTCGGCGTGCAAAACGGCCAGACGTTCTAGGAATAGTAGTCAGGCGATGAGGTTGCCGGAGAAGAGCTTAACGGCCTCATCTACCGACCTAAACTCCTCGACTGAGATAGAGAATTCAGTCATTTCCTGAAATGCAGGCCACTGCGCCCGCGCCAAGCACCACCGAGGTGGGGCCTCAGGCAGCCGTTGCCCTGAAAATGATACTTGAATGGTAAAGTGATCACTACCATAGAGGTCATCGACCACCCCCCAATCAAAATCAGGCTGTGCATCTGAAGAGCACAAAGATAAGTCAAGGCAAGAAAATGAAGCGGTTCTCGGACAGTGATGCGTAAACTCATCCACGTTTAGGACACCCATCTTAAGCTCTTCGATCAGATCGGCAAGGATTTGTCCCCTGAGATTTATGGAGTAATCTCCCCAGAGAAGATGTCTCCCGTTCAGATCTTCAAGCAAGAGATAGGGCCTCGGCAACCGTGCCACGACGCGGCGGAAGTCCCCCGCGTCGAAGTCAGCTGACGGTGAAATGTACGCAGAAATCAGAGTATACCTCCTATCCAGGTGCAGCTGCAAAGCCACTGCCTGAAAGGAGGTATCTAAAGAGAAAGGAAGAACGGAGACATCATGCCGGGTGTAAACCGCGCATCCCATAGCCCAGTCATCCCGCGGTGGTTGGGTCGCGAGACCCTTATACCCCGGGAGGGCAGGCAGGGGGCACGCGCCTAGCATGGTCTCCTGCAAAAAGATAGCTAACGGGGAACGGGACAAGACAAGCCTCCGCAGATCCTCCCAGTTGGCCCGGAGTCCACGGCAATTCCATTGAAGGAATATGCCCTCCAGGCCTAGCTCGGAGGAGACGCGGGGGCCCTCCTCGAATTGAAGACCCTCACGGGAATGGCCGTACGCTTCCCGGGGGCAGAACTCCGGGGGCTGTTGACCACACAAAGCGCTGAAGGTTAGGCTCGCCATGTGAGGCTTTTCCTCCCTCTGCCTCGATACCTTAGGTGGGCGTTGCGGCTTCGGAGGCGGGGGGCCCTCTTTTCGAAGAACCACCGTCTCCGAGCCACTCCCTCCACCATCAGGCGTGGGCGAAGGGACCGAAGCTCCTTTGTTGCTGTCCTCCTTTCGGAGAACAGCTTTGGGAACCCCGGAAGATGGCCTAGCAACCATCTTCAAGGGTGTTGCCTCCTGTGAGTCTAACGACTCGGTGGAGGCGCGTGGCCGTTTCGCCTTACGGGAAACGGTCACGCTGGGGGAAGAGGGGGGAGCCCTGGTTCTAGCCGGGGCTGGGTATAAACCTTTTTTGCCGCCAGCTTTACCAGGGGAGTGCCTGGGTTGAGTAGAGCCCGCAGAAGGGCTCCGAATGGGCGCGGAAACAACCGTGCTCGTTGGCCTGGATGGGCCAGGAGCAGAGGGTACCTTTCGAACTATTGAGGCATATGACGTCCAGGACAGACCCAGGCGCGCCAGGACCAAGTCCTTAGCCTCGCGGAATGAGAGTCGATCCTGGGCCTGAACGGCCAGGATTTCTTTCTCAAGGAGATAAGCACCACATTGCTTCGAAGAAGCGGGGTGCGGCTCTCCGCAATTGACACATTTGGCCACACACGATTCGGACTTATCGTGTGCGACCTTGGAGCAATTTACACAGACTTCGGGCGACACCGACTTTGCACGTCTACATGAGCGATTCGTATGGCCGAAGCGGTGACAGTAATAGCACCGCCGCGGCAGTGGCACGAATGCCTTCACGCGGTAGCGGTACCAACCGGCACGCGCCGACTCAGGAAGCTTGTCACAGTCGAACGTGACGAAGAGTGTAGGGTGGGTCTCGAGGCCCCTCCCTGTTTTCTCATCACAATTTCGCCTTTGACCGCCCCATGGTCGACCAGATCTAGGGTGATGTCCTCAATGGATTAGTCAACGAGTTCCCGTGCATAAACTACTACTTTCACAAAGTTCATGGTACTGAGGCGTCACACTCACCGAGGTACCATGAAGTGTCCGAAGAGCACTTATCTTGGCCGCCTCAGCGGGATTCGCCGCATTCGCCAGAAGGCTCCCGTCCGACAAAATGGGTCACCTTCGGCTCTCTACCAATTGCACTAGCTAATCCTCTCATCTGATGTATCATGTTGCCCTTGGAAAACATGGTGCCATCAGTGGAACGAATAACGACAAAGCGCTTGAAGCCAGTGGGCTCGAAAACGCCAGGTCACCTCTGAATGAGGGGCCCCGATGTCATCGAGGCTCCGCCCTGTGCGCCTTTGGTCTTAGTCAGGGGCTTCGCAACCGGGGGGGCAGAGGGTCCGGATGTGCCGATCTTGGCTTGCTCGCTTGCCAGGGTGGCAGCAGAACCACCTGTCCCCGCAGGCAGCCCCCGCGGATGGAGAGGAGCCCCGAGTCTTCTTTGTATTTTTGGTCTTAGTCTTTTTCTTTTTTTGGAGAGGAGGGCGGGGAATGAACCCGCTTCTCACCTTCGCCGGCAGAAGCCCCTAGGCCAGATTGACCGGCCTAAGCCAGGTCCTTCTCCGAAATGGAGAAGCTCCTGGTGGTCGCAGGGGCATCGGTTGGAGGAGATCCCTCCCCTCCTTGTACTGCCTCAGAAACCCTAACCGTTTGAGGAGGATCTTGCATAAGGGCGGATTTGGGTTCGGTGTTTGGCACCGATCCCGGATTCCCCCCATGGAAGGCCCTACCGTCTGAGGCTGGGTTTCCTCAAAGACCATGTCTATCACATGAGGGGCCTCCAGTTGGCCATCCCCTCCCAGGACATCGCAGGTCCCCTTGGCAGTGTCGCCAGTCTTGTGTGGGGAGGCACAGGCCTTGACCCCGGCAAGGTTTAAAATTCTTGCCAGCAGGTCTTTTGAGGGAAGCAACTGAAGTGGTCTGGCTTCCCTCTATCCCCTAAGGGGGTTTGCCCTACCGAGCCGCTTACACGAGAGGCGGTCGCCAATGGGCTGCCTGCTGGCTTTCTTGGCAGTTCCCTTGGAAAGAAAAGAGGGGACTGCCGCTGGAAAAATGGAGGTGCCTGAAATCACCTCCAGAGAAGGGGGTGAGGGGGAGTCCCCTGCACCCATAGGCGAATGAGAGGAGTTTGCCTTCTCTCCGGTTAGAGAAATATGGAGGGTCCCGTGCGCAAGCACAATGGGGGGGGCCCTTAATTTTTTCGATGGAGCTCTACGAGGGCGGCTCCGTCGTTGTTATAGGGGGAATTAAGGGAAGATGGTTTTTTTTTGCCTCATTGGGCATAGTGACCCTCTTTGTTTTACGGGACGCAATCGCTCCCTACCTCTCGCAGTAGCCCGCAATGCAGAAGGTGCTTACAGGCCCAGCAGAGCAAGGTGCCGCCATTTGGGACCACCCCTCCCGCCTGGTGGCCTGGCAGTCCGTCGGCATGGTGGCTCAACCTTGAACACGGCGTAAAAAAGATAGATTTTGAATAAGAGAGGAAAAGGGATGTTAGGAAGGTATGGGTGGGGATGAAGCAGGTTGTTAAAAACCAACCACCCCAGACCGGAGCTCAGGGGTTAGGGAACATTGTCCCTTCCCCCCTCAGCCCCGATGTGTGACGGTTGGCTGAGAAGAAGGTCAGCATCTACCCTGTGGAATTAGAGGCTGACCAGAGAAAGCCGTGGGAGAGGTTGTTTGAAAAGCGACGAAGTAGGGGAGAAACACAGGCTATCTAAAGGAAGGAAGAGTGGCTAAGCTATGCCGGACGGAACGCTGGATCCCGTCAGCAGGGCGGCCAGGATGGCAAATCACCGCGCCCCTTACGGAGAGTTCGTGTAGGGATAACGCTTATCCCCTACTGTCATATCTGCGATCTTTGTTCTTCTTAATGGGACAATCCTGAATTTGTCGCCATTAGTTCGGATCTTCCATTTGGATTCATATTCATTGACTTTTCTTATCTCTTCGGCAGTCATTCAAGCTTGCATAGGTGCATTCCTATAGACACAAACTATCAGTTGACTTATATCATCGGCGAACTGAATGTTTAGGCTAGTGGGGGTTGCTTGGTTCTGGGATGTCGGCTGTATATATCAAGTACAAGGTTGGACTTAAGCACCCGTCTTGAGGCAATCCTGCCTGTAGTGGAAAAGTTGCGACCGTTCCTACGCCCTATACTGATATAAGCCGACCTTTCTATGACATAGTAACAGACGACTTTTTCAATCTTTGCGCTTAAACCTAGCTGTAGGATCTTGTATTGCATCTTCCCTAGCCAAACTTTATCGAACGCCTTTGATACGTCCCTGCATACGTTGTCGATATAGCTCCCATTTTCTTCGTTTGAGCAATCTTCTCCGGGATGACATTTATTGCCATCTCGGTGCCTCTCTTTTTTTTGAAGCCGGATTGCTAGTCGTTGTAAAGTGAGTTCTCCCCCAAGTTATCCACGTGTCTTCTATTAAGGATTTTCTCAAGAGTTTACCCTCAATTTCCAAAAGGGATATTGTGCGATAGCTCTCCTTCCTCGTCAGGGGCTTTCTAGGTTTGGCTATGAACATCATTTTAGCCGTTTTATATATGTCATGAAAGTAGCTTATATTTAGGAAGGCATTGAAGATATTAAGTAAACCTTCCCTTATGCATCTCAATGGCCTGGTGCTTTTTGTTTAAAGGAGTAGAGCGGGCTTTCCATTTCTTTAGCGTCACGCTTTCTTCTTCTTCTTCTCCCCTGTTCACTTAGTGTTTCGGGTGCATCTTTTCAATGATTTCGTTGAGCTTGTTTATAATCTGATTTTAAAAATCGATGTCAAAGTCAACATTTTCTTCTTCACTGATTCTGAAAATTTGTTCCAAGTGTTCCCTGAGAATTTCCTCTATTTCATTCTCCTTTGATTTTATTTCACCGTAGGCGTCTTCTTTCATCCTCTTGATCTTCGCTCAGAATTCCTTCGGTGTTGCCTCACTATTAAGTTCTTCGATAGCTTCATTCCATTTCTCTTCGCTGTTTATATATTAGATTTCTAAGTTCTTCCTTTATTTCTCTTGTACAGTACATTGTCTCACGGGATGTTCCCGTGGTGATGCTCATTTTATATAAATCTTTCAATTCACGGTGCAAACCCTTAATACGATCCGTCCATTCATATGCAGAGATTGTTCTGTTTGCGGTCTTGGGAATCGACTCTCTGTCAGCCTCGATCATCTGGGTCTCTAGCCGCTCCATTTCTTCGTCTATTTCCTCGAGTGTCGCATCGTCGAGGTTCGCTGGGATGTAATGTCTTAACAATCGCTCGTAATTATCCCAATTCGCCCTACCGTAATTCTTCCTTGTATGTGATGGTACTAATATAGAGTTCCTTGATACCTCGTATCCCTTTAGGGGTCATGTGATAATTAAATGGTAAGAGGAAGTTGGCCAAGCAACTGCCCGGCTAAGTGGCGCCCCTTTCCGTGATGAATAAGGAAAGTTGGGGCCCAGTCTCTGGACGATGTTTCTATCCAGGAGATTATTCAAGCCGATGAGGGCGCTAAAGACTATGCGAATTGGATGCACCACCATTTGGTGGAGCCCTCCCATGCACCTTACTGCCTTTTCCACCAGCATGTTCAGCATATTCCTTTTGAATGTCTCAGTTTGGGTGATCTTCGGCACTTTACCTGTCACGCTACCGGAACGAGCGGAGTCGCTTTCTTTCATTTATTTTTTCTTTGATTTATTTTTTAATTTTATGTATTGCCTTGATTTGTTTTGCCTTTGCTTGTTTTTATTTTAATGCGCCCTATTTATACGCTAAAATTAATCACGGCGATTTTTACTCCTGGTCGCATTCAACAGATGGCTGCCATAAATAAAAAAAAAATAAGTGCCAGGCACAGTTAGTATACGTAAATTTCGTCATTTCAATAAATAAAGGGAACAAATGTGACCAAAAAAAGGTATTTTCATTTTGCAGATAAAAAAGGAAAAAGGGTACGTACATTTAATTCGAAATAACAAATAGCAGACAGCTAATAATGGCAAAAATTGCAATATCATTTGCTCGTCACATCTAAATAATAGGAAAAGTATGGCGTATTACATATATACAACGAGAAACAAGTTCCCACAAAGAACACAAACATTCTAAGGAACTAGTACACACAGGTCTCAAGCAAAAAAGCGTGGAAGGAGCACAAATAGTCTAGAGAAGGAAATGTATCTTTCTACTAGCAGTAATTTACGAATAAGGTAGAGTCGGTCTTAATCTTACATATTGATTCTTAATGGGAAACAAAATCAATTCAAACGCTAAATAGTCAATAGAGTAGACGAGAGAAGTTTAGAATTATAAGAGTTCCCCGTCTTATCCTAAACAGCTGTTACAAATCTATGCCATTTGCACATTTAAAGGTTTCATTGGTTAAGAAAACCGAGACTTAGAAGTCTGGTCATTTCAAAGATACACCCCCTGTGCCATAGGGCGTTGAAGTCGCTTTCAAACAAAGCATTTTCCCTTACACTCCACTCGAATATGTGACACTTAGTTCTTACACACATTCTCTCACAACCTCAATCCACCTTCCTGGCGGTTGATCCATCCATCCTTTGTTACTATACACTTTTCTACTGCCATATATATTTTTTACTCCCTTTAATGCTCTTGTCCAGATTAACAGAACCACCATTCATCACACGTATTCTCTTAAGATTCTATTTCAATAACTGTCGCAGAACACAATAAATCTCTCCACTCCAACCCTTCAGACTAACTTTTGCAAATTGTGTGAACTCCAGCAACGCAATCACACATCAACTGGTCTCAACAAGACGATGATTTGACCGCTCTAACAGCAAGCCTGAGGTGGAAAATTCAAACTACAACCATGGTAATTGAGTGCATATTTATGTTAAAATAAAAGAGAACGGACGTCCACACAGTCATTTCACGCATGAATGTTGTTGCATTTAATTGACTTGCACTACAGGCAATTGTATTCTTACTCCACCCCCTAACATCTTATAATCGTACAAGAACTTCGAGTCTATCTGGCGACTGCCATCAAGGGCATAAGTCGCCACAATCAAGTCGTAGCTGACTACTAGGCTACGTTAAAAACAACAAGACAAAAAAAAATCAATAAAACAATTAAAAAAACAAGACAAACGAAAAAACAAACAAAAACATAATCGTACAAGATTATGGCGTACCTTTGGGATATAGCAATAGAGAACTCGGTGTTTATCATCTACTAAAATGTTTTGTAAATTAGGGCGTGATGCAGCACCTTCCGCAAGTCGTGTCAAAGTGGGAAAGTTGAGTTCGGATGTGAGGAAAAAACGCCTGCATTCTCTCTCCAAATTCTCCTTCCTCAGCAATTGAATCGTCTTCCACTGATCTAAATCCTGATTAGGTGACGCCGGGCTGAAAAGATTGACGTAGATTGGTTGAAAGAAATGACACTTATCCTAACATTATAATCATCTAATGACTGTTTCTATTCCTAAATTTTCTGTTTAGTAGGATTTGGTAATTTTTTTTTCTGAGCTGATAATAATGGTTATACTATTTATTCTGTTAGTGTTGTAATAATCATCAAATTAATGCGATTGGACTTTTGTCTGCTGGGCATTTTAATTTTAATCTTTCTTAACATATTTGTCATACCTCTGTTGGTTGTCACTTTTGCTATATATTAACCGCACTATTATGTTAAGTATGAAATAAATGAGTTTCAATCATATTCTTCACTTGTTCATACCTGCCCCATAATTTTGGCCAAAGCTATAAGAAAGTTGCAGCCAAAAGTATTTAAAGGCCCAAGAAATGAAAACTGGTAACGCAACCCGGAAAAACGCTAGTGAAATTAATTACGTGGTCCATTAAAGCTTAATAAAGAAAATTGGATGGTTATAGTAATGGCCAATAGGGAAACTATTTTAACCATTATATGAAAATGAATAAAGGAGTTGGATTTGAACCTGTCATCAAGCACTCTTCGCTAAAATAACCACGACGCTCATCACCAGAGCGTCGTGGTAGGAACCCATTCTCAAGGATATGAGATTATAAATATATACAAACATAAGAATTTTTTAGATAAGTTATCAGATATTTATAAATTAATTATATAAGAAATGGGAAGCAGCAGAAGTGGTAATATTCAAATTATAAAAATGCAGTGCTTTAAAATATTAGGGAATAGGAAACATGTTTTTGTTTTTAAAATAAAAACTGAAATTAATTAGTTTTGGGTGTCTTCGTTGTAAAAAAGGGAGATAATAGAAATATTTGAAAAATATTGGCTATTTTCGGGGGAGTTAAATTAAGAGGGGTCGAACAACACTGGAGTTAATATTAATGTAAAGCTCTAACATTCTACAATATATTGATTATAAAATTCGGAGGGAAATGACAATGTTGCAATGGGCACATATCTTTAAATTTTCAGCTAAATGCTAGATTTAACTCGACCCTTCCCCATACCATGTTTTCTTCATACCTCCAATCAGCATCTTATCCAGTTGAGTTTTTCCATTAGTTCAATTGTGTTACTCCTTTCCATTCCTACCTCTATTCATTTTCACTCAATAATGTAATATTGTGTATCATGGACAGTTCATTCAAGAAAACTATTTTATGATTTTACAAATCTAGTCTTGAAAGATTTAATTGTTAATACAATCGGTTTACCCTGACCTATAATTTGCACTAATGTTAATACAAAGATATCTTCAGTTTGAATATTTAGTAACAAATTATTCTTCTTGTCAGACCCAAAGATGGGCATGGTACCTGAAACAACGTTGTCAATAAAGATAGAGCATTATAAAATACTCCTCTATTTTTGTTCCTTGGCTTTAACCTGCTATATATATATATATATATATATATATATATATATATATATATATATATATATATATATATATATATATATATATATATATATATATATATATATATATATATATATTTATATATATATATATATATATATATATATATTATATATATATATATATATATATATATATATATATATATATATATATATATATATATAATATATATATATATATATATATTACGATAGCCATCAATCATCTCAATGATACCGCATTGACCATGCTTGGGTAGAATCCTCATCTGCACCAAGCAAGTGGTTGTATGGTTTTATCCCGTCAGTGCAGCTTATTAAATAAAAAACAAACCCCGCCTAGAGTCCCCTGCCGGGCGGGGGGAAGGGGAGGGGCACCATCCCGTGCCACGGATGGCTAAACTGGAATTAGTGTCTGTATTAGCAGAAGTGAAAGTTAAAAAACACTAATTGATTTTTTTTTGTGGGGGAGTGGGTAGATCGGCCGATTAGATAGTGGCTCGGTGGGGATTAGGATCTTTCCTTTAGAGCGCTCGATGCAGAATCAATAAGGGGTGAGCGATTGCAATAGCAACCGCTTAACCGATATGATTGTTTCACCCTTATAAGGGTCATATTTGCGACTCGATAAGTTACTATGTCGGTCCGTACGTCGGTCGGTCGGATGGTACCAATTTTACTTTTCAATGTTTTTTTGGCAATAACATCGTAACTATTCGGCCGATTCTAACGAAATTTGAAACCCTCATGTGGTATTACACTATATTTCGAATGATATAATTTTCAAAGTTCTCCCAAGGTTTGTCCTATAATTATTATAAGAAAACTAAGAAAACTAACTATGGGTTGGATTGCCCCACTTGAGGAAAGTTTTGAAGGTCGTCAGGTCATATGTCAGAATAATTGAGAGCACGCGACTTAGGTCTGTTGATCTTGTTTTTATTATCACTCTTTTAAAATATTCGATTTATAAATTGCTGCTTTATTGAATTTTTGAAAGATTAATGAATATTTTAACCCCCTTCCCGGGTGGGGGGGCTTGTAAAATTTGGCTTCGTTGGGTACTAGTATCAGCGGTTTTATCCAGGTGGATCCCCGACCGAATGATGAAATAGACATAAAGGTTAGTATGACAATCACTGATGAGTCCGAGGGAACCAGGGTCCGGTCCTCTTTGGGGAGAAGCATTATGTTTTGAAAGCTAACAAAGTTTAGGTGGAACCTTCTTCGCCCCGGGGCAGAGGGACCTGCTTACAGACAGAGGTATGTAAATATAGATACCCATCGGCAGGATTCCTTGGAAAAGAGAGTGTAACTTTGTTGTGCTGCGAAGACGGGAGAGGAAAGAAAGCTTGTTTGGGGTAAAATCTAGAAATAAATAAATTCATAACAAGACAATCTTTAAAATTAATAACTAGTTATTTTCCGCATTATACGCCATTATTTAGTTATTTTATATTCAAATTCATTATTAATAAATGTGGTATTAAATTAGGTAATAAAGAATGTTCTTAAAAATTCCATCAAACTGAATTTATAATGCAATTTTCGCAACAATTGTGAGCCTTGTGAAAACGACTTTTCGCGAATATTCTAGAATTTCTAAACAGTATATCTATTCTAGAATCTTTAAACAGTATAAATATTCTAGAATCTTTAAACAGTATATATATTCTAGAATCTTTAAACAGTATATATATTCTAGAATCTTTAAACAGTATATCTATTCTAGAATCTTTAAACAGTATAAATATTCTAGAATCTTTAAACAGTATATATATTCTAGAATCTTTAAACAGTATATATATTCTAGAATCTTTAAACAGTATATCTATTCTAGAATCTTTAAACAGTATAAATATTCTAGAATCTTTAAACAGTATATATATTCTAGAATCTTTAAACAGTATATATATTCTAGAATCTTTAAACAGTATATCTATTCTAGAATCTTTAAACAGTATAAATATTCTAGAATCTTTAAACAGTATATATATTCTAGAATCTTTAAACAGTATATATATTCTAGAATCTTTAAACAGTATATATATTCTAGAATCTTTAAACAGTATATATATTCTATAATATTTAAACAGTATATATATTCTAGAATTTTTAAACCGTATATATATTCTAGAATCTTTAAACAGTATATATATTCTATAATCTTTAAACAGTATATATAGGCAAAAATAACTAAATAAATAAAAAAAAAGATCAGTAGTGAACACAAAAGTTAAAAGTTATAAATTCCTTAACGGAATACGAAAGAAACTAAACATTAATATGTGCATTTGCAAGTATTTCAGTGACGACAAACCTGCATTGGTTAAGAAAACAAAGGCTTGAACGCTAAGCTCACTAAAGTGAAGAAATACAAAAAAGATTAAAATGTTGAAAAGAAACACAACTACTGAGTTTGCCGGACGATCTGGCATATTTCTCTTGCTCTAAATTACAGAGAATTTTATCTATTTTTCTATCATCTATCCGCACATCAATTTGAATTTTTAAACATCCCAAATCCTAATCCTAATTTCCGAACTCACAAAGAAAACAGATAATATGGGTCATATAGCAATTGTATTCGAAATACTTATTTTTAAGCTAGTTCTATTACAGAAACGGGACATAAGAAAATTTTATCAGCAGTTCCCCAGACCTATTTGATATAGTTTTTGCTGAATCAGCAAAACTGATCCAGAATCCCTAAGACCTTCAGTTTTTGAAAGTTCAACGAGAACCTGGACCACAGGGAACTATGGCTGGATTAGAAAAGGTAAGAATAGAGAAGAAGGGCGACGTTTTGAGAGTATCAAATGAAGAAAAGAGAAAACAAGGATGCAAGAAAGTAATATCGAGCATATATAAAATAATGTGAATTCGATTAAAACAAACGATTCTACTAAATCATATACAGAATTCCTCCTCTCCTCATTATTCTAATTAATATTGTGTATGTGTGTGTGTGTGTGTGTGTGTGGAAGAACAATTTGATTGCTTACCAAAGGACTTCTGGCGTTATCTCAGTAAGAACAGCGTCGTCGAAAATGCCTGAAATTCGGGAGAAAATGGTTCTGAATACTTCGACTAGATATAAATAAATTCAGCTTAAATCTATTCAACAAAAACTCCTGGCAGACACCATCCTTTTTAAGATATCAAATTGTCTTCTGTTAAGAAGACACAATCGAATCTAAAGAATCCCTTATATTATCTTCTCCAGGTGAGTTCCTTATTCTATTCTTCCCGCACCTTACTGACAAAATTCTGATTCTCTCTCATTAATCATCTATGAAACTAACTCCGGCTTCCTTCTGCAATATTACGTCCCTTGGATTACTAAGGCATTCTCTCAAAAATCGTAGGGGCATTTTCCTGCAACTACGCTACGTGATATTTTCGGAGACTTCTTCATCTACCCAGCTTTATCCCCACCGACGGAGTCGAACCCCTTATCTCTGCGCTTTCTCTGGTGTCTTTCTAAACTGCCGCTCCCTGTCTTATAAAGTTGAGTTAATTTATGAGTTTATCTTTTCGAAGAAATAAACTCTCTTTGGGGTGACAAAAACCTGGCCGTTTGATCACCATAAAGTTATTTCGTCTATCACCCTTCTCGATGGACACTCGTTCCTCCATCATTGGGGAAAGTAGAAATCTAGGCAGATTATTCATAGAGACCGCCAAAAAGATAAATTCACAAGAAAAGTTTTATTTTTTAATCATGTTATTACTGAAAATGTTATAAAATGTCATGGAAAGGAAAAAAAAAGATGCAAGTTGTAAGTAATAGATCGAAGAAATGTAAATTAATCTTGTTCATTCTACTGAAGGATGACTTTCTTGCTAGATACATATAATTTTTACTGAATTTTAAGTAAAACAAAGCGCTTATCGTTATTATAGTTGGTAGCGTTGGTATGTCGTACGGTTATGATGTATCGTTAATAATGTTGGTAGCACTGACGCCTTTGCACTGGAAGACGAGAGTAAAAACTGATACACATTTACTCAGTTTCTTAAATAGTTTCATGTTTTTGTCACTCTAATATTCAGACTGGCATTATTCTTACTGTCAATTTGCCACACTCTCAATCATCCACTGGGAATGTTCAACTGGGAATTTTCCTTACAAGAATCAAGAGCTACAAGGTGAGGTGGTGCTGTTGGGCTTCGAATAACTCTCCCAGCACTTCGAAATTATTGCAACCTGGGCGCTGAATCCATCTCTCAAAATTATGGTAACAACTGCTTCCCTGGTCATCCATCAGGCAGCCTCTTTGACGCCTTGGGAGAATTTCTATACAAGGCTTCTAACTGCTCTACCTCTACCTTGCTTATCTTTGGTGACTGAAATTTCATCAACCATATCTCTCTTACCTCCGACTTCTGGGTATATTTAAGCTTTATTCGCTCTCTAAAAATGTCTCATCCACTTCACACATACATAAAATATACTTGATCGCATTGTTCACTCGTTACAAATTAATAGACTCACCATAACGAAACGGCGGCAATTTATTACCACTTCCCTATCAAGGCGTTTCTATCATTCTCTTACTCTCAATCTTCTTTTATCCACTGGCCTTTTGATCATCATCATCGGCGCTCCTCCATCGCTCAGGAGTGAATGTCTCTGATTCTTTTCTCTCTCCTTTTCCTACTGGAGTTTATCTCTCATACAATTGACCTTATGGAACCCTTTTGTTTTTGTCCCCGGGTCTTCTATTCCTACCTTTAAGTACGTGCATCTCTTCTGCTCCTATTCTCTCGTCGACACCGTGGCCTTTTTTAATACTCAAATGGTATTCGGAGACATAACAACACAGGCGAGCTTGCGAGAGGCGTGATAATGCAGCTAGCTCTTGCTGGTGGTAATGAAACGTCTGCTCCCTCTTTCGTCTACACACAGCGCCATTCTGAAATCTTTCCCTTTTTTTTGATAACGAAAATAATCTACACACAATGTTAAAGTTTCTTAGGCGTCTCTATTTTCCTGTGGCACTTGAATCTCTTTCCCAAATTACCATATTAATTTCTTTTCGCGATTTTAGGACAATATAGGTCATATTTGATCAAATATTCTCTGCGCCTCTGAACCTCATTATACAGGGTCAGGCAGAGCAACTTGCTTATTTGGAAATTCAATTAAAACAAAAGTAATGCAGATATATATTTAATTCTTTAAGCATCATCAAGTACAACATTTTAATTTTATGTTTTCTCAGTTTTAAAGATGATATCAGGCAGATGGCGTCCACTATTCTCAATACACTGCGTTAATCGAACTCGGAAGTTTCGTTCAACTCTTTCCAGCATATCGAGACGGGTATGTTGGCGACAGCTTGACGAATGTTGTTCTTAAGGTGAGCCAGGGTCCTGAGACGATCGTTGTAAACAAGTGATTTTAGATAGCCCCATAAAAAATAGTCGCAGGGTGCTAAATCAGGCGACCCTGCTGGCCACTGCAGATCGCCCCTCAAGGAGATGAGGCGTCCTGAGAAGTGTTGCCGCAAAATAGTCATAGACACACGCGCTGTTTGTGCCGTAGCACCGTCTTGCTGGAACCATACATCTCCCACATCCATCTGGTTGAGTGTTGGCAGGAAAAAACTCCTGAATCATGTGGACATAACGGTCAGACGTAACCAAAACTGCCCGTTCGTTTTCTTCAAAAAACCATGGACCAATTATTCCAACTCGCGATAGTGCACACCAAACAGTTACACGTTGTGAATGTAGGAGACGCTGATGAAGTTGTCTGGGGTTATCAGGGCTCCAATAGCGCATGCTCTGCTTATTTACACATCTCGAAAGATGGAAGTGAGCCTCATCACGGAAGAAAACAAGTGTCGTGAGGCATGCCAAGAAGCGCCTCACATGCATTTTCTCGAGCAACCAAATCACGTGGATTAAGTTCCTGCACCACAACCAATTTGTAGGGATGAAATTTTAGTTCTTTATGAAGGATTCGCCTCACGGAACGAGCAGAAAACCCAACAGCAGCTGCATGTTTGAGGGCAGAGCGCTGAGGGAAGCGCAAAACAGAATGCCTCATCTCCTTGACGGCCGATCTGCAGGGGGCCAGCACGGTCGCCTGATTTAGCACCCTGCGACTATTTTTTATGGGGCTATCTAAAATCACTTGTTTACAACGATCGTCCTAGGATCCTGGCTCACCTGAAGAACAACATTCGTCAAGCTGTCGCCAACATACCCGTCGATATGCTGGAAAGATTTGAACGAAACTTCCGAGTTCGATTAACGCAGTGTATTAAGAATAGTGGACGCCATCTGCCTGATATCATCTTTAAAACTGAGAAAACATAAAATTAAAATGTTGTACTTGAAGCTGTTCAAAGAATTAAATACGAGTATATATCTGCATTACTTTTGTTTTAATCGAATTTTTAAATAAGCAAGTTGCTCTGCCCCACCCTGTATGATGCCTCTCATACCCCACCAGATTTCCACCCACGCTTTTGTTACCTCCCACCTAGAAGGATATAGCTTCCTTTTGGCTAGATCCTATTTTTTCACTATTCGACCCCTCTAACTTGTTTAAAACTTTACAATCCTGGTCCACAAACGAAATTTCTCTCGTGCACCCACCATCTCCCCACCACAGCTTCACACACTACACTAGTAATCCACCTGGTATCACTTTTAAGGTCCTCCTTTATACCTACATGATGTAAATCCCTGGGGGGGCTCTTTCTTTTCTTCCTCACTGAACCTATCCTAGCCCAACAACCGTACGATCTAGGCCCTTTTAGTGAGTGTACCTCGATGTAGTCTCTGTTTAATGGGTGATCGCGCTTTCTCGATATTTGCTCCTAGAATGTGGAATGAAGTGTCAGTGGTTAAATGTTTTTCCCATTTTCTTGAACACCCACTTGGTTTCTCAAGTCATTCATTAGTTGGGAGCCGGCCGCTATGAGAAAGTCAGTTGTCTTGCAGAAGGCCGTACAAAAAGTTTTATAACAATAATAATTATTACCCATAGCGTCCCCCGGCAAGTGTCATAAAATGAGACTAAGCCATGATAGGGACCACTGGCCTTGGTAGTCGCACGCCCGGAAATTTTGTTCTTGTGTGAATAAAATAGCTGTATAGAATGTAAGGGGTATATGTGATGAGTAAATGGGGAAATTGTTATTAATGTCATTAAACATGAAGATTTCAGATGTTTGCTTTATGTAAGATAAACATGAAAGGGAATGAAGAATCTGCGTGGAATGGATTGATATCAGGGTGGTAGGAATAGGGTGACATTGGGCATAACTGTGTGAGGTCAAGTATTATGTTGGAGAAGTCTAGATTCGCAACGGTGGCACTGTGTAGTTGCAACTTATTGACTTTATTTCTTTATAAGACTAATAAATGGAGGTTTTGAAATGGATTGGGAAGAGAAGTTGGAGACTTGAATGGAGGTATGGTGGTGGCTGTAGAAGACATGAAAAGACCACTAAGTGAGAGATTGAGAGAGGGAATACTTAGAGCTTTTAGTGCACCAGCAGGTACAAGGTTAAAGGGTCATGTGCCGAAAGAAGCTCGTGTATGGCGAACGCATTCTTTCAGCAAAGGATGTGCACAAGAGAGAGAGGTAAAAGTACATGATAATCCTTATGGGCATGATATAGGAAGAGTAAACATGGAAATATAGCAAATGTGCAAAGAATTTGAGGAAGTGATAGTGTATAAGCCAAGGAGTGTTGGATGATGTGATAGAACTGGCGAGAGAAAGCAAAACGTTGAATAGTGTATTGGCGGGGTGAAAAGTGCAGTAGAAAGCAAAAGGGTGATATAAATGAAAATGCTTAATAGCGTAGATTAGAATGTCCAGATGTAGATGAATGTATGAAAGGAGGCAAAAAAGTGAAGCGAAACGCACGATCAACCAGATTAAAAAAGCAGCAAATTAAGCAAATTGGTAAATATGAATGAAGATCTAAATAGAAACAGAGAGTTATTCTGGATGGAAGTGAGAAAGTTTAATTGATAAAGGGCTGAGTAAAGAGCAAGCGGATGAGGGGTCATATATATGGAAAAAGAATGAATATCTGGAACGGAACACGAAGTTTTTCTGGAAGAAAGTGACAAAGGTGAGAATGTAAGTGAAGAATAGATATGTGAACAACACTTCTAAGAGTCGAAGAGTACTCTTGAGCAACGAAGAGTGTTGTATGATTTTGGGTATGAAAAATGACCCTCTTTTTTTTTTAAAGGGGTTATCTGGCGACTGAAAAATGACCCAAAGGTGGTTATAATGGACTTCGTGGGTATACCCCTTGTACTGGCTATATATAAGGCATGGAAGAGATGAATAGGGAGGCAGAAGGGTTTTAGAACTGGAATTGATAATATAATCGCTGACATGGTAAAAGTAGTGATGATTGTGTTATGGGATGGGTTTGCTGTTTGTTTAGGGATGTAGGTAGTAAACATAGTAGTGGTTTTCCCAGTTGGGGTCTATTGATTATCATGGTTAAGTTTTACCAGTTGTAGCCTACAGCTTACCATGTTTAGGATCCTACAACTTGGGGCTTACAGCTTAACATGGTTATGATTTTTTAGTTGGGACCTAGAATTAACATAGTAAGGGTTTTACCAGTTGGGGTCTTCCTATTAACATGGTAGGGGTTTATCATTTGGGGCCCACACTTTACCATGGCAGGGGTTTTACCAGTTGGAGCCTAGAGTTTAACATAGTAGGGGTTTATCATTTGGGGTCTACAGCTCAACATGGTAGCGGTTTTACCAGTTGGGGCCTACACTTTAATATGGTAGGGGTTTTACTATTTGGGGAATACAACTAAAGATGAAATGGTTTGTACCAGTTGGGGGGCAACTGCATAACATGGTAGCTGCTTTACCAGTTGAGACCTATAGCTTAACATGGTAGGGTGTTTACCAGTTAGGGCCTAGAGCTTAAGATGGGATCCGAATCACGGGTATTTACAGCATTTGGAACCCAACAAAAAAGTTGACCCTAATTGAGTCACCATCCGGGAACTTGCCCCGCCCGATGTCACTTCTCTCTGTTAGGTAACAATCAAAGGCAAGGGGGAGGCGGTTATAAGTGGCGGAGCTCCAGAGCAAAGTGGCGAGAATCGGATGCAGAAATGTTATCCTTTTCTGGGAGGTCCGATCAAAGACATGCTACACGAGGACAACGTCAACTCACGTGCCCTAAACCTGCGAGATGATTGAGTTAAACTGTCTATTCAATAATAATAATAATAATAAAAAATAATATTAATAAAATACTACTACTACTAATAATAATGAACACCGTAGATTAATATCAATTATTAAGTGAAACCGTCTAACGCCTATTAAATACCGTAGATTAATTTCTTTGTCACAGATAAACATCCTAAAATGTTAGAGTAGTTAAGTACATAATATAATATAGATCATAAAGCGATTCATTTCGCTCTAATCGTAGACATGGAGCTGCGCATTGTATTTCCAGATTTTTCCGGGGGGCGGGGAGTAAAAAATTAACTTCAATAACTTTGGTGAGAAAATGGGTTTTGAGAAATTGGTTGAAAAGTATGAGTAGAAATATAATAATGTATCAGCACTTTCCTATAGTCAAAAATAAAACTAAATTCGTCCAAATTGGAAAAAAAAGCGTTCCCAGGTATTTGCGTGACCTAATACAAACACAAGACCAAACCAGGTTTGAATTAATACTCCGATTGTATTAACGATAAAAGAAAATGAAAACAAAGAGCATGAAAAGTGAATAACGAATAAAATTGAAATAATAGTGAAATACAACATCTAAACGTCAATTAATATTAACGTTTCTAAGGACTGCAAACCCAGCCTTGATAAATGTTTCCGAGTATGTTAAGAGTAGAAAGCAACTCAGAGAAAAGAACCCCAGAGATGTTTGGAAATTAAGCTATTTTGGCAAATATTCAATCCTTAAAATGATTTAGAAACAAGAATTTATCCTGCTCTGGAGCAAGCCTGCGTAGAGCTGGCCTGCAGCCTTTGCGCCATCATCATCGTAACCAAGTCTTTTTTTTTCTCCTTCCACTGTACGATACGCAGCCAACCAGACTCATTCTAGGGCAAGGCAAGTGAGAGATTACGCCCTGTATGTGGTTCGGACAGTAGATGCAAGTCACAAGAAATAGTAGTGCCTCAAATGACATTACTGACCATACCGTGGAGGTACTATTATGGGAAGACCATAACCTATAGCATAAGAGAAAGCGTAACATACGTGAACGTTCTTCCCACCCAACTCTCCTACTCGCTTTTGCCGGACAGAAAGCGGAAAAGATACCTGATTGTGAAAAAGGAACACAATCAGGATTTTTTTTTATAATAAAGCTGAAACCTATCTATTTGATTCTAAACTATACGGATGCTACATTCTATACCAATGTGGTACCATCTGGGTCAAGTCGTGGATTATCTCGTCAAGTCGAGATTCGAACTGTTCGACTTACGAGCCGTTCACCCTGTTTCTCAATACCTCATCTCAGCGAAAACAAGACCAAGCGTTTGCTGGGGAAAATTGTGGCTTGAACTCTAGAGGGTATCATTCGATGAAGGCGAGTACCTGTATTCCTTTACAAAGAGTAGTCAACAGACTCAGGGAAAGGGAGGATAGGCGGAAGTTGGCGTGACGCCCACAAAGGAATTTTACCATATTCCTTCGAAAAATGTCGTCGCGCAAAATCTTGTCTACAAAACTGGAGATACGGGCAAAAACGACTATATTTGTTCAAGCAAATGACTTTCTAAGGTACTGGTAAAAAGTTGAATGTCGTATACATGTCAGTTTGGCTGTGTAAACGAGCTTGTCTCCGAGAATTGTAGCTGTAACACTGAAAAGGTGGCATCAGAAAGTAGAATATTAATAGGCGGTTAGTGCAGCAATGAATACCCATCTTCACATGGGGGATGCTCTTCATTCATGCCAAAAGGCCCGGCTCTGCGCATAGGCCACACAGGCGGTTGCCTAAGGCGCCAAATTACAGATTAAAAAAATAAATAAACATTAAAAATAAATAAATAAATATATATGTATAATATACTTGAAACACACCCTTTACACTTAGGCTACTTGATACGTTTCATTTTTTAAAGTGAGGGAGGAGTAGTGCTGTAGCGAGCATGAATTACAAGGTTAAGTAGGCCCAGCGAGGAACCTCACAAATGAGCACCCTGTTGTACCTATGAAATCCTGAAATTGGGTAAAACGCATTAATTTCTGAAATAATATGCCATGTAATAATGAACCCATCCAGAATAAAGCAAAATACGTATAGTACTAATAGGAAAACATGAATGTAAATTATATATGTATTTTGCTCGAGGCGAGAAGAATGAATTCGAGATGGAAGCAAACATATGCACTTGTACACACATATACAAAAGTGATTCCCATAGCTGCGATAGAAGGTCAGCTGTTCAAACAAAGCTTGGGATGCAGATGAAGAACTGAAAACACGATATCAGCGGCTATTGTTTGCTAGCAAAGGACTGCGACACTCAAGTCGCGTCTCTGGTATTTTGGCCAGAAATAAATCTCTATCTCTCCATCGACACGAATTAACAGGGCTAAATAGGCTCCACCCTAACATCAGTGAATAATAATAGGCCACGCCAATTTTCTTTGACAAATATATACTGCTAAACTCACAGACTCAAGAGAGAAAGAGTAAAGTCAGAAAGGCAGCGAGAGGTTCAGTCAGCCAGTCAAAAAAACGTCATGGAGTAAGTAATGAGCCCACTTAAAGACACTACACGCTCGTCTCAAATCCTTCTTAGGCCAAGGATACCCGAGTTCTACGACAAATAAAGAGTCTTGAAATTCCTTCCCTTGAGATTTCCTTGCTACAGGTAATCCATATTGATCTTGATCCTTTAAACCCAGAAGGATGTCGTCATGTTGACATTTTGTCAACGAGTCAATTGCTTATCTTTTGTAATGAAGAGGTGATCCATGCCATCAGGTGCTGCTTTCAGGAAACGAAGAGAAAATAAGGAGGAAAAACGGCCCCAAAGCACAGGTATGTAATTTTAGTTAATTAACTTTTAAAGCGTTACCGTGTTGACTTTTCATTTTACTAGGCTAGGACAACAGTTAATCTACGCTAGCTGCGATAAATACCAATATATAGTCGTAGCAATTTCTGTAAAACTTCATCATTGAATGACGAAGTTTTGCAGAAAATAGTTCGGTCATTCAACAAGTAGCCTACCACCTATTATTATAATGAACGCATGTCAGAAATACCTATTTTTTTGTATTTTACTAAGCTAACAACGTAGCCTAATACTAACACCAGAAATGCATGGGAGATGAAAAAGTTGGCAACTCTAAACTTAAACTGTATGCTAATCGTAAGCATGGCTATTGACTGCAATGTAACATATGAGGTTTCGCACCTGAGCCTCCCAGTGAAAAAGAGTGTAACTTTAATTAAATTTGGAATATGATTGCAGTACAATTACTTTTCATGAACAATGTTTTATTTATAAATACAATATGAATTTCATATTTGTATCATACTATAATGAAATACTTTGGAAGTAAAATGAATGCAGAGATGTCATTGTATGTCATGTTGTTTTGTGTTTTACACAGCGGCATCTATTCAGGCTGAGGTAGCAAGCAGCAGGAGCACATAGGCTAGTGAGACACAGCTTCAAAACTTAATTCCAGGTGAGTATTTATGCTGTTTGTTACCGTAGTTGCATTTATTGAGCTATATCTTATTCACTAACTCTATAATTTAAGAAGGGGATTTGTTTTGAGTATTTGAATAATAATTACATCTTAGTTTGGTTATGACTTATGTTTTAAATCAAAGTTATTTCTAATTATTCTTTTATAATATCAAAAAAACAAAATGGTGAAGTTCAGAAATAAATATAAGTATCGAAATTTTGTGAATTTTTTAAAACCCAAAGAATTACAAATGGTGAAGTTCAGAAAATTCCTTTTTATATATCTTCTATAACTCTATATTTTAGCAACGTGATATTTTGAAAGGGAAAAAATTTAGTTTCGAGTTCCTTTTTAAAATTATTATAATTGGCGAAGTTCAGAAAATTTATAAAAATTTAACCATGGCTGCTTTTTTTTAGATCTTAAATTTTAATTTTAGTAGCAAAGGGCAAGCTCCGCCCGTAGGGGGAGGGGGGGAGTGGCGAAGCCATTGCCTGGTCTATCAATAATTACAATACTATAAATATTATTTGTATCATGCTATAGTGAAGTACTTAAGCGGTACATGTATTTTTCTGTTTTTCACAGCTTGTAATTGAACTAAATTCATTATTATTAATGCATCTGCAAGTGTCTTTCTAAGTTTTTGTGTGTATGTTTCATTCGAATTATTCTCTTAACAGGAGAAGGAACCAGCACCAGCAGACTCAATGTTACAATCCAACAGCCAGAAGACACATCATCAGCTTCAACAGATGTCTGTGAATCTGTCAAAGCTGCCTCCATTGATCCTGCTGATTAGCCACACCACCTGTCTGATACAGTGAAGATCGATTTTGCTAGTCTAGGACCTTATCAGGTCAAATCTGTCTTCACATTTCCTAAAAGAGAGGAGACGTCAACGTAGCTGATGTCTCCCCTCCCCCCAAATGATAGTTTATTCTGTTTCTGTTGCAAGTTTTTCTCTCAGAAAGCATTTAAATTAAGCATGGGTGGTTTTAATGACTGGAAAAACTGTAGTGACACTCTTAAAATGTATGAATATAGTCCTGAACATAATAAGAACATGATATTATGGAAGGACCAAGAGAGTCGTATAAAAGCAGGCCAAACAATAGACAAAGTGGAAATGACACTTATAAATGCAGAAAAGAGAAGGTGGCGTGAAGTGGTTTCCGTGTTAGTAGCAATCATTCAGTCGTTAACAGAGCGAAACATTGCTATCAGGGCGACCAGTGACAAACTAAACAAACCTAATAATGGTAATTTTCTAAAAGAAGTAGACCTCATGGCTCATTTTTACCATGTCCTGAAGGAGTATATTTCTAAGGTGGAAGGAGGAGCCAAACATACATCATACTTCATACCTAGGAAAAACATTCAAAATTGTAGAGTCCATTGTGTTTCAAATCAAACAGTCCAAATACTTTTCGATAATTTTCGACTCTAGATTTGAGCCATAAGGAGGAATTATACATAATCATTAGAATTGTTTCAGTTTGAGGCACTCCACAAATTAAAGAGCATCTCTTGGGGTTATTTGAGCCAAAAGAATCCACTGGAGAAAGTCTCTCATCCCTCATTTTAAGGAGGCACCAAGAGCTACATATCCCATTTGAAGACTAGAGGAGATTCTTATGATAATGGAGAAAACATGAAGGGTAAAAATAAGAGAGTCCAAGCTAGACTACTGCAAATCAATCATAGAGCATTGTTTGTGCCATGTGGAGCGCACACTGATAATCTATTTGTTTCGGATGCCCGAAAGAGCTCTGCAAATGCAACGGGCTACTTTGGCTAATGGCCAACTGGAAAAAAATTTCACATTGTTTTCTGTGTCTATCCAAAGGTGGTTCATTTAAAAAAAAGCATGTGGACACAACCTTAAAATCTTGGGCATAGACTCGATGGGAGAGCCGAATTAATCGGTTCTTTTAGGGTTGAGAGACAGCACTACCGATCAAGCCATAAAAGTTGAAGCACAGTCTTTAGCTAAAGAGGTTGGTTCATACCGCTTCTGCATTTGCACTGTTGCCTGGTATGACATTCTAACAAAAGTTCAGAATATTAATTAACTGCTGCAGTCAGTAAGCATGCACATGGATGTAGCTGTGAACCTACTGAAAAAAAGTTGAGGTCTCCCTAGCCAGTTACAGAAATACTGGCTTTGCTGATGCCCAGTCCTCTGTTAAAGAAATGTGTGAAGACATGAATGTGGTTGCTGTCCTAAAGCAGAAGAGACTCAAAACTACCAAAAGGCAGTTTTCATATGAGGCCCCCGATGAGCAGCTCAAGGATGCAGTGAACATAATGGAAATTTCTTTTTTCAATACAGTTGTTGATGTGTGCATTTCATCACTAAGAAAGAGAACAGACATGATGAGTGACATTTTCAATAAGTTTAGTGTTCTCATAAACTTCCCTGATCTGCCACCTGATGGGCTTGGAAAGAAAGCTAAAGAACTAAACAAAACCCTGACTTTTGGAGATAAGTCTGACTTTGTTGTGGAAGAACTGATTGTGGAAATGCAACCTTTTCCAACTAGGCCCAAATACAAGATGACAACACTTGGACTTTGGGGTTTTCTGGGGGAGGAAAATCTAAAGGAAATACGAGGGGCGGTCAATAAGTTTTGCGAATCGGTAGGGCAAAACAGAGGAAAGGGGATGGCTGTTTGTGGGGGTGTTAGGACAAGTTATGAAAAATAAGGACCTGCAGCCGAACACTCCTGCCTCGTCTATTTAAGAAGCAATAGCTGATCGCAGATCGTCAGTCACAAATTTTTCAACAATGGAGAAGGTTGAGCACCGCGCAGTGATCAAATTTTTGACCAAGGCAGGCAAGAATGCAAAAGAGATCCATGAACGCATGGTTGCAGTGTACACCAACACTGCCCCTTCCTATGCAACTATTTCTCGCTGGAATAGGGAGTTTCGCCATGGTCGTGAGTCCCTTGAAGATGACCCCCGTCCAGGACGCCCGCCAGACGTGACCAACGAGCACAATGTGGCCTGTGTGGAGAGGATGATCCTCGAAAATCGACGGGTGAAGGTCAAAGAAATCGAGCGAGAACTTGGAATATCACATGGAAGTGTTATCAACATCATCCACGACAATTTGTTCATGACCAAGGTCTCTGCCCGTTGGGTTCCTAGAAACCTCACGCCCCATGATCGACTTCAACGTCGTCAAAGTCCACAAGGCCAGAGTTGCACAAGCTGCCATGCGCGAGTGCGGATTCGAGGAGCTCAACCATGCAACCTACAGTCCAGATCTGGCCCCTAGCGACTACTTTTTATTCTGCCAGCTCAAGGCTGCACTGCGTGGACGTCGGTTTGGGAACGATGAAGATGTCCAGCTCGCCGTCCAGGAGTGGATTGAACAGCAGTGGGGAGATTTCTGGTTGTCGGGAATTCGAAGCCTCAGGGACAAGTGGCGCAAGTGCATTGAAGTCGAGGGTAGTTATATTGAAAAATAATAAAAAACTTTGCCTTATATCTCGTTTCTTTATATCCAAATTGCAAAACTTATTGACCGCCCCTCGTAAGTATATACCAATACATGGATAGCACTGAGAATCGCTGTCACCACTGCAGTGACTGTGACATATGCTGAGAGAAGCTTCTCCCAACTTAAGCTGATTAAAACTTATTTGAGTTCTACAATGTCTCAGGAACGCCTCAGTAGACTGGCATTAATATATGTTAATCAGGAAGTGTCTAAGCAAATTTCAGTTGATGAAACCATAGATGCCTTTGCTGCTAGGAATTCAAGACGTGTGAAGTTTTAAAGAACATTGGAGATGTTAGTGCTATTTATCGTTTAAGATTGCCCTGTTTGCACACTGTGTTCACTGTTTTGAATAGTTTTACTCTGAAACTTTTATATTTGATTTTTACTTTTGATTGCACCGTTTTACATTGCTTTTTTGATTTTGCATTTTGTACAGAACTTTTGCACTACACCTAGAAGTGTTAATTATTTTATTAATATAATTATTAAAATAGTTTGTATTTTTCTTCAGGTTGTTGTGTTGCAGTGTCCCATTTAAAATAAATAATAAATGTGTACATGCCGCGGTTTTTTTCCCGGGGGGAGCGCGCCAAAGTACACTCTCGCTGGAATAATTTATTGTTCCAGCTTTATATTTTTTAACGTGTTATTCTTTTATTTTCAGATACCCTTAAGATGCCTGGATTCGTAGGCGTGGTCCATTTGAGTGGCCTCCTAGGTCCCCAGATCTCATCTCTCTTGATTTTTACCTTTGAGGACACTTAAAAGCCAAGGTGTATCGCGAACAGATAAGAAACAAACCATTTAAAGGAACGCATCGCCAACTCATTTGCACACATATCTCCAGATGTGCAATTGCGAGTTCATAAAGAGGGTGGGGGAGAAACGTGTTGCAATGTTTATTCAAAAGAATGGTAACCTTCGAGAGCCTGTTACATAAATAAATTGTTTCTTATAAAACCATTAATTTTTCCTATGTATCGCGACTTTTGAATCACCCTGTATTAACCAGAACGTGTTGTCAACCCAGTGTCTCCACCTAGTTCATACGAGTCCTGTCCAATTACGGCCACTTTTACGAGTGGTAGTCGTATCTGCCGACAAAAGGGAACGCTTTTATTTATAATTATAAAAATTTAGCCTGGAGTCGGAGCTGTTATCTTTGCAAGAGGAGTAGAAAGGCTAATTTAGGATCGGCCGAACCTCGCAAGCACATTTGTTTCCAGGTTCTACTGGACGATAACTTCCATCCTTCACTTCCCCTTCGCCCTTCTGTCCTCGTGATTTTTCAAAATGACCACGATCACATAAGTGGGGTCAAATTAAATTTGACCCGATTTACCATATTATCCTGAATTTAGCGTCTAAGAACTTTGCTCTCCTAATCATTTTCTTTCGCTTTCTATTATTTAGTTCTCTTTGTCTTTCTTTGTAAAACACGATTCGTTATCACTACCCCGTACCATTATACTACCTCCGATCATCGAAGCGTAAATAGTTTCTTTGAGAGAGTTCCAAGAACGCCGACTAGAGGACGGATAGGAGGACTTACCTGAAGGGTGATCCGATCTCAATTCCGTCTCTCGCTGGACATTGCTGATCGGCGGCTGAGTCTTTCTGCGGGAGAAAAGTGGGTGGG
This sequence comes from Ceratothoa steindachneri, assembly GCA_963969495.1. Lineage (NCBI taxonomy): Eukaryota > Metazoa > Arthropoda > Malacostraca > Isopoda > Cymothoidae > Ceratothoa > Ceratothoa steindachneri. Next base: position 43,836,134 of record OZ018332.1, on the reverse strand, counting down.
AGTGAATCAAACTGACTTTGATAGGCGCACTTACTGGGGGCACACGGCAGTGACCGTGGGGTAGACAAAAAGAGGGATAGTGATTTAACTAATGATGCAATTTCCATTCTTCGAAGGGAGTAAGTGAGGAATGGGGTGGTAACATAATGCGTTGGATAGGAACATCATATATGGACTTTCTACCATAGAAAAAAATATGCAAGGGTTTCTTGACTAAATGTTACTTAAGGGCCAACTTTTGTATGCAATTATATATAAACTAGTAAATGTAAAAGCGAATAGGTTTTTCCAACAAGCAACCAAACTCTAAGGGCCTACTATATCTCCCTCAGATGAAGAAGTTGAGGACTTCAGTGTAGTACTCGTAAGTACACATACACAAGAATACCCTCCGTTCAAGATGATTATGTGGGCTTTTTTTGCAATGATTGGAGAACAAAGGCCGACAGTTGTTGATCGGTAGGAAAATGCACAGTGATTGAATTGACCGTGGAAGTAGATTACTAGAATGTGTAGAAGGAGCAAACCTTTACATTATTAACTTCCGAAAGCGACGAAACAGATCTACATAGATGTGACAAAACATGAGATTGATGGCATATTCTTTAGATGAATAATTTTATAAGGACATAAAAGATATTAGCTCCTTAAATAGAGGTAGCGATTAATGATTACCCAGAAGAAAGATAAATTTGGATATAAAACAAGCGAGAGCCATCTAGTGACACAAAGAGAACTCAAAGTGAAATAACTCTCAAATTCATTATTAATCTAATTTAAGGAACTAAATGATCAGGTGATAGAATCTACATTAGAAAACCACACTAATATAGCAGAAACTATTTTACAGTGCGAAACTTTGTCAAATAACGAGAAAATATCATCTAAAAAAGATAAGTTAAATTACAAAAATATTGTAGAATAATAGTGATGTATGAGACAGTAGAACAACCAGAGAAATGATTGATGCACTGAACTCAATAACCTTTTAAAAAGACAACCTAGGGTAGAACATATAATACAAATCTAGTCAAACTACTATTTATTTTTTTTAAATCAACAAAACAGGTAAATAATAGCTAATAATTACTGTGCAAATTACAATAGGGAATTCAAAGGACAAAGGAGAATTGAGGTAAACACGCGGTGAATATACAATGTTTAAATCTCCTTTGTCCTTTGAATTCCCAATTAATTTCTATCTCTCTTTCATAGTCCCGATCGACCTTGCGAAGCGTGTTTTAAAAGCTTGTTTATTCGAAAGATTTTATGTCTTCCGCGTAGCCAAGTGGTCTAAGGGGCGGTTTAATTGAGATCAAAGCGGTTGCTCGCTGCAGCAGTGTACTTGGCTGGAATCCAAACGCAAGACGGAATTTTTGCGAATTAGGAAATAACTTATTCCGAAAAAAGTTATCCTGTTTTTCTGTTTATTGCGATTTGCTGTTTTTATTTCATCATTCTTTCGCGCTCATGAAAGAAAGATAAACGAGGGGCGGTCAATAAGTTTTGCGAATCGGTAGTGCAAAACAGAGGAAGGGGGATGGCTGTTTATGGGGGTGTTAGGACAGGTTTTGACAATTAGGACCTGCAGCCGCGCGCTCCTGCCTCGTCTATTTAAGTCGCAGATCGTCAGTCGCAAATTTTTCAATAATAGAGAAGGTTGAGCACCGCGCACTGATCAAATTTTTGACCAAGGAAGGCAAGAATGCAAAAGAGATCCATGAACGCATGGTTGCAGTGTACACCGACACCGCCCCTTCCTATGCAACTATTGCTCGCTGGAATAGGGAGTTCCGCCATGGTCGTGAGTCCGTTGAAGATGATTCCCGTCCAGGACGCCCGTCAGACGTGACCAACGAACAATGTTTCACGTGTGGAGAGGATGATCCTCGAAAATCGCCATGACCAAGGTCTCTGCTCGTTAGATCCCTAGAAACGTCACGACCCATGATCGACTTCAACGTCGTCAAAGTCCACAAGGCCAGAGTTGCACAAGCTGCCCTGCGCAAGTGCGGATTCGAGGAGCTCAACCATTCCCTCTACAGTCCATATCTGGCCCCTAGCGACTACTTTTTATTCCACCAGCTCAAGGATATATATATATATATATATATATATATATATATATATATATATATATAATATATATATAAATATATATATATATATATATATATATATATATATATATACATATATATATATATATATATATATATATATATATATATATATATATATATATATATATATATATATATATATGCGGTTAAAAGGCTATTTTTTGGCAAACCAGTCTTCCTCAAAGCCTTCGGAAGGAGCTCTTCTCACATACACGAAAAGGCAGCCGTTAAAATAGGCTACCTTTTCGTGTATGTGAGAGTGCTCCATTCTCTTCGAAAAGCAGGGGTGACACTTAAATACGCTAAGCCTAGAAACAAACCATGGGTTGATTGGGCTAAAGTTGTTTGGTCTGATGAAAGCAACTTTAAGTTAGGTTCTCCACATTAGTTTTCACCAATTCATTACGCTTGTACACATTTTTATTGGATACCAAAATTTTTATTGGACACCACAAATGATCAGTAAAATCTATATTTCTCCTCGGAACTTCGGAAGCCCTGGAGCTGTTTATGTTCGTCGAAGAGTTGGGGAAGCTTATGATCCGAGATGTGTTCTCCCAACACTCACATTTGGAGGTGGTAGTGTAATGGTTTGGGGTTACATGTCGTCTTCAGCTCCAGGATTGTTGTCCACTTGTCAGGGCAGAATGAATTCCAACACTTACACCAACATGTTAGACCAGGTTTATCAACCTTCCTTAGGTAAAATTTTCAATGATACATACCAGAGGGTGTAATTTTCCAACAAGACAATGCTCCATGCCACACATCTAGAGTCTCAAAGGGTTGGTTTGAAAAGAAAGGGGTGACGTTGATGGAATGGCCCCCTCAATCTTCAGACCTCAACCCTATTCAACATTTGTGGTCACACTTGAGCACAAGAGTGAGGGTGCACAAATGTTACTCAAAAAGTGAATTAACAGCCAAAAATCAAGAAGAGTGGCAGAAAAATGTGGCAATCACCTGTGCCAAATTAGTCTCAAGTATACAAAAACGCATAAAAGCGCTTATAAAAGCAAAAGAAAGACACATCAAATATTAATTATTGATAAAATATACGCAAAAATATAAATTTGGATTATGTCAAGTATGAAATAAATGAGTTTCAATCATCTTCACTTTTTCATGCCTGCCCCATAATTTTGGCCAAGGCTATATATATATATATATATATATATATATATATATATATATATATATATATATATATATATATATATATATATATATATATATATATATATATATATATATATCTATATATATATATATATATATATATATATATATATTATATATATTGAGGCGTCTAAGGGGAAGCTTTCACTGATCGCTGGCCATCGCTCTATTTTACTACGTTACTCTCCTCCTTCCTGGATTTCCAACCTCACACTTGAATATAAGGGCCCTTGACTCGACCACCTTGCACTACACTCCCTGCCCTACTCTTCAACTGAAAGTGTTGGGGCAGAGACAAAGACGTACATGTAGACCTCTCGTAACACACATACTTCTTTTATGAGCTGCCCTCTCCCTCTCTCACGGGAACGGGGGAAACGAAGCGGATTGACCCTAGCGGGAGTAGGGGTATGTGTAGTTGTGGAGGGAGTGGGGTGGCTCAGCTTATGTATGTGTCCTGCCAATGCCTTTGGCCATATAATGAGGGTGGCGGTGCTCCGGCCTACGGCGTTGTTCTCGCCATATTGGATTCCCCCGCTTGGTCTCCTAACTTCCCTTCTCCCATTCTATCACCGCCCTTTCCGCAATGGAACCTACTTTCATTGTAGAACTTGGAAAGCTTAGAAGAGTTGCGCGCCTTGTCATATTTTGAGCGCCAAGTAGTCCTCTCTTTCGGTTCTTCGTTTTATGTCTTTACCCACATTTTTCACTTTCCTCAACTGCACCATTTTTATTAGAAACCACTTTCAAGAACTTGTGGGATAGAATATCCTCGTTAGTTGTCGTCTCTCTGCTCTGAAAAGGTGGACGCAGGTGCAGCTGACATCTGTATTGCGTGGTCTCTTCCGGCCCCAGCGTCCGCAGAGGAATTTACGACAACACACATTTTTACTTTTCCGCAACTTTCCCATTTCTGACCCAATCTCTCCTTATAAACCTGTGGGTGATGCCCACGTTGGTTTTCGATGGTTAGTTATAAGTAGCAACTGTCGTCTTTAAACAGGGGAAAAAAATACCTTGCCCAGAAGAGCGTCGAAGCCACCACAATGAAGCCCACCACAAACAATGACATTCTCAGATGGAACATCCTTCAAATCTTGAAGCTGCAGTGGATGCCCGTTTCTATGGAGAGGCGCCGCAAAACAGCTCAAGCCCAAGTATCTATAGAGCAGTCGTTTCTATGGGTTCACGTTTAAGAAGGATTAGGTTTAGAAGTCTCAAGTGGAAACACTCTTCCATCACTACTTTCTCAAGGTGGATGTGTGATATTCTGGTATCAAGATACTTAAGGAAACCCAACAGTCACTTTAAAATGGGACTAGTTTTATGTAGTGATAGGGAATTTTGACGCATAAAATCCGATTTGATTTCATTCGATAAATTAACGTTAATTTTATGTCCTTTGCTGAAAAAATAAAACTATTAAAAATAATATAAGAAACCGTAGTATTGAGTAATTCTAAATTATATAAACAAAGGTCTTCTAATTCTAAATTGGACAGCCGAACTAAAGTCTTGAGGTGCTTCCTATTCCCACTGTAGTGTGATGAGAACTGCAAGTGAGCGTTTTAAAAGCTTCGCTTGAATGAATCTATTTTGAGCTTTCTATCGACGCAGGAAGCTGTTCATAAGTCATCTACGCTAATTTCGTTCTTGAATTTATTCTTCGCCCCTTTTCCTACGCATCTCTATTTACACTGCCGACAAAATCCAAGTAGTCATCCACATAATTGCGGGGAATACAGCCACTCTCTCACTACAAATGCTACTAGAATCCAACCTGAACCAGAAACCAACCTCAAATGAGAAGTAACTTTTTCACAACCCACACCCCCCAGCAGGGATATGTGTAAGCCTAATTAATATTTATTTATATCGCCTATCTGGCGAGTGCCACCAAGGACGTAAGTCGCCGGAATTAAACACAAATTAAAGCAAAAACCAAACATAAAAACATGAAACAAAACAAACGAAGTAAACACGCTCCGGAGTCGGGGTCGGGCACGACTTTCCCTAGCACATGACACCATCGCAGAAGAGTCAAATGAAATGGAGGCGGTCACTTTCTGTCGAGAAGTCTAAAACTCTCCAGGACTCCTATGATAACCACGGCATGATGGATCCATGCCCACCTACCTGGCTTGAGCGAGGCTTCTCACTGGCTCTACCCCTAAATGATTTCTGAATACACTCTTGCCAACTCTTCTTGCAGCCGAAGAAGTATTTCCCTCGTTATTCTTCAAATATCAAGGGTTGTTACTCGGAGCCGTCTTTCCGCATCCTCCTCGGATCATGCGGCGATATTCTACGACCACGGATGAGAGATATGTCAGATTTCCTGGTCCTACAAGCCTAGTCAAGGCAGAGCTTAAGGTTCTAACTCTGTACAGACCCTTTGGAGCCAACACAAAAAGAAAAGTAACACTTATTTAAGCTAGAGTTTAACGGATGTCCTTTTAAAGGGGGTGAAGAGGTAGGCAAAATATGCAAAGATTACACCAATTTTCCAATATTTCTCTCCGCTACATCTAGAGCCCTGAATTAAATAGCCTTAGATTCAACTCAACAGAGTGAACCACTCATTACTTTTTATTTCATTAAAGCTTATTCTAAAGAAACAACACTGAATAACAACTGAAATCAAGCTTTTCTACAAAGAAATTTCGTGTATATTATTGATATTTTGGGTATGCAATGAATAAAAAAAGAAATATGTGATATAGAGGCTGTCATTGTAGATAGAGGGTGTGTAGGTAAGGGGTCGATTAGAAAAATAAAGAACGCAAGTAGCGTGAGGTAAGTTGCGAACGGCTTTCTGCGTCGCCGAATCCCCGTTAGCGAGCGGTGTATCGACTGTGCCATTATAAGTCTAAAAAAAGCCCCCAAAGTGTATGGGAATAAATTCGATTCGTAGAGACGAAATTTAATTCCAAAATATTTATCCCTAAATTCCAAGGTTCTTTGAGGTTATCTGCGAATCGGTGACTGGTTTTGGTAATTGTCATTCGATTTTTTAGTAGAATTAACAAACGATTAAATATAATCAATCGCAAATCACCTATGATTTTAAATGTTTTTTCCTGCCTCAGACGGGCAGCAACTTAGACTAGACTTAACATTATGTTAAATTACTGTAACAACGTTGGACAAGTAATGTTTGATTAATTATTTTGAATGAGAAGTATCAATTTGTTTTCTTATTTATTATAATTCATTAGATATATTTACTTGGCATTTTCACTTGATACCGTTCGCACTGCCTTCTTCTAAACCATATACAGCTGAGGTTGACGAAAGGACAAACTAGTTATGTAACTAGTTCTGTAAAGTGTATACAGGGTGGCCCGCCAAAATTGGATGTAATCTGCGTCAGGTTAAGCTGCAACTGAACTCACACCTCCCAACTATTGCATGAGGTTATGAAATTTCCATAGCAATAGCCTCTTGGTCTCTCAGGAGAGTCTCAGATGAATCCTTTATCTATAAATAATTATTCCTTGTAAAAGTTTAATGAATTAGCCTTTAAAATTAATTTTAAAAAAAAATTCTTCTAAATTGTAGCCTTTAAAATGTTCAAAGTTTTAAACTAAATTTTAATTTTTTAATGAATGGTTCAATATGGCCTCCTTTATGGTCATCCGCAGCCTGTAATTTTGCCTTTCATTCATTAAAATTTAAATTTAGTGTAAAATTTGGAACATTTTAAAGGTTGCAATTTAGAAAAAAATTTACATTAATTTTAAAGGTTAATTCATTAAATGACTTTGAGACGATTTTTACAAGGAATAATTACAGTATTTATAGATAAAGGATTCATCTTTCATTTTTTTTTATTTCATGTCCCTAATTTCAATGGTAATTATCGTTATTGAGATATTGCTACTCAAAATCGGTAATTGGGAGGTGGGGGACAGCCCCCTAGATATGTTGCTCCATTGCTCTCCAGGAGCAGATGGGATCTCTGTTCCCTCCGACCGCTTGCGAGATTAAGGGGGAAAGATTTGATCCTACAGCGCCTGCCATAGGATCCGTCAACGTTACTACAAGTGAGGCCGCGTCTTCTGTGAGACTCTCCTGAGAGACCAAGGTTAGAGTGGATGGAGGCTGTTGCATGCTGGGGAAATTTCATAACCGCATGTAATTGTTGGGAAGTGCGAGTTTGGTTGTAGCTTGAACGTAGATTACATTCAAATGAGCTGGTCCCACAATAGGATTGAATGTTGGGGGGATGGGGGGTATCATATCTACTTGGAAATATCTGAGCACTCGATTTATTTCCTCCCTACAGGGTGGCTCTTGTTTATTAAAAAAGAACCTTGCCTGCTGGGCAATTTAATCGTGACACAAAAGTTTCACCCAACCAAACACTCACACACAAAGAAAATTTCACCCACGGAAGATTTCACTAAAAAGTTCTGTGAATAAATAAAACAAGGTCTGCTGACCAAAGTCGCGTGCTCTCACTTATTCTGATTTATGACCTTAAGACCTTCAAAACTTTCAATAATTCCCGGACTAACCTTGGGAGGACCTTGACAATTCTATCATGCGAAAGAGAATGCAAAACAACATAAGGGTTTCAAATTTCGTTAGAATCGGTCGAATAGTTATAATGTTATTACCAATAAAAAAAATGGGGACTGACGGACCGACTGATCGACATAGTGAAATACTCGTATAGAGTCGCATGCAACAAAAAAAACATTCAATACTTTCTTAGTTATGATTATTACACACATAGGAATCAGTTTAATAGAAAATAAAATTTGGTTAGGTTAGGTCAGGTTATGTTAGGTTAAGTTAGATCAGGTCAGGTCAGGTTAGGTTATAACAAAACGTAGCATTTAAGCTTGTCGTTAATGTTTTTAGATTTCTGTTTGTGGTGGCTTTGCTCGCCTCATGAAATGTGAATAGGCTTTGTTTGAGTAAAGCTTTCCTCTTTTTGCAATGCAGAACATAACTTCTATAAATACGGATGCAAGCTTCGTACGTTCCAAAATTTTATTGAGAATAATGGCTCTCGTTTCGTTTTCGGAACAGGCCAGGTAGGGAAGAAGTGTTCGAGGCTATCGCGAGGTTAAGGCGAAGCTAAGGTTACGTTAGGCTAGATTAAGAAAGCGACTTTACATAAAAAGACATTATGAAACTTTCATTAGCATCTTGGCGTTGTCGTTGGCGCTGTAATAAGCGTGAATGCAATTTCATTGTTGAATTATGGAAAGATACGTAGAAGAACCAAAATTTCCTTCTAAGAGAATTTTTTTTTTCGTTCAGGCATAGACAACTACTGTTTTTGTGTTAAAGAGCCTAAAATGTCACAGAAGCCATAACTGATTTGTAAAAACTTTCTGAGAGAAATTTGCGCCAGTTTCTTGCTAAAAAACCTAACCTAACGGACAAGCTATCACACTACAAGCCTCGAACGCCATAGCCTAACATTAAACGCGCGATAGCCACGAAAGCCTAATTCGCTGTCTGGCCTGTTCCGAAAAAGACCCGCTCTACTTCCCTTCGGTTTATACCAATATAGGTAATTTCAAAGAATGAAATGAAGTCATCGGGTATATTATCATCATGATCAGAAAGCATTTCAAAGCAGCAACGACCTCCGGCGGATGAAGAAATGCCAGGACATTGAAACATTTGTTTTTCTTCCATATCGCATATTTTCGTCCAATGCGACAGTCCGAAATGAAAGAAATAGGCCGATATAGATGAATTTGGAAATGTTGCCGAGAAGGCATTATATATGCCTTTCTCAAAGTCCATTAAACAGTTTGAAGGCGAAATATTTGATGTAACTCAAGGAGGACTTCAAATAACCTCTTATGTTACTTCTCTTTTATTTTGTAAAAGAGCAAACACACGTGGGAGATTTGTACTTCGAAGGGTTATGTCCACTGTAAAGAATTAATCCATTGGGTGGAATTTTCCATAGGTCATTTTTTTTGGGGGGGGAGGGCAGGAGTTTTCTGTGTGGCATTTTCAGGAAATCGTTTATACGAGTATGTACATATACCAGTGAATCAGGATTCATGCTTAGGACGTTTCGGGCTATACACGCCCATTCTCGGGTACTATAAAACAAGCAGAAATTGTAAAAAGAGGGCATGAAATAAAAGTTTAAAACTCTAGTTGAGGTTATAAATTAGATTAAAAAAAAAACCCTAAAATGAACGATTAAATGAACACAATAATTAAGCCACATGTTCATAAGTTCACCTTGCGGAATCAAGACTGAAAGAAGACTGAGTTGGTGAAGAGAATAAGAAAGAAGTAATGTTGGTTTACGGTGCAGGGCAAATATTGGTTGGTGGGAATTATGTGATTGACACTGGGAAGATAAGTCGCTAGTGAGAGGAGGATTATATTGCTTAATATATAGTTATTCCTACACGTAGGGACTTGAGTAGATCGCAAGAATTTAAAATTATTGGTAGATATCTCGGTTTTACAGTTATGGAAATGTTGGCGAATGAATGAATTTTCTTTTTTTTTACAAAGGACATTTACCTGTTAATAGTCAAATACGGAGATGTGAACAAACTCTGGCATTCAAAGAGCGCACGATGATACCTATCTATATCCCTTGGTTACATCCAAGGCAAAGGAAATTATACACGACCATGCTTCTTCCTTCGAGCGAGTCTATCTTTAAAATTATTAAACATTCACATTTTAAAATTAACAAAAAATATTGTAGAATTAGTGTGAAGATAAAACTTCTTTAATAATTTGTAGAATTGGGAACAAATGAATATCGATTTTTTTTAACAGGATTTATTTTCCGAAATTACTAATCATTAATCATCATCATCACATTTGAAGCCCTTATATCGTTTTGCATTCTATTTTGAATGATATAATTGCCAAGGTCATCCCAGGGTTAGTCCGAAAATTATTGAAAGTTTGAAGGTCATTAGTCAGAATAATTAAGAGCACGAAACTTAGGTCTGTTAACTTTATTTTCAATATCGACTTAACACCTAGATCACTTTTAAGGTCAAAGGTCAACCAGCCACCTGCAATCCGAAATTATATACGGTTTTCGTTGTTCTTGCAGTCGTCGTCGTTGACTCCACTTCTTTCAGGAAGATTGGAGTCCGACGTCCGTTAGTGATGACTGGTGTGTTTAAAGTAGTGTTCTGTAGTGAGTGTAGAGCGCCAGCCGGGCAATGAACATTCTGTGGCAAACTGGGCAGTCGAACTCTGGTGGTAAATGTATCCTTGGTTAGTTCTTACTATCGAGTCACCTGTATCATATTGGGGTCAACAAGGCGCACGCTCTAGGTGGGAGTAAATATACTCACACAGTAACAAGTATGTTAATTTGTTAGATAAGTTCACGTTCTTTTGTAAAATAAAAATCATTCTAAACCTGACCCATCACCGATTCGAAACCACCTCTCGCAATGTGGTTCTAGGGTCACAGTCGAGAACGTCAGGATTATTGATGCGATTAGCAACATATTGGACCTTTACCTTCTAGAGTCGCTTTACATTGAAACTTCAACCCTCTTTGAATAATAATTATTTATCTGTTCCATTAGGTATAGTCACACAGTAACAAGCATATTCATTTCTTAGGTACGTGTACGTTCTTTTGTAAAAAAAGAAGAAGAAGAAATCAGTCAATTTTGTTCCTATTTCATTTCCCTACCCTCGTTAATTTTCTTGTCCGCAGTTCCAAGGTATTTAATTCGTTTCAAATTTAAGCTTCATCATTTTTTCGCGGACAGAAACAACAAAATTTTAGGAAGTAACACCAACATTAGGTTAGGTTAGCCTTTCTCATTCGACTACATCATTTAAAGGCGAACCTTCTGCAAGCAGTAGTGATCTTTCGAAAGTTGTTGTAGTATCACCCAATCAAACTGTTCTGAACAGATTGCATCAAATGAATTTTGTTCGCAAGAAGCCACGATTGGATCCATATGACCTCACCGAAGCACAAGCTGCCCGTAGAGTAGAGATTTGCAGCCAACTTCTCAATAACACAATGTACGACCGATTCTGGAAGCGAATTGTCGCATCAGATGAGAAGTGGGTGTACTTGATTAATCATGATCGGGAGAGGAAATGGGTTCAGAGAGGTGAACAACCAGCATCCGTTCCACAACGGAATCGGTTTGACAGGAAGGTCATGATCTCTGTCTGGTGGAATTTCCAAGGAGTACTGCCTTTCAAGCTTGTTCCACATAGTTGCGCCATCATTGCTAGACTTTATTGCCAGCAGCCTGACGGCGTATACGACAAACTGAAGAAGGAATATCCTGCTTTGATCAATCGAGGTCAGGCTTTGTTTCAGCCAGATAATGCGAGGCCACACACTGCCAGGTTGACTATGGAGACGTTCAAACTGATGAACGGTGTTGAAATTCTTCCACATCCACCATTCAGTCCCGCTGCTGCTCCGAATGACTATCTATTCCGCTCAATGGCACACTTCCTCCGCGACCATCAATTCAACACTTTTAAGTGATGAAGGAAGTTGTTTACAGTGTTTTGTTTCATCGCCAGCTAACTGGTGTCTAGGACTGATTCGGAAGAAGATCGTAGAGAAAGATGGACATTATTTTGAAGAATAAATGTTGGTGTTGCTGCATAAAATTTTGTTGTTTTTTTTTCCGCTTCTTAAGCGAGTCCGGACTTTCTGGCCAACCTAATATTAGAAAACCTTTTTATTTACACATTTTAATCTGTGGTTTTATTATTTTCTTTAGCGCTGATGAAGGAACTTGTAATAATCATGAAACATTTGCAATATATATATATATATATATATATATATATATATATATATATATATATATATTTATATATCGATAGATAGATAAACAGAGCTGTGCATGGCGGCAACGAATTGCGATTTTGCCGCAATATGAACTTCGAAGTCGCAAAGTCGAAAGTCGGACTAAGCAAAGTCGCACCGCCAATTTTCCGCAACTTTGAATAGGAACAAAGACGAATTTTTTTAAAGGAATTGCCGCGGCTGTTTTAAGCCAGTTTTAAAGCCCGATTTGGCTAAAAATGTCAAATTTGAGTTGGTAACAGCTAACTTTATTTTTATCTGGTTTTTAACTTTCCTTTTACGATAAATTAAATTCTTCACATTATATGAGACTGACGTTACATGAAACTACCGAAACGTACCCCCCAAAAGTTTGTCACTCTGAATTTTATTATAAATTAGTAAAATGACATACACTTTTCAGGCGTGAACCAAGTTTTAAACCTGTCTTGTCAGTTAAAAATGTTCGAGAACGTGTTATACCTTGTGGCGTTCATCGTGCGAATTAATCTCATTTTCTCGTATTTTAATATGTGCTTATACTTTTCTTGTGACTAAGACTAAAGAATTACTGTGAAGTGTAAGAAGTAATTAAAATCTAACAGCATTCTACCTTTAACTTGCCTAAAATTAAACAATATAAGTAAAAATTGGACCATCGTACGTAGACTAGGCCTTGGTTCTAAATTCAAAGATCATGGTGATATAGCCTATTAAACTCACATGGTTTTATCTTTCTTTAAATCCATTAGGCCACCCTATGAGCTTAGAAAATCTCGATTGTTTAGTAACTTAAACCGGTAAAGGTTAAGAGTGATGTCCTTGGCCGATCTGAACTTCTTATTTCGTCATTTCTTTCTTTTCCGACGCCAACCTGCGGCGAGTGGTTGTAGCATGGCTGTTTTTCACTAACTTTCTTCTTGTGGCTTTTATTGTAGCTTAATTTATTATTAGTTGCTGAAAATTCTTGTAAAGTTTTTGTTCTTTTACAGAAGATGGGCCAAGAGAACAGGGAGGAGGAGGGGGGGTGACCTGTAGATATTAGTTTAGGCTGTGTTTTAACTAAAAAAATAATAAATGTGTTTTTCTGCCTTATAAAAGCATGTTTCTGTTATCGCGCTAAAGTTTACTTTGTAATTTAGCGGAGTCGCACCAGGAAAAAAGTCTCAGTAGCAAAGTCGCAAGTCGCACTGGGGGGGCCAAAAGTAGAGTCGCAAAGTCGCATTCGCACCTCAAAATATTAAAGTCGCGCCCAGCTATGTTAAGATAAATAGATAAGTAACTTATCGACCAAAGTACTAGCTCTGAAGGTATAGAGCTGGAAGAACAGGCTTAACAAGAAGCCTACATCCAGAAGACATCGATTTAAGTCTAGGTAAGTAATGCACGATAAGTTACAAATATAAAATAAGCATGGCTATAAGTTGTATATGTGCATTGCACATGTTAAGATGGATGAAAGTGCAAGTTAAATGCAAAAGAGCATTTTTATTTAAAAAAATAGGGTGGTCAAAATGATCCGGGCAGATAGCACAACAGTCGTAGATGATAAGATACAATGCTAAAGTTACTCAACAAATAATTTTCGGTTGTTACAATATATTAGTATTTGGTATGTAGCAATTTACTATCAATTACGCACTTACATCTTTTGTCACAGGACCGCACTAATCGAAGGCATTCTTCCGGTGTCATTCCTCTTGTAATATTTCCCAAAGTTCTTCGACGGTGCTGGTGTTTTTCTCCTTACTTCTCCATCCTAGCGTCTTACACGAAGTCTCGATCGGATGGAGATCCGGGCTCTGAGCAGGCCAGGCTATGACTCTTACTTCTTCCTGATCCAAGAAATTCTTCACTAAATTTGCCGCGTGGCAAGGTGCATAAAAAATGGCAGGTTGGGCAGAGGCGGCTCTCATATGGGGCACAGCATGTGCTTGCAGAAGTAATTTATACACTTGATCATTCACTCTGCCCTGCAAGCGGAGAAGTGGACCAGTACCTTCCGTCGAATTTCTGCCCCACACAGCAACGCTTCTTCGACCAAATTTGACGCTGTTCTTCACGCAGTTCACGGATAATTCTTCCGCCAGGTCTTCGACGGACGAGCCTTCTGCCACCTGAACCAAACAAATTGTACTTCAAATGATCGCTGAAGTGTACTTTGGGCCATTGGTCTTCCGTCCATAGAACTTTCTTAGTGGCGAAGGATAATAATCTAGCTTTCTGGTTCTCAGGGCTGATCAACGGCTTGAATGCTGGTGTGCGAGATTTTAAAGATCTTTCTGTCAGGCGTCGCGATACTGTCTCCCTGGAGACACTGATGCCCAGTTTCATTTATTCTCGGGCAATCTTGGCTGCTGTTTTGTATCGGTCCTTTTTTGAGATACGGATGATGGCTTGGTCATCTCTCTTAGGTTTTTTGTAGGCCTACCAGAAGAAATTCCACTGATACATGAGCTTGTAGTATCGTTACGTGATATAATATTATATACGACACTTTGGGGTGCATTTTATCCTTTCAGCTATGGCTCTAATGGAGAGACGATCCTCTTGACGTAGCTTAACAATTAACTTCTGGATATAGGCAGTTATAGTGGGTCCCCTAGGCATGTTTGCTGCTCCGAACTTGACAAGGTAATAACTGAAAGTGCTAAGAATTCATGGAAGTAAGTTATTACCCTAAATTAGTTGGTTGTCTCAAAGATAGAATTACGATCTCAGGATCATTTTGACCACCATACTTTTACAATAAAAAGGCTCTTTTTCACGTACCTAGAAGTTTCATCGATTCTAACATGTACAACTTAGAGCCATGCTTAGTTTATATTTGTAATATATCATGCATCACTTACCATTATTTTGGTTTGAAGCTACTGTAAGTTGTGTAAAGGAAACCTAAGTGTCCGACTCATTATAGTCGCTAATATATATATATATATATATATATATATATATATATATATATATATATATATATAAATATATATATGGTAAATACCATAACTCATATGAAAAAATTCTTGTTTATTATATTGCAAAAATTTAACTGTAAAATATAATAACAAGCGCATAACATCACAAAAACAAATTTTGTTGAGGCAGCAAAATTTCTTCTAATCGATGGTAAATAGATATAATGCGAATAAAAAAAAAACTTTCCTCCTGCCTTTCTTGAAATAACACAAGTGATTTTGGAAAAGATATACAAAGGTTGGGCAATTTGTCAAACCGTGTTGGAAAATTATGGCCGTTGTGCTATATGGTGGAAAACAAGCAGTGAATAAAATAGTACGAATACCTTTGTCCATTGATACAATGAAACTTCGATCTACACTGCTGCTGAAGAACAGAAGTATCAACTAATAACAAAACTATTAGAAGTACAGTTTATCGCACTGTACTTTGAAGAAACTACCGCATTAAAAAAATATATACAATCCATTGTATATTCTTGTTTCGCAGAGCAAAGTTTGGGAAAAATTGCAGAGCAGTAACTGTTATTCTTATCAATCGGAGAGCAAGCTACAGTTCAATCTATTTTCCCTAAGCTTGACGAATTCATAGATAATGAAAGTTAGAGCAAAGGTGCTGCTAGAACTACAGACGAGAGTTACTCCTTTTTACATTGTTTGCATTGTTTGTCAAGAAAATGAACACCTGTTGCAATGCAAAGAAAAATAAACTGAAAGAATTGCTGCAAGATGTTTGAAATTATCAATGCTATTAGCTCATCACAAAATTGCCCGCCGTTTTCAGAAGTATGCAAGGATATTTCAGCAAATCATATGATCCTCCCCTTGCATTTCGACATTAGATGGTTGTTACGTAGAACGGTCCTTAAAAGAGTACTTTACCTGAAGAATGAAGTCTTTTTTACTGAGCAAGGTGAAATGAAAGCAATACATTTCAACAATAATATTTGTTACATAAATTGTGTTATATGACTCGATTTCAAAATATTTTCCTGGGGAAACAGAAGTCATGAGAATAAAAAGCAGACAGGCAATTTCTCCAGATTGCCACATTTAGAAATATTCTTCAAAGAGTTTTGTTACCCGAGAATTGTAGGAAGGGCGATGGAAAATGGAAGAAAGAGCGGAACGTGCGGCGAGTTGTGAACACCTGTCCTGTGTCGTGTGTATGCGCCACCCACTCGACTCTAAAGTCGTGACTCCGCTATAAAGACAGTCAGGCAGAGCTTATACCCCTCCTCTCCCCACTGTCAATTTTCCACGCTACACAGCCTCCTTCCTAGAAGCGGAGCGCAATGACAAAGCTAGTCGACTCTGCCATTGTGAGTCTGCCCAAAACACTCAGTCAAACAGATTTTATAAGCCCCCCGCTTGCAATCACGACACGCACGATACAGTTTAAGTGCAGAGAAAATTAACCTGATATGGAGAAAACACTAAAAGGCATACTAATTTTAGATTGCGTGCTGTCTTGGAGTTTTTAAAGAATATTTTCTAAAGAAACATTTGCAGACCAAAAAAGTAAGATGTGGATGGTTAATTCTTTTCTTTTCTCACCAGACAGAGCAGAGGACCATATTTTGGAGAAATGTCAGAAGTGTCAATGTATCTTGATTATGACCACTCAAAAAAAATCATCTTTTGAGTTATTCCTACTATGAACGCTATTGGGTTGTATTATTTGCTTACTTTAAATGTAAATCAATTGCTTTGAAGGCTCTTCAACTACTAGTAATGATGATATAATTGAAAATTTAAAAGCCGAATTGACTTTAGAATAATGATTCGGGTTACCATGAGGGAAATTGACCCGCATTCTGAGAAGCTTAGATAGAAGCAAAGGAACATCTTAATCAGTGATGATGAAAACATACGAGTGAAGAAGTATTATGGTATTTGGTTATTAGTGGGATTGATTTTAGTTAATAAATCAGCCTAAATAGCTACGAGTATTTGAAAACCATTATCATAAATTTGTTGAGTTTGGATGGAAATAGTCGTCTGCTAATATTTAGGCCTAACGAATGACGTTAACTGAATTTAGAAAACTTCTGAACTAGGTTTGTAAGAAAAAAAATAAACAAAATAAATATATTTACAAAATCAACGAATGCACAATGAGAGAATTGAATTAGGAATACAACGTAAGATGTGGTAAAGTAAATATGATAAAGTAAGATGTGGTAAAGTAACTATGATTTAGAGGTAACAAGATGTAAAGTAACTAAGATATGAAATAACTATGATGGTATGTGAATTGGGATCTTGATTGGAAGTAAAGTCGAGCACGAATGGATGGGGGACTGCTTCAAAGCGGGCAGCTAAAGGCGTGCGTTCGTTTGTGTGAATTGGTAAAAGTAAGTGTTGCCGAAAAGAATATCGTAGTCATTGATTTTTGAATGGCAATTATATATTACAATATATTCGAGATTTTGGATCGATTATTTATAATGGATAATTTTACATTGAATTTAAAAAATAAACTATGCATTGCTATAGTATACTACTTGTCATTTATTTGTGGTAAACATGCACAATAAGAAAACAGTTTCTATGAATCTACTTCTATCGTGCTTAAGAAAGTTCGTGCGTTTTATCAACTTACTGGGTCAAATAATAACAAGGTCAACAGACCTAAGTAGTGTGCTCTCAATTATTGGAATAATTATTGTTATATTTTTGGTTATTTTAATATCAATTATTTGAAAGCCACTCACTGTACGATGGATCCTTTCTCATGGATTTCAACACTTAGTCCAATCAGCTACACATGAAGAAGAAGGTCTTCCTGAACATTTGTATGTTAAATCTAAGTTCACTCATAGAGTTCATTTACATTGTCTTTATTATTTTGATCACTTTCAAAATTAACAACTAAAGCCAATGTCATTAAAGCAAAAGTATATTTTTAGTAAGCATATTCATATCGCTTTGTTTATTTACATTAATAAACTGCGGTCAACTTAATACATAAAGAAAAAAAAATCATTTAATCATTAAAACTTTCAAAAACTCATTGAAATGTAAAATGGTTACCATCCGACCGATTGACCGACCGCCTGACACAGTGACTTATAGAGTCGCGTGTACGTGAATAAAAAAACAGTACAACTAATTACCAGTCATGAGATAGGCACCTAGTCCTGTGTAGGACCCACTCTAGTACGGGGAAGTGTAACAAGTGGACGTGGCATTAATTTCACAATTAGACGAAAGACTTCCGGAAAGATTTTTGGCCTTTTTTTCTAAATAGTTATTCACAGTGGACCGATAGTTGTGTAGGTGGAGGCTCTTGGGTGCAGATAGAGCCTATCCACACCCTATTCCATAAATGCTCGATTGGGTTTATGTGGGACGTGAACGTGGTAGTGGCACCATTCGTCTGAATGGTCCTCGAACCAATTCTGGACATGTGGGCCGCATCCTACGTTGCATTATCCTGATGGAAATGACCCATCATATTTGGGGCTCAAGGTCTCTCGATTGAAGGAAATGTTCACCAAGCAATGCAGTGTAGTGAGGACCAAACCTATCCCACGTGAACATACCACACATCACTATGGAACTGCCTTCAGTATACACGGTGCCTAGTTGACAACTGGGCTCCATGGCCTCATGGGGTCTGTACCACACCTGAACACTACTATCAGCCCACAAAAAGATGGAACTGTGACTCATTGGACGATACCACATGTCCCAGTACGTCAGGGTCTAGTTAGTGACGTCACAAGTACAGGTGTGGCACTGTGTTCCATGTCGTGGTGTTAAAGGGACACTCCGGTGAGTATTTTGCTCCCCTATCCCAGGAAGGTAAATAATCGCTTCTGAGATCTTCTTCCTGAACGTCGATACGATTTACTACACCCACGACACTGTAGCTCGGGCTATAGTGAATGTCTGCACGGTTTCAGAAATGGGATGCCCCCTCCACACTATCATGCTCCGTTTGAACTTCGATAATTCACGTCACATTGCCGTTGTTTACAGTGACCCCTAGTCTTTTCCTCTTCATTGTACACACAATGGAATTTATTCTACAAAAAAAAACTTTAGGCTTTAATGCCCCAAAAAATATTTTCAAGTTTCTTTTCGAGTGTTTCATAATAGAAATTTTCACTTCAAATAGGATTGTCTAGAGACAAAATAGGTGAAGTATACGCTGTACAACTGGGAAGACTTCTAGATGAACTTACCCGAAGCCATTCAACGCTGGTCACTTCAAATGAGTTGTGTTTCTGCGTGACAATTCACGACCAGTCACTGCAGCACGTATTATGTGAGTACACTGAGCTTTAAATAATAAAGATTCTTTGATAAGGACGAATTCAATGAGACTTCAACCTTTTTGGCTTTAAAGCCAAGCAGTTTTATTCAAGAGGAATATATATCATTTTGTTGGAAAAATTATGTAGGTACATACGAGTATATCTGAAATGGAGGGAATCTGTTTTGTAGAATAAAGTCTATAGTTTATTCATGTAGGTTAAAAAAAACCCGCACGATTTTCCTTGAACACTTGATAAGTTCTAAGAAAGTTGTTTAAAAATTTTATGTAAAATGGAAAATTCTAATAAATTTTCTGTTCTTAATTTTTTGTATCTCCTAATTTTCTTTGCATATCTTTAATATGTTCAAAAAGTTTGATACATCGAACATTTAAGAAATTAGTTAATTTGTATTTTGTTTCTGTGACAAAAAGATATACACAAGGGAAAATAAGACGAAAATTAACAAAAACCCGAGATTAAGTTGAGGGTAAATGAAATTTTGTGATAAAGATTCAAGGGTGAATGACATTGAAATAAAATATGGATGTAAGCATAGCGCTTCTGTCTGATAGCCGTCTCACATTCGGCTGACCATCAAAAAAGAGGTGCGCGTGCTAAACGACCAGAAGTTCTATGAATACTACTTAGGCCCACGGTGATGAGGTTGCCGGAGAAGAACTCAACTGCCTCACCCATGGACCTAAACTCCTTGGTTAGGACAGATAAATTATTCATTTCCTGAAATGCGGACCACCGTGGTGTTCTTTAAGGCGGAAACGGACGGCCATGAAATTGATAGTTGAATGGGAAAGTGATCACTGCCATGGAAGGATTCGACCACCTTCTACGCGAAATCAGCAACAGGTTCACGACACGGTGGAAGTTTCCCGCGTTTAAATCTGCTGACGGTGGAATGTAGGTAGTAATTACAGTATACCTCCTATCCAGGTGTAGCTGCACTATCACTGCATGAAAGGAGGTATTGATAGTAAATATGTAGAAGAACGGAAACATCATGCCTGGTGTAAATGGCGCATCCTCTTGCCCAGCCCCCAGCCCGTGTTAGTGGAGTCGCAAAACCCTTATACTCCGGTAGGATGGGCAGGGGGCACACGCCCAGCATGTTCTGTAGAAAGATAACTAACGGGGGACGGGAGAAGACGAGCCTAGGCAGCTCATCCTAGTTGAAAAAATATGCTCTCCAGGCCTTGCTCAGAGGAGATGCGGGGGCCCTCTTCGAAGAGAAGACGCTGAAGGCATTTTCGCCTTCGAGGAGTTATCGGGGAAGATTCGGCTCGCTATGCCAATCTGTTCCTCCTTCCGCCTCGAAACCTTTGGTGGGCGGAGCGGGTTCGGATGCGTGGAGGGGCTCTTTTGGAGGATTCCGTGTCTCTGACCCACCCTTTCCAGCCATGGGTGAGGGCGTAGGAGCCGATGCTTCTTTAGTGATGTCCTCCTTTAAAAGTGACAACTTTAGGAATCCCGGAAGACGGCCTCACGATCACTTTCAAGGATGTACGTGATGTGAGTATAACGACCGAGCGAAGGCGTGCAGCGGTTTTGCCTACAGGAAACGTTTTCTCTGAGGCTGGATGTGAACACTTTGTGCCGCCAGCTCTCCCAGGAGAGAGCCTGGGATGAGTAGAACCGGCAGAAAGGTTCCAAATGAGAACGGAAACAACCGTGGTCGTAGGCTTGAAAGGGCGAGGACCAGAGGATGCATCTTTTAGAACTGACGCAAAGATGTCCTCAGGCAGCACCGATTGCGCCAGGACCAAGTACTTTGCGTTACGGAATAAGAGATGATCCGCAGCCTGAATGGTCATGGTTTTCTTTTCCAGGAGATACGTGCCACATTGCTCCGAATAATCAGAGTACGGCTCTCAGCAATTAACACTTAGCCATACGTGATAGTGACTTATCGTGTATGTCCTTGGAGCAACTTACACATACTTAGGGTAAACCTGACTTTGTATATCTACATGGTCGATTCGTATTGCCGAAGCGGTGGCAGTAGTAGCACCTCAACGACAGTGGCACGAATGCCTTCACGCTATAGCAATGCTAACCGGCATGTACCGACTCAGGGAGACTTTCGCGCTCGAACGTGACGAAGTGTGTAGGGTGGGTCTCGAGGCCCCCATCTGTTTTCTTATCACACTCCCTGGCGAGCCATTTAGTGTCGGAAGGTCATTAAGAGTGAATGAAATCGGCCTATTTTAAAGATAAAAGGTTGTCTTAAAAAAATCGGTTAAACAATAATTAATTTATTGCAAAATGTTAAAAAAATAACTTACGTCCGGCCAATTCAAACATAGAGCTATTTTTAGTAATACATTACCATTTTAAGAATCCAATCAATATCCTGCATTCTGATTGGTCATCGTTGGTTACGTGACTGTATTCAAAGCCGCTCATTGGATATGGGCTTAAAAACCGAGAATGCCTACACCTTTTTCCAACTTAATCTTATTACTAAATTAAGTTTTGATGATAGAACTAAATTCAAAGAAAGAAGCAAGTCTTTTTTAATGGATAAATAATCAAATCAAATGAATGCAAGAAGGACTAAACGCATGAGAAATGCATATCATCGCCGTCACTATGAGAAATAGAGATTATAACTAACAAATCATTTTCGCAAAATCTTTTTTCGTGTCATCTTTCGAAAAAAATTCTCTGGAAGCCCTTCTTGCGCGAATATACCCATCTCATTCATCATGACCAGCTATTTTACCGCATGCACTTGTTAATTCGCGAATCAGGCGCTCCACTTATTCGGTGTGGCTTGGGGGAGATGGCAATTCAAATTTGCTGACCATCAAATCCTGAAGTTCAGCGATGGTGAGATCTCATGTGAGGATAAACTCGTAAATCGTGACTGAATCCCAATCGATGAGTTCAGCAATGGTGTTCGCATTGAAGTTGAGTGGAGGAGGTACAAATTTTTTCACCGAATTGTCACCAACATCGCTTCCTTGGCGAAGGTCCATCCATGATCTTACGAAAGGCAAAGGCGCTGAGATTTGGATAATCGTCCATAGGAGATAGACGAGCTGATTTTTTGGGTCCGCGCTCTATGATTTGATGTAAGGGAACACCATGTCTCGCGTTGATTGAGGAAGAAGGCGGAGACATTTGATTTGGAAAAGAATGTGATTCCCGGCGTCAGAAATGTGTGGTCAAGTTTTGATCGCAAACCAAAAAGGAATGTAGTTGGTGACGACGTAGAAGATGCGAGAGTGCAGGTTCTTCTTAACTTTACCTTTAAAAAGATGCATGGAGAGGTAAGTATGGACAAGCTAAAATCAACCACCTCGAGTGGGAAATGGGTCCTGGCTTCAAATATTTCAGCTGCGGATCAATTTTCCCGCTGTGAATGGATTTGGGGACGAGGAAAAGGTACTTCTAATCAGAGGACAAATCCAACAACACTTCATCTGTCATCGGAATTTCTGGTACATCTGTGATTGGAACGAACACTTCATCTCATTCTAACTATTCAACCATTGACAAAGACTTCCTTAATAGTCACTTTAAAGAATTATTGACTGTGTTAGGTCCGTCGACGGTTTGGAATTGATGACGAAGGGCGAGTTCATTTGTATGGAGGTCACAAACTGACCAATGAAATTTTTCACCTCGTCGACCCTCAATCTTTTTCAAGATGTCGCCATCTCTCTCTCTCTCAAACAAATACATGTAATTTACTGTCACTCACCTCGAGAAGAGAAATATAGGTTAAATCATCTCGTTGTGTTGGGAGATCTGAGAGTGGCAACGGCTTAGACGGTCCGATGACATTATTTGAGCCACTTCGAGATTTAGCGTGTTTACTTGTTTTAGACTTTTTTGTCAATATATACAATTAATTTCGAATGATGAAATGGATTTACATATATCAATCGTTACAGTCTTCGCATATTTGTTTATTTATGGAGTAAGTGATAAAATGTGTGGTAGGTTTCATAAGGGTGAAAAAGGTTTGTAGGTATAACACAACAAAGGCAACACAAAGTCGAGAGAACATCGTTGTTCCAAGCGGAAGAAACCGTGTGAGAGAAAACATATGACCAATTTACACTTAAAAACATTGCAAAGAACATATTTCAAAATCAAGACCATAAAACCGGATATGGAAACTAAAAAAGAAAGAGGGTAAATGCCCAGATTAAGATGGATAAGGTGTTGCAAAAGTAAAGAAATAAGCAAAAGAGGCGGAGTGCCCAAAACTAAAAAACGAAGGAAAACAACAAAACGAGAAAAGCGTAAATAAAAGAGGCGAAGTACCTAAAACTAAAAATACGAAAGATAAAAAGAAAATGAAAGGCGAATTACCCAAAACTAAAAAAACGAAGGAAAACTATAAAAAATAAAACAAAACAAGAAAAGCGTAAATAAAAGAGGTGAAGTGCCCAAAACTAAAAAACAAAACAAGAAAATGCCCATGTAAAAACCGAACTAAAACAAAGATATACGAAAGAAAACGAAAGTTATGGCGTGTGCCAAGAACCTCATTACTGATTGGCTCGGCTCAAATTTCAGGATTCCCATCCTCCAATCAGAGCTCGAGTTTAAGATAACCGCGAATACAACATTTTTAAACGTAGCGAGAATCTGTGAGCCGATCCTAGCAATGTTATTTTTAATCGCATCTATGTTTGTAATTGCTTTCTATTCTCGTTTGTTTTTCTCACTTACGAAAGTACAAATGTCCATTCTAATGATTTCTATATACGACAATTCACAGTTCTGACTTTGGCCCACATTATTAATCAAGGAGCCGACGCATTCATCAGAAGGCGCCCGTCAGAAAAACGGGTCACCGGCTTTATACCAGTCATTCTAGCTAAACCTCTCATCTGATTGATCATGTTGCCTTCGTCCAACATACTGCCATCTGTGGAGCAGATAACCAGAAACGTTTGAATCCAGCGGGCTTGAAAATGCCAGGTAGTCTCTCAATGAGGGACCCCGACGTAATTGAGGAACCGCTCAGCTTACTTGCGAATTTAGTATTTGTCTGGGCCTACCCAACCGATCGCAGATCTTAGCCTGGTCGCTAGCCAAAGCGGCAGTGACCCGTCCTTCCTCGGAGCCTCCGCCGTAGGAGAGAAACCTCTAGTCCTTTGTCGTTTTTTTGTTATTTTATTTTTTAGGAAAGGGTGGATGGCGGAGAGTGAGCCGGCTTCTCTCTACCCAAGAAAGGCGCGCCTATGCCGAACCTGCGGGCCTCAGCAAGATCCTTCTCCGAAATGGAGGTCTTAGCTGTCAAAGGGGCAAGAGTTGGAAGAGGAGGTTCCTCCTCTTCTTGTGAGTCCCCGGGAGCCAGCAAACCGACCGCTATTGGGGAAGAGAAAGGGGCAGCTACGCCGGCCCCTTACAAGCTTAAAACGCATGCATGCAGGACAATAAGGGCAAGCGCCGGTGGACCCCGCTATTAATTTTCCCTCTGGAGGGATTGACCATATCGAGCCGCTCCCTCCAGGAGTGGTCAGCTCTGGCCGCACACATGTTTCTCTGGCGTCCCCTGTGATAGGAAAAGGGAGCAGCTCCTGGTGCATAGATGGATTCGTCCAAGGTTGCCTCCAAAAAAAGCGGATGAGGGGGAAGCCACCTCATTCGTAGACATAGAAGAGGAATAAACATCCTCTCCGCTAGAAGTAGGTTGGAGGGGTCCCGGGGAGAGGACAGGGGGGGGAGTACCTCCTTTTCTGAGGTGAACCTGTTCGAGGCCGGATCCTAAGTGCCTAGGGGGAAGCCCATTTGCCGCATGTGGATGGTGAGAGGGTAACCCATCCATCTGATTTGAACTTTGAACTTTGTTCTAAGAAAGATAGAATAAGAGGTGGAGGGTAATAGTGAGAAAAGGAAGGAAGTGGTAGTCAGATAGGAACTCGGTGAACGGGCAATCTCCATTATTTTTAGTTTTTCTATTTTTTTCTATTTACCTGTCTACTACGGGACCTTTTTATTTATATTATCCCACTATGGGACCTTTTTATTTTATTGTTTTTATTTAGGCTGTCCCACTACAGGATCTTTTATTTTATTTTTATTATTTATCTTTTTTAGTGTGTTCCACTACGGGATCTTTTTGATCTAATTCGTTCTTTTTAATTAATTGGTTTATATAATTTTGCTCTTCTCTTACTTCTTAGTTGTACATATGTTGGTACGGGTTCCGCTGTCCTGGTGCTGGGGAGGTATTTTTTGTATCCTCCTCCCTTTCTTCTGAGTCAAGAGCCGTTAGTCTCTATGGGAAGGATATCCCCTAGCCTTGCCCAGATCTCCCGTCCTCTCTTATAGAGAAAGGTATTCAATGGTTCTATACCAATCTCTTCATGGAGGCTCCTCAAGGTCCGGTACTCATACCACATAAAGTTGACAATAATTCGGATGCTTCAATTTAACACCCTCTGGCGTCTTCAAGTGTTGTTGTTTTTTACGCCGCGTTGAGCGGTATAGCAAGCTACAGTTTAGATCTGACTAAACTGGTGTACAACTTCTTTTTATTCGCTGTGATAAGGCTTATAAATCGAATGATTTTGTCTAGTTCAGTGTTAGCGTATCCAATCCTGGGGCTGACGTGTCCGCTCATTACAATAATGGCAAGTTTAAACCCGATAACGGACACGTGCGGTGAGTATTCGATTTCGGTGTCTTCAAGATTGAGAGGGACGGAACGATGTCTCCCCATTGCGGCTGCCGAGAATTTCGATACGTTGGTCTGTATCTTCCAGCATTTATCGAATCAGGAAATTTTTCGGCCTTTAAAGGTCGTGGCTCTGGCCATCATCGTTGCGAAATTTGTCCTCTAAACCACAACTTGGGTGACATCGTCCGCGTATTGAATGTTAAGGGTTCTTCAATCGATCGGTTTAGGGATCTCTCTCATAAAGATGGAGGAGAGAATGGGGCTAAGGCATCCTCTTTGAGAGACACCGGACAAGAGCTTGAAGGCTTCCCCTGTATGCTTTTCGAAGGCGATGATAGCTTGCCTGTTAGTTAAGTAGCTAAAGAGAATTTTTTTGAAGTGAGGTGTCAAACTCAGTCGCGAGATTTTGTATTTCAGGCCGTCGATCCAAACTTTGTCGAAGGCCTTCTTTACCAGAGGTGGGCGCATCTGCTAAATTTTTGAAACCGATATCCGCTACTCTGCTACCTTGGATAGCTGAAACCGCTATCGCTACTAGCGCTACTTTTTCAAAATCGCGAAACTGTTACCCACCACTCCGCTATCTGTACTTTTTATTGTAAAGCGCTGCCCCAAAACAGCTTTTCACTGTTTTAAATAAATTTCAAGCAAAACTACTGTATATTACATCCAAAATTAGTAGTTTTATTGTAAAGAAACGTAAAATAGGTAGCGGTATTGAATTTTTTTAGTACGTTACCCACTACTCCGCTACCTTTTTATTATAGAATCTGCTTCCGCTACTCCGCTACCATTTAGAGAGTCCGCAAGTAGCGGAGTAGCGGACTAATGTAGCGGACAGCCCAACTCTGTTCTTTACATCTCTGCAAATGACATCGATTCAGCACCCCTTAGCCCGCCCCGCTGCTGCATGTTGAAGCATGTAGGCTATGGCTGTCTCGGTGTCTCCTGAATCCATGAAGTTCTTCGTTCAACAAAGAGTGCTCTTGCAGGTGTTTTGTTAGTCTGCAGTTAAGAATCTTCTCAAAAACCTTCCCAATGGTCTCTAGCAATGAGATAGGTTTGAAATTAATGACCTGGTTCGCTGGCGTTCCAGGCTTCAGGATGAAAATCAATTTTGAAGTTTTCAGGCCATCCGGGAAATATCCCATTCCAAGGCGAATTGAGCAAGTTCAGCACCCTAGTTCGAAGTCTTTCAGGTGCTTGATGGTGATTTAGCTGAGGCCCAAGGCTTTGGGTCTGAAAGATGCCATCGCCTCCCACAATTCGGCACTGGTTATGTACTTCCCTTCCTGTGAGTTGCCATGGAGACGGTGGAGGTTTGGAGTTCCATAAGGATCAAACTTGCACTTCCTCCTCCCCATGTACTCTAGAACCTGGTCCTCGAAGCCTAGGTCAAAGTTTTCTTCTTCGTCGGAGATTTTGAAAACGTTTATCCAGACTCCACAGGACAGCCTCTTCTTCTCACTAGCGGTGGTCGCTCTGATGCGCTCGTGCGAAATTGCGGTTGGGCCATGCGTTCGGGAGTTCCCCTTTATTCTGTTGCCCCAAATGACCCTGGATTCCTGTCAGTCTAATTTTTAAATTAGACGGTTTTATTTCTCCCCCAGTTTGTGTGCCAGCGCGGTGTTCAGCTGCTCCTGAGCTGTTGAACGAGGTTTAAGTCCATGAGCCTTGTGTAGACTATGTCGAGGATGCAGTTGTAGACAGCGATGGAGCGCTGTTGGGGCACCACCCTTTCTTGTGTAGGGGTTGTTGGCAGTGTGATTTTGAGATAGATTGTCGGGATAGCTATTGCGTCTGCATTGGAAATGCAGGCGTTGCAGTAAGCTCATCGTCGAGGTCTTCTTTGGATTCGCCTTCCAGATCAGGGAGGTCCAATGGAAACGCCTTCCCGTATGTTTTCTAGTCGGCCTTCAAGAAGTCTTTCATGGAAGCAACGGGAACTGGTATAGAAGCAGCTGCTATGGTAATCAACATAGGGATGTGATCAATAGGCGTCAGTAGTCCTGGTTTGACAAACTGGTGGAAAGGGAAGTAGGGATTCGTGAGAACGACATAGGGAGAACAAGTCATGAATGGGCAAGTAAGGATGGCGGGGAGGTTGGTATCCCGTGTCCACCTCGATGTTCCCCAGACAGTATCTCATAATAATCGACAAAAACGATTCGTCTATTTAGTTACCGTGTTTGAACTGCAGATCTTTCTTGAGTCCTATCATCGCTCTGTCAAATCTCGCTCATGTGACGTTCTTTAGGAGAACGTTGTACCCAAAGATCTGCTTGCCGTCGTTCCTGATTCCAGTTTCTGACAGAGGAAGAATGATGTCTGGGTCCAGTTCTCTGTAAACATTGCACAGCTGGTGTTTGTGCAACTACCACCCCTACACGTTATGTGCCTATTTCTAGTTGCCATCTTTATCTGTCTGCTCGAGGGGTTCTGGCTGTAAGGTTTGTCCGAGTGAAGCATTTTGTATAGGGATGGCTCGTAGAGCTTGAAGTTGTCGTCGTACAGCTTTACCCGGTCATTCAGTTAGGCTGCCTTGACCGACTCTTCGTCTACGGGTGAGTCGTAGCAGTACACGAAGTGGCCTTTTCTGACTCCTTTAGTCACCTCCTCGAGGGATATCTCTCTCTTTTGTGTGGTTTGGAAGTTAAGACGATGGTGAGGTTGAGCTCTCTGCCATCGAATTCTTGTTCGTCTTGATGTGTTGGTCACTGAGCACCCCCCTCTTGGTTCTTGGGCTTTTCTTTGGTTCTCTTCTTCGATTTTATTTTGTCCTGGGCAAGGCAGGCAGGGATGCTTGGTTGACTTCAGGCTTTTGTCCGGTCGCTCTTGGTTCCTCCTCCCGAGTTTTTGCTTCTTGCGATGGCGTGGTCGATTCTGCCAGTGTTCCTTTGGTGCACGTTGCCGAAAGATATTTTGCCGATTGCGGGCTGTCCGGAAACGTGATTGGCTCCAAACCATTCGTAGCTAGCATCTTGTTTATTTCGACATTTAATGAGCCCGGGGAGGCCAGGTTCATCACGTGCATGTACAGAATGCATGATAGCATTTTAGGTGGAGTCGTATCGGTGAGCTGCATAACTATTTGGGGCTGGGCCGGCTTTACGTTGGTTTGTGGTGGAGTCTTGGCGGCTGCAGCGTAGGAGGTGCATGGCCTGTCAGCATCGTCTCACTCTTTCCTCAGCTGCTCTTTCCTGGCTGCTTAAAGCTGCTCTTTCCTGCATGCATAAAATCAGGTGGGGACCAGCGTAGTTAATGCACATTTTCGTGCGCTGACGCAGTGCATCCAGTCGTGGCTGGTTTATGCGCACTCGGAGCAGATCTTGACGCTTTCCTTGTCGGAGCAGGCGCTGGTAGGGTGTTCTTCTAATTTGTAGCAGGAGAAGCAGGTTAGCAGCTCTAAGAATCTCTCTCTTCTGATCTGTTCAGGAGAGATGACCATGGAGAATATCTTTAATCCTGCTTCTTTAGCCTTGGCTGCCATCTCCATTTCGTGGAACATGACTTTGAAAACGTGACTGAGGTTTCTAGATTTGATTTTCTCGGCAACCTTAGCCCTGCACACAATAGCCTTCCTTGCCGCTAGGGCTGGGGAAGGCTTGGGTTCTAGACCGATGGCGTCTAGTTCTGTTGTGCCTACTGTCGAGGTCAGTTTCACTAGATCGGCCTTTGTGTGGTAGATCGCGGTGTAATCTCTGGCTACTTCGAATAGTCTCTTGAATCTGATCTCCAGTTTCCCGTAGATCGCCCCAAAGACCTTCATTTAATCAGGTTTCTCATTCCCGATGAGCCTCAGTGAGACCTGTAAGTCCAGAGATTGCCCCACTCCATTCATTGCGGGGACGTCATTTCATTGGTATGTGTGGGGTGGGGGGGACCCCACTCCGATTACGCTTGGAAGCTCTCTCCTTCCTTACAGGCGAGCTAGAAAGAGGAGGAATCTATAATAAATCTATCTCAGTCGGTTTAGTCTCTTTCAGGGTCGTCAGAAACAGGAGGAATCTCCAATCACTCCGACGACCTTTAGAGCAGGTCCCGTGGGGTAAGGCTGAGTGAGCCCCTAAGCCTCAGTTTCTGCCCCCCCCCAAGCCAGGCAGAAACGGTAGAAATCTCCAATCAGTCCACCTGTGCTTGTTGGCGCCGCTGCTACGAGCGACAGAAACAGGAGCTATCTCCAATCAGTCCGCCGCTACGCAACAGAGGGTATGGGAAGAGGCGGCACCAGGGCCTTCCCGTTCTCCTTCAGTAAGCTTAGGAATCTGTTGGCGTGGGGGACTTGAATTCTTCTTCTTTTTTTTCGGGCTTTCGTGGGTAGTATGGCGAATTCAGTCATTTTGGTGGTGGGAGAGGGGGGGGGGGGGGGGGGTCGTAGGACCCTCCTCCCCCGTCACGGAGTGTTCGAGAGGTGTTCGCAGACCGTTTTAATCAGCTACTTGCTGTGGCTCAGTTTTCCCCTTAGGAAGATGGGGGTAGTGCCCCTGTGCAGGTGCCGCTGGTCCAGACAATACGCTTGTGTATTATGGGCTATGTGAACTGGGGTTCAACTCTTCCAAAACAGTTTGGGAGGCCTCTTTCACTTTTCCTTGCTTCCTTTGCCAGGTAAAGTTTTCTCTTGAGGAGGAGGACGACGATGACTACGATGACCCAGATCGATCAACCACGCAAGAACTCTCCCAATTACACATTGGCGTAAGGGTGTCTATGTGTGCGTAAGGGACAAAAGGGTGTGTGGTAGATAAACAGAAATAAAAGTCGTGAAAATATAAAGTAGTGTGAGAGATTTGCAAAGGGATGCAAGGCGACGGGATCTCAGGCCCATCGCTTTTATTATTTTCATGTTTTGTGTTTTTTGGGGGTTGTTTTTGATTTAGTTTTTATTATTATGGCGTTCAAGCCCTTTGTCTTAACCAATCTTGATATATTCTGGATGTGTTATGTGCATTTGCGGTTGTCGCAGGAACTTTGCTGATTTACCCAACGTTCATATGAGGCGAAAGCTGAACCTAGTATTCGCCTGACGCTTCGGGAGAAAGGTTGAGGAAGGCTACTCATAGGAGCGTTTTTGGAGTCTAGCTAGGAACCAGTCTTGCGCGGGTAGTTTTCGTCCCAAGCAAAGTCTGAGAGAATGACGCAAATGATTTCTGATAAGGCGATAGCCAGCGTGTTATAGTTTTCGTCGTTTTTATCTCATCCTGTTTCTAAGCCGATAAGGAAACATTCGGAGCGTCCTGACGTTATCGGAAAGCATCTCGATCGATAATTGTTTTTTTGTTTGTTTTTTTGCAACGCCCATACCGCATTCGCTTTAGATGAACCTCGCTGAGATTAACTTAACTTTCGTTAGTTTTAACACCGAATACCACTATTTTCCACCCATTTCCCTCTCTCCTACATTTGGACGTGGCGACTCCTTGCAGCAAAGCAGACCCCAAACCTGACTCCATTTACCTACCAACCACTGAGCCTAATTTATGGCAGAGAATAATAGCAGATTATTAACCTAACATGCATGGATGACGGAAGCCGCAAGGGCCTAGCAAAGGTCTTAGGTGTTATAACCATCCAAGGTCCCCTTGGTGGAAGCTACGGGGAATCACTATAGGGAAATCTTAGGGTCTCGGAGATAGCACCTTAAAACCACCGGTGGACAGTGAATACGGGGAGGCTTTGGTTCCGATACCATGCAACCCCTACTCCGCAACCCACGCTCATTTCGAGGTGAGGAACAAGCGGTCCCGGTACTATGACAAGCAAGCTCCGTTGATGAAAAGAACATAAAGATCAAAATAACAACCACTGGTGAGTTTGAACGCACCCGTGTGTATGCGTTAGTTGGATAAGGACGGGGGGAAATTATATTTTGACCCAGCGATAACATGAGTATGGGGATATGACACCCTTCCCCCATAACGGAAACGACTACTGCTAATCGCGGTATTTGGATGTGGGTATCCCCCATTTGCCCCTATTGGGGAATACAATACTCCATCCCCAAGGGGGGCCGGAACAGAGGAGAGAGTGGGCATGTTATGTTGCGAAGACGGGAATGGTAATATAGCGGTGTTGTGAATGGCTATGACGGTGATGATGGGTGTGAAGCTACTTACCCCCGCGAGGATAAGTTTTAGCGTATCCGCCAATGGGCGGCAGCTCGTTGAGATCAAACCCGTCACCTCGACGTCAGAATTCCAACACGGTATCCACTAGGCTAGAGATCTCATGGAGGGCAGGTCGAAACTTCAACTTAAACTAATTGGTTACAATTATCAATTTTAACCTAATTGGGTGAAATAATAAATTTAACTCAATTGGGTAAAATACAAATTTTAACCAAATTGGTTAAAATAATAAATTTAATCCAATTGGTAAAATGCAAAATTTAACATAATTTGGTAAAATACAATACTCATTTTAACAAAATTGAGTAGAATAACAAATTTAACCCAATTGGGTAAAATTCTCATTTTAACTCAAATGTGTAAAATACTCAATTTAACCTAATTGTGTATACTAGTCAATTTAATTCAGTTGGCTATAATACCAAATTTAACCCAATTGGGTAAAATACTAATTTTTATCCAAATGTGTAAAATATTCAATTTAACATAATTGGGTAAAATAGTCAATTTAATTAAATTGGGTAAAATACTCATTTTAACCCAAATGTGTAAAATACTAATTTTAATCTAAATGCTTAAAATACTCAATTTAACCTAATTGAGTAAAATAGTCATTTCGATTCAATTGGGTAAAATACTCAACCCAGTTGAGTGAAATACTCAAGTTAAGCCAATTTGATCAAATACTCAATTAAACACATTTGGATAAAATACTCAACCGAAGTATTTCTTTTTGAGTAACCTAGAAGTAAGGTTAATCTACAAAATTCAAAGGGGGGGGATTTCAGGTTCCCGAATATAAAGACTTGTACAAAGAAAGAGTTGAAAAGGGAAAGAAGAGTTACAAGTATATAGGGTAACCTCAAATGCTTTACGACACACTCGAGGAGATTTACATGTCCTTGTTTACCTATTCCAAAGCATACAAGTTGACCCAATAACTTTACCGCAATGTTCGAAAGCAAATAGGAAAGTATAATTTTATCTAAGCTATTTTCAAACATATCGACGCTTGTATTTTCCGCAACATGTTTGGGCAGGTGATTCCATGTGTTGACTATCTGAAAGGGAAAAGTAATTTCCACTATTGTGGAGAATCTTTAAGCCTATAATTTTCAGCCATTTCCACACGTTAAATTTTCCTTTATTCTGAATAGCTCCCTGTAATCCAGATCGCCCGATGCCATTTAAGTTTCTGTAGAGGGAGACGAATTGGCTTTGTAGTCTTCTTGTCTCCAGTGAAAACAAGTTGAGGTCCGCTAGTCTTGTTTCGTAGCTTTGGTGTCTGATTGATGGTATTAGTTTAGTTGCTCCAGCCTGCACCTACTCCAGCCTCCGCACTTTTTCCTCAAGGATCTTCAGGCGATCCAGATCATTGATGCCGTTTAAAAAATTCTGTTGACGGAGATGAATTGGCTTCGTAGTCTTCTTGGATCACATATTTACATATTTCGATCAAATATCACAGAATCACATATTTGATAATATCTCAGGAATAAAGACAAAACTAAAGACCTTCATACAGATTTATTTGGGTAAGAAAAATAATGAATATAGGCCTTACAGTTGGTTGGTTTCCGGTCAGCAGAACCCTATGCTTTATTGTTTACTTAGGATATTTTGTTTCTTTCCTATTCAACTCTAAATTTAATGGTGGATGTTGTTTAATAGTTCAAAGAAATTATTAACGTGTTATCGTTAATAGGCCTAGTGGCATATACATAATTATTAACATAGCGAAACCATGTTATGAGATGAGGTAAGAGAGGAGCTGTTTCTCAAAATTTCTCCTGAAAAGATTACATAGACCATATTTTACATAGTCTGTAAAAACAATCGTCGGCTTAAAACACTATCCAAATGTACATACAAACCAACTTTAAATTTCGTTACACCATAAGAGCAATGTTATTTTCGACAGAGGCAAGTTATCAACAATGTTATTAAGAGCTTTATCAACAGGAACTTTAGTGAAAAGACTATTAACATAAAACTTAGAAACTGCTTATTGGAAAAGTCAACATTTTTAATTTAATTAACAAAGTCGCCTGAATGAATAATGTAAGAGCCACACTGGCGTGATATTCATACAAAGTTTATGAGCATCGTATCTAAATTTGTTGATTATATGAAATAGGAGAAATAAATTAAAAGTTAGTACACAAATAAAGTTCCCAACTAATATGGACAACTTTTTCAGTATCTAGTTCAGTTACTAATGAAATCCAACGTATAAAAATGTATAAAATACTTCAGTTTCATCCTAGTCTCCAACCTTACGGAAGGAATTTATAAGGCTCGAAAGTGCGCAGAGTTGTGTTCCAAAGTGATGCCTAACTTAGACTATAATTCCTACGAAGAGAAACTAATGAAACTAAGCCTACAGTTTTTTGACACAAGACGTATAAGAGAGAAAGAAATCGAGGTATTTTTTTAAAAATAACGAAAGAAAACGAGTTAAATGGAAAAAAATCTCAATAAAAAATGTTAGTTCTGTTTTCCCTGAGTTAAGAGGGGAGGGCTTATAAAGTAGAGAGAGAGAGAGAGAGAGAGAGAGAGAGAGAGAGAGAGAGAGAGAGAGAGAGAGAGAGAGAGAGCTGATTGCAGTTTGGAAAGAATTAAAAACCTATCCCAAACGACTTGAAGATAATAATATCATCAAGTCCTCGTTAGTTAATAATTATACTAGAGTGGGGCTTTACATCGTCTTTTGGCAAACTAACTGCAATAATAAATACAAAAAATCCAGTATGGACAGAAATTAAGACCGAAGTCGAACAGATACAGCGAGAGTGAGCGGATGGGAGGGGGGGGGGGGGTGACTCGAAGCGTTCTTCCTGAGAAACAAGAGTGATATTTTCCATAACTGCATACACCATCTACGTCATTACACTCTC
The DNA here is from genome assembly GCA_963969495.1 of Ceratothoa steindachneri. NCBI lineage: Eukaryota > Metazoa > Arthropoda > Malacostraca > Isopoda > Cymothoidae > Ceratothoa > Ceratothoa steindachneri. The sequence continues at coordinate 43,801,121 of OZ018332.1, read as the reverse complement.
CATCAGCCAGTGTGGGCTGAGGGGCACACGAAATGATTAGGCTGCTCTTATAGTGCCTCCTCCGCTACCGTGTCTCCAACGAAGGACTTGACCAGGAAGCAATTAATTCATAGAGCTTGACCCAGTTTCGTTATAGTGCTAAAGCAGAATTCGGACAACCTTAAAAAGACAAGCAATGTGTCCATAAACTGATCGCAATAAAAGGGGGTACCCAAATTAAGGCATAAAGACTAAAGTGAAAGAAATTGGAAGACACAAATAAAGGAACAGTCTATTGAATCTACAAACTATCTGAGACAGGGTAAGAGTAAAGACTAGGGCCATGAGGGGATATGTGAAAAGAGAATATCTATCCAATCGATAGACAAAATTTCAACAATCTCTCCGATGAAGAAAGTTTAAAAGTGCAAGAAAGACTTTTAAAGCCTAAACTATGCTGAATTAAATAAGATGTGCGTTTTTATGTACGTTTTTAAAGTTTTTAACTTATGATTAAGGTTTAGGATGATCAAAAATATTCTCTACAATTTCTTCTGCCTGAAGGGGGCTGCACTTTTAGGATGTGTCGGGGAATGGGTCTTCTCACAAGAAACGGTAAATGCTAGGGAAAACAGAACATTTTTAGAAATTTTCAGATCCTGTTCACTGTCGGAATTCACAGAACAGGGGTTCGTATCTTTAGATTAAGGGTGGAGGACAGAAAGCCCGAGGGGGTATAGGGGTTAAATATGAAAGATATGTCCATCCCTCTTCGCAATCTAACAGCTCGGACCTTGTTATCATCCTCAGGAACAAGCTCTAGAACTCTCCCAATTGGCAAAAAAAGGCCCGTTCTCAAATCCTTTGAATAAGAACGACCATCCACTTTTAAACAATTCCTCCAAGGGCTTTGAAAGAGATCTTTACTGTTTTTCTTCAAACCTAGAAGTTAAAGCTGTCTAAAGGCTTTGAACTTTTAGAGAGACGCTGGATATTTTTTTTTTTAAGAGCTCATCTGGCGACTGCCTACTTGGGCATTAGTCGCCGTATTAGAACTGGCCTAGTTCTAGGCTACTTTAAAATAAAATTAGAGACAAAAAAAAAACCCAAAAGGGGGTAAGGAAGCAAGCTGGTGCGTCGGGGGAGGTCCTCCCGGGGCAGGAGCGTGCAACCTAGGGGGAAAAAAAACAAATGCAAAAAACAAAACAAAACAAAAAAACAAACCCTGCTTAAATAATAGGGAGAAGGCCGGCCTCCCCCAAGAAGTCAACAAGTCCACCAGTCAATGTGCACGCACTCGTCCCGAGTACAAGGGACAGGCGGTAGCGACCCCGCCCATCCCGGACCGGGACAGGTAACGTGCGCGAAGATCACCCAGACTGGGACATTCGACAAGAATGTGCCGAACAGTCTGGGGGACGACGCAGTCGTCGCAATAGGGCGCAGGCGAGCGCTCCATCAAATAGCGATGCGTCACACGAGTGTATCCGATTCGGAGACGACAGAAAGCGACCTGAAGCCGTCGCAGAATTGGGAGATAGGTCCATGGGAACAGTCGCGGTGCAATGGCCCGCAACTTTAAGTTCCCTTCGACCGTCTCCCATCTTCTTTGCCAAGCAGTCCGAAGAGCTGCCCGTATTCCTGCCATGTAGTCGGTGTGAGGAAGAGCGAAACGCTGGTGCCGTCGCAGAGTCCTCGCGGACTCTTTGGCGCCCTCATCAGCGCGCTCATTCCCCGCAATTCATACATGTCCAGGAACCCAGCAGAAGATAATCTCGACATCTGCCCGGCTCGCCATAACCATGGCGTCACGGATATCACGAGCCACTGGATGCGGAGATTCCAATGTCCCGAGAGCACTCAGGGCGCTTTGTGAGTCGCTATTGATCACAATCCGGTCTCCGAACTGGGCACGTCGCGTAATCTCCCGTACCGAGTGGTGTATTGCCACCAGCTCGGCCGTGAAGACAGATGCAGCGCCTGGCAGAGCCCCACTGACTTCAAACAGAGGGGATACGGCGTGGAAGCCGACCCCCTCTTGGGACTTGGAGCCATCCGTATACACTGGCACGGTTCCAGCGTGACACGAGGTGTGTTCCAAAAAGGTAGAACGGAATACTTCCGGTGCTGTAAAAGCTTTGGGAGCAGAGGCGTGGCGACAAATAGCCAAATTTGGTATCATCGAGGGTGGCGTCCTGGGCAGAACCAGGGGCGCCAACGGCCCGAGAGCTATATCTAGCTTTCGAAGGAGTTTCCTGGCCCTAAACCCAAAGGGCTTAGGGTGTGACTGGCGTCTCTCGGCGGTATAGGCACCGTCGAGATCAGCTGCGGATGCACTGAGAGTTGTTGGCGACTGAGGGAGGCGCCGTGCTCGCGCGTACAGGCGAGTGATGCACTGCACGCGGCGCAGAGCGAGTGGCATCTTCCCAGCATCGACCAACAGGCTCTTAATGGGCGAAGTGCGGAAGGCACCGGTCGCAAGGCGGAGGCCAGTGTGGTGGATCGAATCCACCTTCCGCAATAAACGCTCGGCTGCGGATCCCCGGTAGTCAAGCTTCGAACGAACAAAGAATCGATAAAAAAGTAGGGCAGTAGCCCTATCAGCACCCCAAGCGCTGAACGTCACGGAACGGAGAATGTCCATGGCGCGGGTACAAGAGATCCTAAGGCTGCGAATATGAGCCTCCCAGGTGAGGCGTCGGTCGAATACAAGACCAAGGAAACGGTGCGACTCAACTACATCCAGGCGCACCCCATTAAGAAACAAATCTGGGTCTGGGTAGAGCCGTGGATGGCGGCAGAAGTGCACCACCTTAGTCTTGGCCAAAGAAACCCGAAACCTATGCGCTTTGGCATAGCGAGAGACGCGGTTCAATGCCTGTTGGAGTCGACACTCCAGAGTTTGCATAAGGGCCGCGCCAAAAGAGATCGAAAGGTCATCCACGTAGAGTGTAGCGAGAACATCTTCCAGCAGCACCGAGGTGATGTCGTTGATGCTCAGGGCAAAGAGTGTGACACTGAGGACACTTCCCTGCGGGACACCCTATTCCTGCTCCTTTGGGCCGGAGAGAGCTCCCCCCACCCGTACGCGGAATCGACGATCTCGCAAAAATTCAGATATAAAGACTGGGAGGCGTTCCTTCGCCCCCATCGTTTGGAGAGTCTCCATGATACCGTATCGCCATGCGGTATCATAGGCCTTCTCCAGATCGAAAAAGACCGTGGCTTAGTGCCGTCTACGAAGGAAAGCCTCGCAGACGGCATTTTCCAGTCGGAGCAGAGCATCCGACGTGGAGTGGAACTTGCGGAAGCCGCACTGTGCACAAGACAGATGGCCTCCGCTGTTTAGGAAAAAGGCTAATCTAACATTTACCAATTTCTCCATCAACTTGCACACGCAAGAGGTTAGAGAGATTGGGCGGAAACCGGTCGGAGTAGAGTGATCTCTCCTCGGCTTGCGAAAGGCGAGCACAGTAGCGATTCACCAGGAATCTGGGATAAGACCCTCCACCCAGATCCTGTTGAACAAATCTAACAGAAAGGCCATGCCTCGCTCACACAGGTGTCGAAGCATGGCGTACGGGACATCGTCCGGACCATGGGCGGTGTCCGCGCACGAAACGAGAGCAGAGCGCAACTCGCTCCCAGTAAACCTGTCGTTGAAGGGTTCTCCGCCTCTGGAGATAAAGTCCAGCCGGCGGCCTTCCGCGACATGAGGACGTGCATTGAATGCTGGCGGAGCAGCATCCCGGCTAGAGAATGCGGAAAAAGCGGTCGCGAAGGATTCCCCCACGGACGCGGGGTCCGAGATTACGGTCTCATTCTCCTAGAGAACGGGAGGGAAGGGGGGGCTGCGAGAACTTGCGCCGAATCCTTTTGACTTGCCTCCACACCTCTGCTAAAAGGGTCTTCCCGTTAAGTGAAGAAACGTATGCCCGCCAAGAGGAGCGGCGGTCGTGCTTCGAAATATACCGTAATCTAGCCCTAGCCCGACGAAATTCAGCGACAGTGAAATCGTTCGGGCGGCCCTTATAGCGCATGTAGGCATAACGCTTCTGTTTAAGGGCCGTCTCACACTCGGCCGACCACCATGGGAGTGTTCGGCGTGCAAAACGGCCAGACGTTCTAGGAATAGTAGTCAGGCCCGCGGCGATGAGGTTGCCGGAGAAGAACTCAACGGCCTCATCTACCGACCTAAACTCCTCGACTGAGATAGAGAATTCAGTCATTTCCTGAAATGCAGGCCACCGCGCCTGCACCAAGCACCACCAAGGTGGGCTCTCAGGCGGCAGTTGCCCTGAAAATGATATTTGAATGGGAAAGTGATCACTACCATGGAGGTCATCGACCACCACACAATCAAAATCAGGCTGTGCATCCGAAGAGCACAAAGATAGGTCAAGGCAAGAAAATAAGGCGGTTCTCGGACAGTGATGCGTAAACTCATCTACGTTTAGGCCCTTATCTCAAGCTTTTCGATCAGATCGGCAAGAACTTGTCCCCTGGGATTTATGGAGTAACCTCCCCAGAGAGGATGCCTACCGTTCAGATCTCCAAGCAAGAGAAAGGGCATCGGCAACCGTGCCACGACGCGGCGGAAGTCCCCCGCGTCGAAGTCAGCTGACGGTGGAATGTACGCAGAAATGATAGTATACCTCCTATCCAGGTGCAGCTGCACAGCCACTGCCTGAAAGGAGGTATCTAAAGAGAAAGGAAGAACGGAGACATCATGCCGGGTGTAAACCGCGCATCCCCCAGCCCGGCCATCTCGCGGTGGTGGGGTCGCAAGACCCTTATACCCCGGGAGAGCGGGCAGGGGGCACGCGCCTAACATGGTTTCCTCCAAAAAGATAGCTAACGGGGAACGGGACAAGACGAGCCTCCGCAGCTCCTTCCAGTTGTCCCGGAGTCCACGGCAATTCCATTGAAAGAATATGCCCTCCAGGCCTAGCTTGGAGGAGATGCGGGGGCCCTTCTCGAACAGAAGACCCTCACGGGAATGGCCGTACGCTTCCTGGGGGCAGAACCCCGGGCGCTGTTGGCCGGACAAAGCGCTGAAGGCGCTGTCGCCTTCGAGGACTTATTGGGGGAGGTTGGGCTCGCCATGCGAGTCTTTTCCTCCCTCCGCCTCGAAACCTTAGGCGGGCGTTGCGGCTTCGGAGGCGGGGGGCCCTCTTTTGGAGGAACCACCGTTTCCGAGCTACTCCCTCCACCACTAGGCGTGGGCGAAGGAGCCGAAGCTAGCTCCTTTGTTGGAGTCCTCCTTTCGGGAGACAGCTTTAGGAACCCCGGAAGATGGCCTAGCGACCAACTTCAGGGTTGTTGCCTCCTGTGAGTCTAACGACTCGGTGGAGGCGCGTGGCCGTTTTGCCTTACGGGAAACGGTCACGCTGGGGAAAGAGGGGGGAGCCCTAGTTTTAGCCGGGGCTGGGTATGAACCCTTTTTGCCGCCAGCTTTACCAGGGGAGCGTCTGGGTTGGGTAGAGCCCGCAGAAGGGCTCCGAATGGGCGCGGAAACAACCGTGCTCGTTGGCCTGGATGGGCCAGGAGCATAGGGTGCCTTTCTAACTATTGAGGCATATGACGTCCCAGGCAGAGCCGGGCGCGCCAGGACGAAGTCCTTAGCCTCGCGGAATGAGACTCGATCCTGGGCCTGAACGGCCAGGATTTCTTTCTCAAGGAGATATGCACCACATTGCTTCGAAGAAGCAGGGTGCGGCTCTCCGCAATTGACACACTTGGCCACACACGATTTGGACTTATCGTGTGCGACCTTGGAGCAATTTACACAGACTTCGGGTGACCCCGACTTTGCACGTCTACATGGGCGATTCGTATGGCCGAAGCATTGACAGTAATAGCACCGCCGCGGCAGTGGCACGAATGCCTTCACGCGGTAGCGGTACCAACCGGCACGCACCGACTCAGGGAGCTTGTCACAGTCGAACGTGACGAAGAGTGTAGGGGTGGGTCTCGAGGCCCCTCCCTGTTTTCTCATCACACGTTCGACCTTGCCTGCCCCATGGTCGGCCAGCTCTAGGGTGATGTCCTCAATGGAGTAGTCAACGAGTTCCCTCGCATAAACCACTCCTTTCACAAAGTTCATGGTAGAGTGCGGCGTCACACTCACCGGGGTGCCATGAAGTGTCCGAAGAGCACTTATCTTAGCCGCCTCGGCGGGATTCGCCAGAAGGCTCCCGTCCGAGAAACGGGTCACCTTCGGCTCTCTACCAATTGCACTAGCTAATTCTCTCCTCTGATGGATCATGTTGCCCTTGGACAACATGGTGCCATCAGTGGAGCAAATAACGAGGAAGCGTTTGAAGCCAGCGGGCTCGAAAACGCCAGGTAACCTCTGAATGAGGGGCCCTGATGTCATCGAGGCTCCGCCCTGTGCACTTTTGGTCTTAGTCAGGGGCTTGCCAAAGTGGCAGCAGACCCATCCGTCTCCGTAGCCCCCGCGGATGGATAGGAGCCCCGAGTCTTTTTTTGTCTTTTTAGTCTTTTTCTTTTTTTGAGAGGAGGGCGGGGAATGAACCCGCTTCTCACCTCCGCCGGAAGGAGCCCCCAGGCCAGATGGACCGGCCGCAGCCAGGTCATTCTCTAAAATGGAGATGGTCCTGGTAGTCGTGGGGGCACCGGTCGGAGGAGATCCCTCCCCTCCTTGTACTGCTTCGGAAACCCTAGCCGTTTGAGGAGGACCTTGCATAGGGGCGGATTCGGGTTCGGTGCTTGGAACCGAGCCCGGATTCTCTCGCATGGAAGGCCCTACCGTCTGAGGCTGGGTTTCCTCAAGGACCATGTCCATCTCACGGGGGCCTCCAGTTCGCCATCCTTCCCCCCAAGACATCGCAGGTCCCCTTGGCAGCGTCAAGAGTCTTTTGTGGGGAGGCACAGGCCTTGACCCCGGCAAGGTTCAATATTCTTGCCAGCAGGTCTTTTGAGTGAAGCGACCGAAGGGGCCTAGCTTCCCTCTCCCCCCTAAGGGGGTTTGCCCTACCGAGCCGCTTCGATGTGGAGCGGCTGGTTAAGGGCTGCCTGCTGGCTTTCTTGGCAGTCCCCTTGGAAAGAACAGAGGAGACTGCCGCTGGAAAAAGGGAGGTGCCCGAAAGCACCTCCAGAGAAGGGGGTGAGGGGGAGTCCCCCTACACCCGTAAGCGAAGGAGAGAAGTAAGCCTCCTCTCCGGTTAGAGAGATATGGAGGGTCCCCTGAGCAAGCACAGGGGCAGGACCTCCATTTTTTCGGTGGAGCTGCCCGAGGGCGGCTCCGTTGGTGACACAGGGAGAATTAAGGGGAGATTTTTGTGTTTCTCATTGGGCATGATGACTCTATTTATTTCACGGGATGCAATCGCTTATCACCTCTTGCAGTTGCCCGCACTGCAAGAGGTGCTTACAGGCCTGGCAGAGCCAGGCCTGCCATTTGGGACCACCCCTCCCGCTTGGTGGCCTGGCAGTCCATCGGCATGGTGGCTCCACTTTAGACGCGGCGTAAAAAGATAGATTGTGAAGAGAAGAGGAAAAGGCATGTGAGGAAGGTATGGGTGGGGATGAAGCAGATTGTTAAAAAAAACAACATCCCAAACCGGAGCTCAGGGGTTAAAGAACGTTGTCCCCTCCTCCCTCAGCCCCCATCCGGGACGGTTGGTATGAGAAGAAGGTCAGCATCTACGCTGTGAAATTAGAGGCTGACCAGAGAAAGTTGTGGGAGAGGTTGTATGAAAAGAAAGGAAACAAGTGTTTTGAAGGAAGGAGAAGAGGCTAAGCTGGGGTCGGACGGGGTGCTGAGTCCCGTCAGCACGGCGTCCAGGATGGCAAATCGCCGCGCGAGAGACGCTGGAAAGATTTGTTAAGTTCATCTCGAGGATTAACATCCTAAGGACACAAGGCATCGTACCTCTACGAAATTTTGAATTAATATTAAAATGAAATTTATTGAAGGAATTGAGAGTAAGAAGGTGTAAAAAATTCTTGGAAGAACAATAAGTGAGAGGGCCGTCCTTCAATGGTATTTTGAATTGAACTTATTAAATTGAGCAAGTCAAATTAGTCTAAAGTGGAACAGCCCATCTTTTAATGTAAGTTCACTCAGATCAGGTGCGGATCCAGTGGGGCTGAGCTAAGGGGCCTAATCCCCCCCCAAAAAAAATTTCAGGGCCGTTTATGTTTATATTTCATTTTTATTCCATACTTGTATTCTACTATTCAGAAAGAGTTACTTAATAATATAGAATATATATATAAAACAGTTTTTAAACCGTTGCGATCGAATGTGCCTTATACGATACATGTCTAAAATACGGGTAAATCTCAAAAGTAATTATTAAATTCCGTATAATACCTTAGCTGATACCGCCAAATTACAATAAACCGAAATTCATTATTTTCTGAATTGTGGAAAATCGCATCTGAGAGAGTTAGTGCTCACTCCTGTGCGAGGTATTGTTATTTATATTCAGTGCTGTGTAAGGTAACCTTTATTAATCATCAATGCCCTTTGCTCAGACTACTCAGAAGGAGGAATTCACGGTCAGCCCCCCTCCCCCCCAAAAAAAATCTTTATCCTGGATGCACCACTGACTCAGGTCAACCATTCTCAACAGCTGCTTACCTAATCCGAGTAGATCGGAATCATAAAGTATTTGTTGGTGTTAAAAAGCAAGCAGGCTTGGAAATTATGAGATAACAAGGTTTCGGAAAGAGCTTGGCCGTCTTTTATAAAGGTTTTAGCATTATCACTGCGTTATCTGCGTTATCTTTGAAACATTGACAAACTGGGAAATAGACCGTCTTGTTCAGCACAATTTCTAAGTGCACGGCTCTTAATGAGAGAGAGAGAGAACATTGCGCGCTGCCGCGCCTTCACTGAAGAGATAGACAACAGCTATCTGGTCGACACTTTTTGTCTACGCTAATGGAAGTGCGAAGTCATGAGACGTCGTGGTGGCCTGAAAGCCCGCCATCGCAGAAAGCTGCGACAAGTTTGAGAGCCCAAAAGATCCCATCTGGAGTTGAAGAAAGTTTCGCCTCGCCGACTTAGGAACCTTCTCGCGATCGCGCTAATAGGGCGAAACTACTCTCGCCTGCCGATGCGTCGGACCCTGGAACCCTCCCCTTTGGACGGATGTGGGCAAACCCCATTCGACCCCACTATAAATACTCCGGCGCTAGAGTTGGAGGGAGTATCCGCCGCCTGCCCGCCCCGTTAGTATCCTCTGCCTGCCCCCCGTCAGTACCCGATATTCGCGTCTCGTTGGACTCTGCACAATTCTCGTAGAACCCCTCAAGCTCCGGGTATTCTCGGTTAATTCGCGTGAGTCATCCCCGTACTCGTTCTACCCACTCCTCGAACCCAACGCTCCCAGTCTCGATTCGTGTTCTAACTCGAAAGCAAGATCTAAGTTCATCCCGTAATAGTCATTTTCAAGAGACTATTATTTGAACTTTGCGCAAAGGCAAGGATTACTCCCTCGGACTAAATCTCCGATGTAACGGCAACGCGCAACTCTCCTGTACAACTGCTCTCTCTACTATCCTCGCCCCCAGTGTAAGTCTCCATCGCCGGCTTCGTATACGCTCAAAGCCATTCGAGCGACCCTCGGTCAATATTGTTCGTTTGCTTGTACGGCGACCGTCCTCGCCAAGTATCCTCCCCACCCCCCTTTCAGCCGCTGAGACTCGTGTACGTCTAATGTGTATATAGCTTGTTGTAAATCCCTTTTAACCTTGTAAGAGAATATTAATTTGCATATTAGTAAAGTTATTTTGTACCCGTTTTTCTATTGTCCCGGAACCTCCAAGATATTCGACTATTTGGCCAACCTACATTCAGTTAATTTGCACTCTTTTCGTATTATAAATCTCCCACGTACATAGCCGTCATCGACCTCGGCTGAGAAACGCAGAAAGGGTTAACTTGACCCTATTCTACAACACATTTATCTGCTCCTTCTTGATTAGTTTAGTTTTGACTTTGTTTATTGTTTACAAAGAGATTTTAAATTTTGATGTGACTTCTGATAAAACTTTCTCCAACAAAGGCAACGCATCGTAACATTTTCCGTCTCGCAGTTCATTTGAACAGCTTAAAGGATTATAATAGGATGTTCTAACCCCAAATTCAAGCCCGAGTAGGGCGGAGAACAGTTTAAAGGGTTATAATAGGATGGTGACGGCTTTATGGCAGAGTTGACAATTAGTACGAACGTGTCGGACATCTCTGATTGAGGATAATATAACCTTTCGGGCTATAGTACCAGATCCTACCCCGTAATTCACATCGATCTTAAAAACGTAGGAGCATGTCCCATTGGAGTATCACCCGAGTCGAAACTTACGTGAGTCACTTGTGTTATGTTTGATGTTTGTGAAGTGTAATTGAAGAGATTATAAGTACATATTACTCCCATGTTTCAAACAATAATCACCCCGCCCCCGAACGTGACAAGGTTTACTTTTAATCTTAATGACTTGGCTATGAATTTTATGAATGTTAGTACGACACAATTTTCACGGTGTTTTATACCATCGTTAATTAAAACGTGGAATGCTTTACCCAGCGAGATTGTACACTCAAGGGATATTTCTTCATTTAAGTCCCGTGTGAATGCATTCTTGAAACAGTAGCTTTTTCTCATCTTCTAATAATTCTGATTCATCTGGGTTTACTATTAGCCCTTCACTTTTTTCATGGCTGCCTTTGCCTATCTTCAGTACCATTTGGTATTTTGTGTGGAATCAATTTAGCAGTTGTTTTGCACCTTGGAGGGAGGCTTTGGTAGCTCTCAGAATAATAATAATAATAATAATGGTCTGAGACACAGAGAGATCCTTCTCGTTTTGAGAGTCTAAACTCACCCAACCCCGGGGGAAGTTTTATGCAGAAAAGGGCCCAAAAAGCCGGGGATGATCTCTGCTAGCTCTTATTTTCAGGAACACATGCGTCAGACAGACGCTCCCGAATGGGAACCACGCCCAGCTCGAATCTCAAACAGGATTCCCATGGGCACTCATTGCTGAATCAAGTCCACTCTAAGCAAAGAACCGATACCTTCGACCTTATATTTCAATTTAAAGAGAGGATGAAACGATTTATCTGCGAGAGTGACACCATTCTCTCTCAAATCTGAGTTTACGTACCATTCTGCCTAAAGCAAAATTGAAACTCAAGTTTGAATAGCCTAGAAACCTATTCGAAATTTGACTGGGACGGAAGGATAAGACCAAGTCTATTTCCCCAATCTGCTCTGTTTATGTACCTATGAAAGTTTTTATTTTATAAGTGTAGGGCAGGAGCTCACTCAAGCGAGCACCCAAAGAGACACACATTAGGAGATATACGACCTTTGAGTTGCAAAGTCTATAAGGTTCTGCACAGGTCTAAACTTGCTCCACAATCCCAGATCTAGAGCTCAAGTAGAGAACAAGAGGCATAGATATAAACTAGAAACCTTAGCTGAATGAACGTGGCCCAAAGAATCACAATCTACTATGGTAATTGTCACATTTGTTTATCATATTTGGCTGCTAAAGGACACAATGCAAAAATGCGGGTTTACGATTTGGCAATGCTGTGAGAGCAGCCGATGTTGTTAGTTCTGTTTCCCGGAAGTAAGGGATGAATTGATAAAGGAGAACCCAAACTAAGGCATAAAGACTTCAAGTTGAGAGGTTGTAATACACAAATGACGGAATAGTCTATCAAATAGATAAACAATCTTAACAGACAAACTGTGACGAGAGACGAGTGGAATAAGAAAGGAAATGGTAAGGGAAAATGTAAAAAAAAAGGTCGACAGAGAAAATTTGAACACTAAAGACGAAACTAAAGACAATAATTGTAAATTACGCTTACTTGAAATTTTAAATTGATTTTGCGAAGAAATATTTTATTACGAAATCGTAAGATATTAAAATGTTCTTCCCACATAGGTACTTAACAGTAGCTCCCGTAAATGGATTGAATAACGTCCTTGATTACTTTTTTCAAGAGGTTGAGCATTAGTTGACTGAGGTTGACCTTTATTGGACCTATTGATTATTTTATGACTAACTTACCACAATACTATCGAGAACAGAATCTTGTAGAACTGAATAGGACCTAATGGAATAGAACATACCGTCTACTTACGAGGTGAACGCATGCTTTCTTGCAGAGACGCGCAACACATACGTTCAAACATACTTATGATTCTGATACCTCATGCTTTGTAAGATATCATTCTCATTCACAAAAATACCTTAAATTGAAATAATCCAAAATCAACATTAGAATACCACAACCATGCAACGAGAAAGAGAAACCAGAACACTAAATCTGTTGCCCCGCGAGGCGCAAGTAAATTGATTCGGGGTAATTAATGCCTTACGTTGAGAGCATTTAAAGAGGGACTCGAATTTGAGCCCACCGAACACTTTTATTTTTAGTTACTTATTCAGATAACTCTCGGATCCTCGGTTGTAAATGTAAAAGAACTAAATACTTACGATTTAGGCGTGTACACAATAGTGAATGAGAAATGTATAGAGAACATGACAGAGCAAAATGAGGGCGAGCAATAAAAAAGACCCGAATAACATTTTGAAAAACCAAGAAAGGTTTTCTTCCGTGGCTGGCCCTACATGAGGGCGCCAGGTGTAGCAGTAACAACCATACTGTAGCTGACATCTGCTTCTCGACCTCGATATCCGCAGCTAGACCTACAACTATATACCTTCTTCAGATTTTTAGTCTCACACTGCATCATTCTATACCATCACTTTTTAGAAACTTCTCGATGGCTTAACCTCATTAGTTTTCACTTTTCAGTAATAATAATAATTTCGTTAGTCAAGACTCGAATATGGGTGGTTTAAATGACAAATCATCGGCGCAATCCGAACGTCACTCTCTCAACGACTCATTAAATTCCACATTAGATTATGTAGTGCTTGAAAAGGTCTTGGTAAATAGAGACGAAAGCGGCTTTCTTTTTTCATGTTATTTTTTTGAGGGAAGGGGGGGCATGAAGTTGTAAAAGACCCTTTGTAAAAACTTCAACACACACTTCAACTTGTAGCGAAGATCGAAAGTAGACGAGTGGGTGTGTTATCAAGTGTCAACAAAATTGCAGCCAGTGAATACCTTCACAGGTTTGTTTGTTTTGTTTTGTTTTTTGCAATTTCCGCAAAAATAAATATCAACACTAAGACAAAATTCGAAAACACATCAATTGGGCAAATTCCTTAGATTGTTGCTATTATTACTAATTCTAGCGGGACCAGTGGAAATTCCACGGAATATATATTTAATATATATTTATTTAATCCTAATCATCTCACTCTCTGCATATTCTTTCTGGTTGATTAACGTCAGTACACTGAGTATAAACATAAATAATTACTTCTTATTTGACGCGCAACACTTCGATTAGAAACGCCAGTTTGTAGACTCATCTTTTAGTATTTTTATTACATTTACTACTTTTAGTACTGTTAGTGCATTTAGCACATTTTCTACTTTTAGCACATTTAGTACTTTTAACATATTTAGTACTTTTAGCACATTTAGTATATTTACTATTTTTTACTTTTAGAATATTTAGTACATTTAGTATTTTAGCACATTCACTACTTTTAGTACATTTATTAATTTTGGCCCTTCTAGTACATTTGGCACTTAAGCACATTTAGTACATTTATTACATTTATACCATTTACCACATTTATTACATTAATCACATTTAATATTAGGTTGAGGAAAAGTTCTTGCGGTTTTTTTTAATGTTGTGTTGATTTAAGTTTTGTTGTCGTGATTTGTGCACATATTGAGAAACAATAATTAATAATGAGAGCAAAATTTGCAAAGGTTAGGCTACGTCTCTTAACAGCGTAGACTATTAGGCTTTTGCTTAGGCTACGTATTGAAGTTGAGTAATAAGTCATTGCGGTTTATTTAAAAGTTGTGTTAATTTAATTTTTGTTCTGTTGCCTCAAAATGGAATGTCAAGTTGAAAGAAAGACGCATTTTCTACACTCGTTGATATTCATTTTCAATCGAGACGGGAACCATGTAAACGCAGCCAATGCTCGTCGCGATATTTGTGCTGTGTACGGAGAAAATGCTTTGTCAGAAAGGAAAGTTCAATGGTGGTTTTCACGTTTCAAAAACGGTTTTTTCAATCTTAATGACGAAGAACGTTCTGGTCGCCCCATTAAGTTGGATGAAAATCGATTGAACGACCTTCTTCATGAAAATCCTCGTCAATCGACTAGAGAATTGGCTGTACAATTGGCGTGCGATCAGAAAACTGTAGTGAATCACCTTCATTCGATGGGGAAAGTTCAAAAACTTGGTGCATAGGTTCCGCACGCTCTGAGCGAAAGCAACAAACTTCAACGCTCCACGATTGCCGTAGGTTTGCTCGCTCGTCACAAGGCTACTCGTGGATATAAGGACAGATTTCTTCACCTCATCATCACTGGCGACGAAAAGTAGTGTGTTTATGTCAACATAAACCATTGAAAACAATCGCTTAGCCCCAATAAAAAACACTTCTGCGATTAAAGCAAGGACTTCATCCACGAAAGACGATGCTGTGTGTGTGGTGGGATTGGGAAGGCATCATTCTTTATGAGCTCCTTTCGAACAACGAGATTGTCAATGGGGAACTCTACGTTCAACAAATGTATCGACTCGCCCAAACTATTCGTGAAAAGCGACCTCATCGACGTTATGGACTCCTTCTGCAACACGACAATGCTCGTCCTCACATTGCCAATATAACAAAAGACGCCACCCAAACGCTTAATTGGGAAATCCTGCCGCATCCTCCATATTCGCCAGACTTGGTTCCATCAGATTTCCATCTGTTCCGATCGCTCTCCAATAATTTGCGCGGCGTTTCGTTCAATACTGATGTGGAATTAAAAACCTGGTTAGACGAATTCTTCGAGTCAAAATCCAGAGATTTTTATTGCAGAGGCATCGAAAAACTAGTTGAACGTTAGGAAGAAGTCGTAAATAACAACGGAGAATACATTATTGATTAAATTGCATATTGTTGTTATCAATTAAAAATTCAACAACATTCAACAACTTTAGTACATTTAATCCCTTTACTACATTTTGTGCTTTTAGAAATTTTTACTTCTGCCACATTCTGTATATTAAGAAGATTTAGTACTTTAGTACATTGTGTACTTTTATTAAATTTTGTACATATAGCATATTAGTACATTTAATAAATGTTGTACTTTTAGCACATTTAGTTAATTTAGTACATTTATCACATTTTATATTTACTAGTTTTAGCAGATTTAGGATTTTTATTACATTTAGTACATTTTATACTTTCATAAATTTGGTACATTTAGGACTTTTGGCACATTTAGTAACTTTAATACTTTTTGTACATTTAATACTTTTAGTATATTTAGAAATTTTGGCCTATATAGGACATTTTGTACTTTTAGCACATTTAGTACAATTATTACGTTTATAAAATTTAGTACATTTATTACGTTTATAGCATTTATTACATTTACCACATTTAGTAGTTTTAACACATTAATTTTAGTATACTGAATCACTACTGTAGTAAATTTTGTACTTTAGCACATTTAGTACTTCTGGTACATCTAGCATATTAGTACTTTTAGTAAATTTATTATTTATAGTACTACTAGCACATTTACTTTATTTAGTACTTTTACTAAATTTTTGTACTTTTAGTAAATGTTGTACTTTTGGTTAATTTAGTATTTTTTTTTTACTTTTAGCAAATCTAGTATATTAAGTAGATTTAATACATTGTGTACTTTTATCCAATTTTGTACTTTTAGCACATTTAATACATTTTGTAGTCTTAGCACATCTAACACATTTAGCGACACCCATAGAAATTCCACGGAATATATATATTTAATGATAAATGTATTTACAAAAATAGAAATCGTACTTTGAGTACATTTAGCACATTTAGTACTTTTAGTACAGTTAGCAATTTAGTAAATGTTTGTAGGTTAGCACGTTTAGGACAACCAGAACATTTAGTACTTTAGTACATTTAGTATTTTTTTGTTTTTAGTCATTTTTATTTTTAGCACATTTAGTACATTTATTACGTTCATACCATTTACCACATTTAGTAATTTGAGTATCAGTGATTTTGTACTGTTAACACATTTAGTACTTTTAGCATAGTTAATACTTTAGTAAATTTTGTATTTAAGACATCTAATACTTTTAGTACATTTAGTACTTTTAGTATATTTAGCACATTTAGTAATTTTAGTACTTGTTGCTAATTATAAAAAAATATCGTAAAATTAAAGTAGAAATTAATATAGAGATAGGTTCATCTTTTCTATTAAAATTCCTGACTGTGTAATTTGATTACACACACGAGGTGTCTTTTCCGATTTTCCATGCCCGAATGATTCGAGTGGGAGAGGTGGGTGGGAGGAGCCCTCAACTTTACTATACTTTCTCTCAAGCTATGAAACAGGGTCTTGGAAAACACTACCTCCTCGGCATGGACCATAGAGTCTTCTGAGGAACTA
This sequence comes from Ceratothoa steindachneri, assembly GCA_963969495.1. NCBI lineage: Eukaryota > Metazoa > Arthropoda > Malacostraca > Isopoda > Cymothoidae > Ceratothoa > Ceratothoa steindachneri. The sequence goes on along the minus strand of OZ018332.1, from coordinate 43,784,600 downwards.
CTATTCCTTGTAATTTCTCTCACTTTTTCTCTCTCTATCTCTCTCTCTCTCTCTCTCTCTCTCTCTCTTTTACATACACACACGCGCATTCTTTTGACTACAAACAATTCTTGATTTTAAGATACCCTTACTACCATACACAATGTTCACTATCCCCCTTCCCCCAAGGAACCTCACTTTTAAGGTCGTTGAAAGATCCAACTCTTTTTCATTCGCATTTCTTTCATCACACGGTTCACTACATACTTAATTTGCCCCGGATAAGGGCCGCTCTCTTGGACTGACAGCGCCGACAAACTCCGCCAGCCAGGTGGGATTCTCCTAGAGATCCATTTCTTCTTTCTCTTCGGCTTTTGTGTCTAAGTTGTACTTGTGCTCAGCAATGTGTGAATATGTATTGAAATATGTCTGCTTCTCGTTTGCACCAGATACACAAACCTGTATTGATCAGACATATATGGTATTTGCATGTGCTTATTTTGGGTCGGTGACCGCACCAGAGACTTTCCAGAACAACCCCTTTAGGATGTAGGATGGATATTTCTTCTGAGATGGCGTTAAGGAGGTATGTTCTGCTCAAAGAATGGATGTTTTGATGTGGTATGTTTCGTGGTGGCTGAGTCTTGCATGTAATGGCATGTAGGTATGGACCGACATCCGTCTCTTGGCCAGGATAGACTCCCATAATTCAATAATGAAATCAACATAGAGATCAGCATGACAATCGCTAGTGAGCTCGAGGAAACCAGGAGCCTCTCCTCATTTGACATCAAGCAGCGTTCAGGTAGGACTTTCGTCGTCCCGGGGGTCGAGGAACTTGTTTCGTGTTACGGGTATGTGGACACAACTACCGATCGGCAGGATTCCTTGGGACAGAGAATGTGAGGTGTGAAGACGGGAGAGAAAAGACAGTGGTGTTGTAACTAGCTATATGTTTGATGGCGTATGTAAGATCTCCTCCCCACCACCCCCACCCCCACACACACTTGCAGGAGTAATCAAAGCGCGCCTTCCAATCGGTGGGCAGATCCCTACGTGCGCTGACGTTTGTGCTCACTCTCGTTTAGCATTGAACCCGACACCTTGACGTTGGAAGTCCAACGCAGTATTCTCAAAGCTATCGAGACATTCTTCGTGTAATGATTGATGCGAGTGTTGCGCATATTCTCATGGTGAGGCAGAGTGCTTTACTAAGTAGTGTGCTCGAGAGAGTGGGTGCGGAATTGGGGCCCTAGAACTTAGAGGCAGGCGATTGTTGGACGGATATTCGGTGTTGTGAGTGTGGATGATTAACTCCTTAGATTGCCCCAGTGTGGTTCTTGCTAGTACTTGAAGTGTGGTTATTTTTGTGTTAGCTTTGTTGTGTTTCTTATGTGTTGGCGGAACTTTAATCCTGTAACCAGTGGTTACATCATTGTATGTCGACATTCGTGAGCGGTGATTTTGTTAGTGAATTTCAGATAACAAATGAAAATTATTTTGCAACGAAAAGTAAACGAGTTAGACGTTAATATTATCTATTTCAAATCGGGTTGGTCCCCGTATACAGGGTAACCCCCCTGCCACCCAAAAAGAAGGAATTGGACCGTTTTTAAGAAGAAATATCTCAATAATCATTGCAGATATGGACATGAAATAAAAACAAATGAATCCATTATTTATAAATACTTATTCTTGGTAACGATGGTCTTAAATTCATTTAATGAGTCAATTAGGCTTTAAAAAAAATTAATGCAAAAAACATGTTTTTTTTCTAAATTGCGACCTTTAAAAAAGTTCAAAATTTTAAACTACATAAATTTAAATTTTAATGAATGGTTCAATATGGTTCCTGTATGGTCAATCACAGCCTAAAGTAACCGTTGCTCCCATCCCAAAATGTTGTTCTTTCTTTCCGCTTCCTTAGCAGATCAATAAAAAAAACATGTTTTTTACATTATTTTTTAAACACTAATTAACTCATTAGATGAATTTAAGTCGATTAAAAAAAAAGTATTTATAGATAAATGATTCACTTTTTTTTCATGTCCCTAGCTGCAGTGGTTATTGAGATATTTCTTTTCAAAAACGGTCCAATTTGTGGGGAACCACCCGGAATAATGAACAATTTTGATATACGTCGTTCAACGCAGCCTTTGTTTACTAAACGACCCACCCGCCCCCTCACATGGTGTTGGATGCAGAGATGTTTACATAAAAGGAAATTTAAAATTGCGCGGCGCCCTGTCGTAATACTCTGAGATCATTGATTCCATACTACATTTATAGAGGATACAGAAGTCTGTGAGAGAGAGATGCTCCTCGAGCAGAATTGTATTCAACTGGCATGTAAGAACAATACTTTAATATTTATTTTGTTAAAGATATGACAGTTGGCAACCATTAATCATTTCAGGCAGACACTATGAACGATTTAAGATCTCTCAATATGTTGGCTAATAAAGTTATCGCTGCTTTTTTGGGATTATTTCCGAAAACAAGACAGAGCAATGATAAAGGTATTAGCAGACAGAAACCCGAAATACTATTAACAGCCAAAATGGTTGAGTAAAGAATACAAGCAAGTAAATCATAGAACCAAATATATGCAGTCAGGACAGCGTCTTAAATTAAATATGAGGAAGGTAAAAGGAATGTACACAACTGTGCTAGCAGAAGGTAACATGGATTGCCCGATCCCCAATTGCTTACTAGCATGTAAACGGTAGAAATCCTGTGTACATTACAATTTTTCCTTAGAAAGATAAAACTAGCATTTTAAAATCTAGCCGATAAAGCATAGCTGATATTTCTAATGAATATTTTGATTCATTGTTTCAGTTTTTCGACAAAAAAAATGATGAAATGTTAACGACGATACAGCCTTGAACAACGTTGCTGCGACAAAAACTGTATATTGTTGTACATAGGCCGTACACCAGGATGATCATGATTTTTCTGTAACTTAGATATTTGTTCAAAAGTTCCTGCCTCACAATGATAATTGATACAGTCGACCCCCATATTCGCGGGGGATAGTGACCACGAACCCCGTGAATATTGAAAACCCGCGGATAGTTGACGCTACCCCCAAAACACCCTCAACCCTTCCCAAACATCGTAATACGCTTCCCATATTAATTCAAGAAGTTATGTTTTGCCATGTTCATGAACACATACAGTACGAAATAAAGTATCAGAATACATTAAATTATTTTATTGTATAATGTTTACTCACCTGGAGATAGTTTTGTTTTGATTGAAGAATGATGATTGATGATTGTAGATGATGTTGCCTGTGCAGTTCAATGATGATGATATAACTGCACAGAAAAAGCTGAGGAGATTCTAATTATCCTTAGACTCCTGATCAGTAAACCCCGGAGGAGAAGGAGGAGGAAAAAGTTTCTCCAGAGGTGGAGGGCCTAGTTTCGGGTGTGGTTAGGGGTTCACGCTTTTTACTTGGGGTGAAGAACACTGTAATGGGCAATTGAGACCGTTGCTTTTTCATGTTCATGAGATCTGAACGCTGATTGGCTGGAATCGTCCCGTCTCAGCCAACCAACACTTACATTTTACGACTATGTACGTAGGTTTCTGCGGATGTCTGGAAATGGCGCAAATTTGGAATTTTTAGGCCCAACAAAATTTTCCGCGGATAGTTGAAGGCGCGGATGACGAACCGCGAATAGCTGAGGGTCGACTGTAATGAAATAATTCTAAAATGTAAAAAGATCTACAGGATTTTACCGACCGATCCTGCTGAGAGCGCTAAAAAAATACATGGAGTTATTCAAAGAACATTTGTATATTACGCAATGGACCTAATCATACATCTTCATGCATCTGGTTCATCTCCGAAACCAACGAGGACGTTAAGCATTC